>NW_006497159.1:361349-492256 GCF_000471905.2 Amborella trichopoda
TTTGTGTGTGTGTGTGTAGTGTAGTGTGTAGTGTGTAGTGTGTAGTGTGTGTGTGTGTGTGTGTGTGTGTGTGTGTGTGTGTGTGTGTGTGTAGTAGTAGTAGAGAGAGAGAGAGAGAGAGAGAGAGAGAGAGAGAGAGAGAGGTCATTGTATTGCCCCATTTAACCTTGATGGGTTAGCCATGTTTCAGTGCAAGGACAGTCTTTGGGTTACAGAAATGTGAATCCCTTGCTGGAAATTAGGAAAGAGAAGAAGCAATGTAAAATCTATTCGCACTATGAAATATGGGTCGTGCGCTAGCTGCGAAATAGCCAAACAGAACATTGAATTGAACACTTACTACTCCTTGGATTTCATGTATGGGTGAATCAGCAAGTAGGAGTCTTCACTCTTCAAAGAAAACATTTTGGGGTTTTCTTTTTTTTTTTCTTACGAGTTGGATGTGGGAGGGAGGGTGCTTCACCTCTTTGAAATGCATAGTCGAGTTCAATCTGCACCACAGGCGCTGGTTTGGATTTTGATCCCAGGATGCATATGTTGCAGTGGGTTCATGGATGCCGAATGAGAAGTTTCATGTCACCCCTTTTACGAGAAATGAAACCACATAAAAGTTGTCCAATTACAAAACCAGACAGACCAAAAGAGGAAAAAACAAGTGACGTATCGACTGAAAGATACAAATGGTGATGGTGTTGATATTTGTATGGACCGAAATACATGAATAATATTCAGAGAATTGCAAACCTTTCATGGTTCCGGTTAGTGAGCCATCTCATTTATCCAAATTTGCACAAGAGAAAACAACAAAAAGACAATTTGGTCAGTTCTGGAGAAATCAAATGTGACTTGTATTTGAATGGGTGTTAAAAACAAAAATTTGGGCCAGTTGTTGTAGATTAAAGAAGTCATTGGATATAATTTCAGTCATTTCAAAATAAGAATAGTGATGTATTTTCAGTTACCTGGTGATTGGTTACAGAGTTCGTACTTCTTAAATTTCTGAAACTATTACATTATGCTAGCTCTTTCTCTACTTTTTAAGATGGTAAGATTTCCTGTGCTATTGATATTTGTCGCCTTTCCAATAAAAGGTGCTGAAAGGAACGTGAATGTTACGTAACAGAGTGGATTAATGAGTTCCCATCTGTTTATTCTGTCTCGTCTCTTGAGGTTTTGGATTTGGACTTGTACTCTGAAATAAAGCAAAAAATACAGAGAAACACAAAGATAGACCGAACAAATAGAAAAAAAAAAGAATAAAAAATTGAACAACCAAATAAGGTAAAGAATTTGATGAAGAGAAAATGAAACAATTGATAAATTAAAGAACCATGATGCATGGATACTTCAAATGAGTGCCACCTATGTTGGGTACTTCAGACGTACATGTGAAATCACAAAAAACTGATGTTATAGACAATATTCACAGCCATATTTTTGCATAATAGTACGTACAAATTAGGCACTTAGGATCATTAAGTTCTCACCCCTTCTTTGGAAATGGTTATCAAGTTGAGAAATGTTTTAGATCACATCCAATAATAATTTTGAATATATTGCACCTTTTTGTCCTGCTCCCTTGGTTGCAGGTTCAGTCCCGCTCCCTTGCTTGCAGGTTCAGTCCCATACTTCCCAACAAAGTAAACGATCAACACAGAGCCCGTAGTACTGCTGTTTTTTTTTTCTCTTCGCCTAGGTTGCATGTTTATGTATGCATGAATGTCTTTGAATGAGGAGATACATTTGGAGATATGCTCATCTATATGCATATGGTTTTTTTGCATATTTATATGCATCCAATTTATTACAATTTACATTATGTTTATGCATATATTGTTTGACTAATGCTTCTGTTGATCATAATCATTAATAAAGGTGCAGGAGAGAAATGTGATTTGTTCAAAGGAGAGTGGATCTATGACCCATCTGGACCACATTATACAAATGAAAGCTGCCAGGTAATTGAAGATCATCAGAACTGCATGAGCAACGGGAGACCTGATTCAGGTTATCTTTATTGGAGGTGGAAGCCCAGTAGTTGCAACTTATCACAATTTGATGGGAAGAGATTTCTAGAGAATATGGTAAATAAGAGATGGGGATTTATTGGGGACTCCATTTCAAGAAATCATGTCCAGTCGCTTCTCTGTCTTCTTTCCAAGGTACTTCCTTTTTCCTGATCACTGTTGTAACCTAATGGGGTCCCTCAACGATGTGTTTGGCGTTTGTTTCTGGTCAAATACAAAACCAGAGAAAGTCATGGAATCAAACACTTCTTCTTGGTTTTACTTTGGTTCAATTACACTCACTGTATTGAAGTGTGGAGTGAAACTTTGTTCAATTACATTCACTGTATTGAAGTGTGGAGTGAAACTTCGTTTTTGCACCCCACTCCCCCATCAAAAAAAAAACAAAAACAGGAAAAAAAAAGACACACACATATGCGTTAACATGTTCAGCCATCTCTGTTGGTAAATTACTGTTATTGCTACATTTTCTGTGACATAGATTCTTGTACAGTTTTACTCCTTTCCATTTTTGCTTTTCTTTGATAAGATTAGCTTGGTTTACTAGTAGGATGTATTTTACCAGTAAAACCTTGATCTTCCCCATACAAACAATGTGTCATTCTATTGTTCCTCTGGCATTTGACCTGCCCTTGACTTGGTCTGAATGTCCGTTTCTTCAACCTTCTGATGGGATATCAACCAGGCAGTTATGTCTTCTCAAGAATTCTTTAAGCAAACATACCATGATTTTGAGACAAATTTGGGCTTCCTCCACATTGTAGTCAATTCCAAATCCGGAAGCTTCTCTATATTCACCATCTGGCCTTTTTCTGCAAGTTAGGTCGTTCCTTGGCCATTGGAAAAGGAAAGAGAACTCTCTCTCCTTGCATAACGCCCTCAATGCCCTTTTCTTCATCCTCGATTGGGCTGAAAAGGTATATGAATGGAAGTATGAGAAGTATCTACTGTTCGAGGCCTCCATGAAAATAAAGTCGAAGGATGGCATGTATGGGACTTTCTGTTGTGATCCACTCCAAATCCTGATGGTGCTGGAGGCTTCCAAGATGCTCCCATCTAGTGATTTTGTTGTTTCCATTGACTTACCCCAATACCTCAAAGGCACCAGGTTTTCTCGGTTACCTTTGAAATCAGATCCAGAGTCGAGTAAAGATCTGGCTTCTCGGGGCCCATCTATTATTTTTGAAAGTAAGGGGACGATCCAGGATCAACTGCCTTGTCCTTATGCTCTAATTGCCACTGCTTTTGTCCCTATGGTGGAATTTCTCCTGTGGATTTGGTTCTTGTTTTTCTTATTGGTAGCTCTGTAATATGGAGATGTGAGCGGCCTACATACTGCTGTGGAGCCTCCATTGGCAACATTTCTTCCTTGGCCATGGGCAAGACGTATGCAATTGTTTTCTTATGACCTGTCTATGAGGAACGCACAACATAATCTAGGGAACAAGTTACCAGAATCATGGGCTATAAGCTGGTTGATATGTTTTCTTCAGTCTGTTGAACGAATGGAGCCTGATACGACTTCAAAACCAATGATTGTTGTCCTCTCTTGACTAGGTATGTTGTTTATGGATTCCACAATCATTTGGAACCTATTCATGTTCTAATACAAGTCCTACCCTAGCTTAGAATTAATGACCTGTACTGTGCCGTTGGTCCAGGTGAGCTGTCATTTTTGTGTAGCCTTCTCTCCTTGGAGACGTTGGGTTTTGTGGCCTGCAAAGGCCTTAGTGTCCATGTACCTTTTTATTTTGTTCTGAGTGGGAACATATTTTGTAGGGAACTGGGATGAGGTATGATACCCATCTGGGCTTAAGAGCCAATTGGAGCTTATGATATGGTTTGAGTGTGTGTGACCTATCCTAGATGATGAGGTGTGACTTGGAGCCTTCTTTGAGGCATATTAGAAGAGTAGATTTGGAATGCTTTATTGAAAACCATAACTCATCCCATGTTTGGTGGTCTAGGCCCGAGAATGCTCCACATATATATATAGCTATGGGCAAGAAGCATATGGCTTATATCATCAAGGAGGGTTCTTTGAGTTTATCGCTCATCGAGGTCGAAGGTGTGCCCAATGGTGAATGGCCGAGAAGAATACACATTTATTCTCGTATGTGTATTGTGAGGCTTGTTGGGGCAAGGGACAAATCCTTGACATACTGATCCCGCAGAATGTGCAAATGATAGCTACATTGGGAAGGCATGCTTCTTATGAAAAAGGGCATGCACATGTGCTGGAAAAGAGTGTAACGGTTTTGCCCATTTGATCCATTAGCTCATAAGTCTTTGTTGGATATTACTTGTCCTTAAGGGGGCACCTGAATCCATGGTCGATTCCGTAGTGGGGACTATCTATTGGCCAAGTTTGATGGACCGAGCATGAGCCCCTACAATTAAGACTATGGTCATAAGTTCCATTGTGTTGGTTTAGGAATGTGGTGCGAGGTCTCCGGAGTAAGAAATAGGTAGAGTGCCTTAGCTATGAATGTATATGTGAACAACTTAACACTGAAAATTGGAATTTTGATAAAACAGTGATGTCTAGATATTTTTCATAATTTTATAAATTTTTAATCAAGCCTTTCTATTAGAAATAAGGGGTTAGTAGTTTTGCACATGTGGCAAACTGAGGCCCCAATGGCCAAGGGCTTCCACATGGGGTCCATTAGGCTACATGGGTGGGATATGATATCCCCTCGCCACCTTCTCTCGTCCATTGGTGGTGATGTCGTCATCCTCTCGCTCTCTCACTCACACACTTGGATCCACCACAGTTATGAGAAAAGCCCTTATGCATGGGCATATGTTAGTTGGTTACGGATAAGGTGTGAGGGTGGTTTTGAAGATGTACTTCACATGGGCCTTGTTTGATAACTTTTTCAGTATTTCACTGAGAATTCCTGAGACTTGGGATTCTAGAAACACTAGGAAAGTTGGTGCAATCACTTTCTCCAGTTTGATAATCTGGCTGGGAAATCGGAGCACTTAGATTACCTTGTTTGACAACATGTTTGAAAAATTGGTATTGTCAGTTTCATACGGGGAACTGTTTTATTCAATAGTATGATGTTAAAGGTCATTGTAAATTACAAAAATTAGTGTAAATCACATGGGGAAATTGTCTATTTCATAAATTATCAATTTATTGTAAATTGATGTTAAACCAAGTTCTTGCAAGTTACAATTTATTGCAATTCAATTTTAAAATTGTTTCTTGTTTTTGGGGGGGGGAGGGGGAGGGAAGTATCATACACTTCACCATCATGGAGTTTCATACTTGAGGGTTCCAAAAGGGTTTAATGTCACATTGCACGGGAGAGACATTTTTAAATTTTACAAATCTATATGGACTCATAATTTGATGCCTATCAAGTTATATTATGATTTATTTGTGTTAATATGTCATGCTTTATAGTTTGATACAATTTATCTTAATTGTTTTTAAATTATATTGTAACCTCACACCCCAAATTGTATTGTAACTTTGTTGCCTCTTTGTTATACTCAAAAAATCCTATTTTTTGAAGGACAGGAAATCTGGCACCCCTTACCTGTGATTGGGCAACGTGGTTTAGCATGCTCATATGGAATCCAAAATCAGAAGCCTTGAGAAAGAATAGACCAACAAAGTGCGTAGGCATATTGTCCCTCGTTTGTGTGCCTTTTTTTATGATGATATGGCATTATTCTTAGGGTTGTAAGAGAAACTCTGGCATGTCTGCTGTTTGATAGCAGTCTAGGATCTGCATCTTGACAAGAGGCTTCTCTAGGCTGTGCTATATGGATAGTGACTCTTTAAAATGTGATACGATGGCTTATTAGTGGAGGCCTGGAGGGGTTTTTGGGAAATGCAAGTTTGTCAAGTTTTAGTGAATCTTGTCATATTTCTAGAGAGGCAAATGATATGGCTGATAGACTAGCAAGCACAGGTGTTAAATAAGGATGGCATTGTTTTGTGGGAGGTTTTTGCCTCCCATGTTTTATGTATTTGGTTCCTTTTTTGGGGGTCTTTTCTTATTCCATTTATTCTGTTTTATTCTAATTCCAATTCTCCTTTGCAATAATATATGATGATAAAACAAGTGAGATATATGTTAGTAATATCTAGAGTGGGGTATGAATAACAACGAGTTTGACACTTAGACTAGACTTTTTACTTGCAAGTAGTGGCCTGTTTTCATTCTTTCAGGGTAACCTATGGTTCATTTTTTCTCTTTCTGATTTTTCCATGGAGAAAGTGTATCTAATTTTGTAGTTACAGTCTGTAAGATTCCTGAATTATTTTCTGGCTCATGTATACATTTTTTGGAAGTGTTAAATTGTTGAATCAAGTGAGAAAGATTACCAGAGATTTGGCAACCCACAGACCAGGTGCTAAATTACAGAAAACCTCTTAGGGGGCTCAAAAAGTGTTATGCATACAGTATATAGGCACCAAAAATAGATATACAAAATATGGGGCTCAAGTGCTCAAAAAAATTCGCAAAAGTCCTCTGCATATTGTACTTTGTAGCTCCCCCTTTAGCAAGGGCATCAGCTACTGCATTGGCTTCCTTCCAGGTATGCCTCCAAACAATGTGAGTATGCCTGCAAATATGGAAAATTTTGTCGCCATTACATTCTTAGAGTCCTCCTTGATAATCAAAGTAGGGCCCCGGTTTGGAATGTTGCTAAGGCCTTCGAGGAGGGCTATTACCTCCATGGTATGGGAGTCAGTATGTCCAATGAAGCGAGAGAAAGAGAAGAGGTTACAGCTGTCCAAATGAAGAGGGTATAGCTGTCCTTGTCTCTGAAGATGCCCCCTATGCCTGAATGGCCAGGGTTACCTTGGGAACAGTCGTCAAAGTTGAGTTAGGTTGGCCAATCTCAGGTGTTCTCCAAAATGAGGCACGAGGGATGTGAGTGGGCTAGAGATTCAGCAAAGCCAGCCAATTTTGGTGGAAGTCTGACAAGTAGCAATGTTTGAACAATACACTGTATTTTACCCAGAAGGTGATTGAGGATTTAACCTTGTCCTTTAAGGCTTCGATGGCTGCCTTTTCTCGCGAAGGTCTATTGTTTCTCTCCATCGAAGTCACCCATAGTGTGGCAGCCACAGAAGGCCGGCACAAGAGGATACCCAATTTTGACCATGGTGGGGAGAGGAAGGACCGAAAGAGATGTGGGATTGATGGCAGTCACCCACAACCAATTGATGAGTTCAAGGAGGTCCCCCAAAAAGGGTCCTTGCAAGGTCGCAGTGGATAAATAAGTGAGCATTGTTCTCTTCCTCAATGGTGCACATGATTCATCTATTTGGTATCTACAGTCCCTTCTTTGAAGAGGATTGACGTAAGGGACTTTTCGGATATTGCGATCCAGCTGAACACTTGAGCTTTGGGAGGGACGAGAGGGAACCAAGAAGCTCTGGCAGCAATGGAAAGAGGTGATGCGGGCAAGTTTGGGGGCATATGAAGTTTGTGGTAAAAGGAGGAAACCGAGAAGATGCCTTAGGGGGGGGGGCTGGCAACCAAATGATATTATCGGTACTGAGGATTGGGAGGAAGGTCATCTGGAGAATGGAAGACAGGGCCAAGAAATCTAGCAACTCATGGTCCGCCAAGGGCCTTTTATAGTCGGGGTTCTGCACCCTAATGGTACCCGTTGTTTCAAAGTTTTTGGCCACCATGGTCTAGGGGTTTCTAGCTAAGAGGAATAAATTGGGGAATCATTTCTGCAGTGGGGAGTGGCTGATCCACAGATCTGACCAGAAATGCATTCTGTTACCCGCCTGAGGCCAAAAATGCATGTTGCCTTTGAAATGGTTGTAGCTGCAGAGAAAAGATCTCCAGTCCTGATTGATTGCTGGTGGCTCTGCCACTAGGAATCAAGGCTGAATCCACACAGTGGTACTTATGTCGTATGACATCTCGCCAGAGGTGGTTTTCTTAGGTTGAAAAGTGCCAGACTGTAGATGTGTACCCCTTCAGGCTAATGCATACATTAGTAAGTAGATTTTTCAGAGATGCTGTTTGTACATTTATTTGTATTTTATTATATTTCAAATTTTATGCAGAGTTCTTTTGGTTTAGAAAGCCATCAATCTAGTCTTTTTGTTCAGCGTATTCTACTAAAATATAGGCCATTCTGTAGAAATAAACATGAAATAATATTTTTCTAATAAACCAAAAAGAAAGGATTTATAATCTATTCAATATATTATTGATTGCTAAACGTACAATACCTGTTAGGAGGTGTGAGATATTTTTCTAGTAAACCAAAAAGGAAGGATTTATAATATATTCAATATACTATTGCTTTCTAAATGTACAACAACTGTTAGGAGGTATGAGTTGGTTCGAGTGGAAGGCTCAAAGAGGGAAATGGGTAGACTGAAAAAGACATGGTTGGAAGTAGTGAGAAAAGAAATGGCCACTTCTGACCTCACAAAGGGTACGGCCTTTGATATAGCATAATGGTGCGCCAGGATACGAGTATCCAAACCCAGATAGTTTTGAAAAGGCTCTGATGATGATGATGATGAATGCTAAGCAATACAGTAAAATCAGAAAAAAGAATTTGGGTTAGGTACTTTCATCTCGCTTCCTATTTATTGGGTAGATTGGTGAGGATTGGACTTATGTCTCACGTCTTTCTTTGTGAATCTATGTTTCTTTCTGAATTTGGCTTATCTTTAGCCTCGATTTCTCTATGAATATTCCAACTCGATTCTTGCTTGGGTCGATCTTCCTGATTGTTGTGATTTTCTTGACTCCTTGGCCTTCCTCACGAGTCAGAAAAGCTCTAGTCCATTTTGCATTAAAATATGGGCTTGTTTCTTTTCTAACTTCTGACAACATTTGGCAAGGATTCCTTGTATTATATTCTTTATAAAGGTTTTCATTACTTGAAACTTGATTTGATGCTATCTTGGTAATTGGTAGAGATCAAGCGGAAGTCCTTTCTTTGTGATAGTTGTCAATGATGGCATACATGTCAAGTTCTTGCAGTTTTTGTCACAAATTTTAACATATATATGCACCTTTAATGACCGACTTCCTTTAATCAGCTCTATTCTTGAGCTATTTCTTGTGCATTTTTTCTTTTAGCAGGGTTGGGGGTTACAATTATGTTTAACGTATCCATAGAATTTTTATGGCATTCTATATGATTGACTTCATTTGAAATGACTCCCGCTTGAAGACACAGTTGTCTTTGTTATGCACTGTCTGGATAATTATTTCTTCTATCAAAATATTTCTGGAGCTACGTTGGGAATGTGACTAATTTGGGATACCCAGAACAAGCCATACCCTATTGGTGTTTCATTCTGCAATATGGACTGAAGTTTCCTAGGAATTCAAGGTCGTAAAAAAACTAAGATTCTTCTGATTTTGGAGGGCTAGTTGACAGCATAATTTGGTTCTTAATGTGCAAGTTTCTTTTTATTTCATAGGTGGGAAATTTTTTCTGCAGAATATAGCATAAAGAGGACATAAATTCTGAGAAATGTTGACACAAAGTTGGCTCATAAGCTTGGAATTCTTTTCATCCTTAGCTATCAACAACTAAGTTCTTAAATGTAATATAGCTGGAATGCTGACATCATCTCTTTGTTTCGCGGTAGTGATCTGGTGTTTAATCTTATGCCATGATTACTATCGGTGATGGCTGCTGGCTAAGTTTGTAATTTGAATGGATGCTCCATCTTGGAAAAATTGTATCCAATTGACATTCTATTGTCTTGTTTCTCTATTGTTATTGTTTCTTGTGGTAAAAAACTCCCAGTTGCTATGGGACAAATTACCTCTTATATGCTGTAATTCAGTTATCACTGCTTTTTTTCTATGACTTTGTCTTGGGATTGTGGAGTCCTGAATTCTTAATTATTTCACACTGAAGTATATTATCATAGTTGCTTACGTCATAGCCTTGTGCAAGTGTTTTGCTTCGCATTTTTCTTTTCTATTCTCAATGTTCGTTAATGTCTGTGCATCGGTGTCAAGGTTTTCTTTCGACGATTTACCTTTTGCAGGGTCCATGTGCTTTGGTAGAGCCAAATTGAAATACGTGCCTCACTTCCTATTCTTCTTTTGTGCAATGGGATATCTCGTCATTTGGTTTGCTGCTATTTTATTGCTTTCATTTTGTTATTAACATTTAGAAGTCAATGGAGTGGGTGCTGGTTTTGAAGCTTAAGGGATTTTTGTGTGTTCCCATGTTAGGATCTAACCATCTGTAATAAATTTCTTTAGCTTCATGTGTCCTGTGAATGAATAGGATGTTGCGTTGTAGTTTCTAAGGGCACAGCACAAAATTGTGAGTATCCACATCATGGTATCCATTCCTACCGCTGACACCGCGAATTAACACTTTCAAAATGTAACTCCTCAATCTATTGAAAAAGGGTTGGGGCCTGTCTTCCCAACTGAATTACCCAAAAAAGAAAAATACTGGAGGAGCATTCTAACCATGGTTTTCCTTCTTCCTGTTCCATGAATCAAGGACAACTAACACAAAATTCAGCATATTTTTTTTCTGACAAGGCTAATTGGTTCAATCTCATGTGTTCTTAGGTAGAAAGTGCCACTGAGATATACCATGACGAGGAATACAAGTCAAAGACATGGCACTTCCCCTCCTTCAACTTCACTTTAGCCGTCATTTGGTCTCCTTTCCTCATTAAATCTGTGAGTTTAGAAGACATAAATGGGGTTTCAACTTCCGAGAACAAGCTCTATCTTGATGTTCTCGATACAAAATGGATTACACAGTTCGACAGCTTTGACTATGTCATAATCTCCGGGGGAAAATGGTTTCTCAAGGCTGGTATATATTTAGAAAATAACACAGTTGTTGGTTGCCATTACTGTCCAGGAAAGAACTTAACTGAGCTTGGGTTTCAATACTCTTATGAAAAAGCACTTAAGTTAGTATTGAACTATATTATCAATTCTAATCATAAGGGGCTCATCCTCTTTAGAACTTCAACACCTGATCATTTTGAAAAGGGGGAGTGGTTTAGCGGGGGAACGTGCAAAAGAACAGTGCCATTCAAGAATGGAGAGATAAGTATGACTGATGTGGATCGAATACTGCACAGAATAGAGCTCGAAGTATATGAGAAAGCTTTAGAAGAAGGAACAGCTAAAGGATTGAGGCTTGAACTAATGGACACAACTCAGCTTTCATTGCTAAGGCCAGATGGGCACCCCGGGCCATACAGGCAGTTCTACCCATTTGCCAAAGATAAAAATGCCACAGTTCAAAATGACTGTTTGCACTGGTGTTTGCCTGGGCCCATAGATTCTTGGAATGATATTGTTATGAAGATTGTTCTTGATGAACGGCGAAGCCGGTAATTGTTCCAATATTTGCCTCTTTTTGTGTATTTGTCGCCATTGGGATTCAAGGATTTCTAAAGAAGATCAAGATGCCATCAACTGTATGAATTGTCTTTTGTCCTCGAGCCATGGCAATTGGCCCACAATCAATTCGAGAACTCAGCGCCATTTGAAACATGGGCTTGGAGCAGCAGGCAAGGGCGACTGTGTTTCTTCGTGCTGAACCTGTGTAGTGATGTCTCTTTTTATATTTTATGTTTCTACTGGTGATGTTTGTGTTAACAAGGATCACGTAATCTTCTGAAGCGGATGTATTAGTAGATGGAGCACTAAATGTCATGCAAATATTTTTATGCTTCTTTTCTATAATCTGTGCAATGTCATATTTGTCTTGGTAACCATGTGCATACACCAGGTGTTTTCTTCTTTTTAGATTGCGCTGCTCTCTACTCATTCATCCAGGAAGGTGAATTTCATGGATGGATGGGCCATCTTTGAAATTTGATGCAAACTCATCTGGACGAGTCCAGTTTTAAGGAGCAGGGCTGATTTTCCACGTCCACCCATGAAAAATCTGCATCTTGATGTACATCAATACTTCTATCAAACATTGACCTGTGTGCTAAGGGGTTCGACCACGTGTTTGTGTCAAAACTTCTAAAAACTGATTAATTCTGTCAGTGAGTGTCCAAAATCGTTTCCATGTTTTGACATGACTTAACTTGAAAAAGTGGCGTTTCTTGTTTAAAATTTCATGAAAGTTGTTTCAACTTTTTTTTTTTTTAACGAGGGTTTACTTGAGCCATTAATTAAATTAATTATTTATTTTTGGTCTTTTCTACGCCTAGTGATCTCATCTTGTCGTGATTTGCGCATTCATTTGTTGAACTCATTATTTTTCTTCATATTATAATGAAAATCGCATTGTTTTGGGAAGATTCAGGAATCAATTACTTCGAAATAATTGGCCTGGATCTATATTGGACTACGCAACAATGAACGAGTTAAGTGCGTAAAAAACGAGTATAATAGTACAAACTTTGACAAACAGCACCCAGGAAGTATTCTTGCATAGGGGTTTTTTTTTTTTTGTTGCAGTGAAGGAAATATCAGGCGGTTCAAATTCTAAGTGCCAGGTCAGACTTGGTTAGATCAGAATTTGGGTCGTTTGGTGAACCGGCTGGGTATTTAAAAAAAATTAAAAATATTGTATACAATCCCATATATTAAGGGATTTTGTTTGTAATATATTTTTTAATGTTTTTCATCATTTTGGCAAAGATTGGAAATTGTTTTGGTCATTTATACTTATTTTTATATTTTTTCAATTTTTTTTAAAACATTTTAAAAAATACCTCTCGGTACAAATCGATTTCTAAAAGTCTTTTTTTTCATTAATTTTCAACTTTATTTAGATGTACTTTGTTTAATCATACTTTAAATATATTTTGGATATTTTATTAATATTTTTTAACACTTTTTCACCGTTTGGGATTTGCCCAGTTAGGCTGGTTGCACCGATCAGTTTACCCGTTAGGCCAATTGAACCACTTTCAGCCTCATGACCGATAATCCATACCGATTAGATCGATTGAACCAGTTAGTTTACTGGTTAGACATGTCTGTGCATTATAGTTTTAAAGTCTCAATTTTGAAAAATTATGCACTATAATGCAATAATGTGCCATGAATTTGTCTCGGACAACATCTATAACTGGCCTTTCTTTGTTTGGACGTCTGCGTACTTAAGGTACCACTTTACTGGAGACGATTTTCAGGGTAGATGCAAATTCATGAAGGAACTTCACAGTAATTTGCACACGTGTCCTCATCAGTATCTTCATGGTCTTGAGATTACTTCATCACCTCATGGCTCATGGACATGCTCTTAAATAGAAAAAAGATCTACAGGCCTATAAATCACGAGAACATCTCAAAAGAACAGGAAAGTGAGTTAATAACTTCGGCCAAATATGACTCTCCTTACATATGCCTGCTAGATTTCGTCAAGAATGTGTTTTATGTGGTCAATCAATATGCGGTTATGCCTGTAAACCACATCTCTCAACAATATATTATATTAATTGCAATTCAATCCAAACCAAGGTCAGATATGTCAGTTTCCTAAAATTAAACCAAGGTCAGATATGTCAGTTTCCTAAAATTTTATAATGATAAAAATGTGAAGAATATTTTGTTACCTGAAAGAATGTGCTAAGGAGAAGCTTTGTATAAATCATAGTTTTAATATAATTAATGGACTCACAATCAGGGAGCACTAAAGCCCATAGCCCTTTATATATCAATGGCTCATATGGAACCTACCCAAACATGCCCCTTTAGATGGGTGGGACATCCAGCCGCTATTTAGTTCAACCTCTAAATTTTTGGCTTCTACTCATTTTTCATTTGCATCATATAAATAGTAACTACATTCATAGTACAAGAGTACCAACAAAATTGATTCAAGCAAATACTATTTAGTTTCCAGAAGTATGGAACCTCATTGCATATATGTCAAATGGATTTAAAAGAACAAACCCCAACTAACAACAAAAGAAAAAAATAATGCAATCACCATGTTTAACAATACACATATAAACATTAATATGTAGAACATTCAAATGAACTAGAGAACTTAAAGCTAATAACATAAAAAAAAAAAAACAAAAAGCAGTGACACACTAAAAGAGCAAGACAAAAAAAAAACAAAATATAGTAACAAAACATTCATCAAAGCCTTCAAAATATTAAGTGCCAAACATTCTCATACGAAGCTTCACAATGCATTAAGCATAAATGCACAACGAGCTCATTTTGAGACCTAGAAAATTAAGAGACGTTTTTCCCCTTAACCATAAACAAAAGAAAAAAAAAAAAAAAAACAGCCATTTAACAAAATTGAATAGGAATATTCTCTGCATTGTAAAAAGTATTAATCAAACAGAAAATAATCCACAGTCTAATATGCTTAGAAGTAAGCATAACTTGTTCTGAAACCTAGAAAAACCAAGCTAAATATCCCTTAAACCATACAAAATGAAAGAAAATAATGGCATCTAGCAAGATAACTTGTAAATGCAAAGTATCGAACTACAAGAAGGATTTTGAAGCAGAATACATAGAACAAGACTTATCAAACCTGAAATTCATAAACCAAAATAAAAACCCTACAAATCATTACAAATACGTGGGTTTATTAAGACTAACAAAAAAATAAAAAACAGTGAAGACTTAACTTATTACTGTATAGATAAAGCAAAAAAAAAAATTTACAGTTTGTTTTCTATCACATAGCTATTCCATTAGGGGCCCTCTCCCCACTGACTCACCCACCAAAATGAAAATTTTTGACAATGACCTGGGGCCATGGCAGTAGTATTATCGAGCCCCATGGTGAGGTCTCTAACTCTATTCTCACCAAAGGGTAGGCGCCCAAATCCCCTCTGACTTACTACTTTTGAGAATGGCATAGGGCCTTGGTGGTAGTATTGCCAAGCCCCAGGATGAGGTCTCTGACTCCATTCTCACGAAAGGGTAGGGGCCCAAATCCCGACTGACTTACCACTACGAGAATGGCTTGGGGCCATTGCGGTAGCATTGCTGAGCCTCATGGTGAGGTTTGTGACTCCATTTTCACCAAAGTGTAGGGGCCCAAATCCCCACTGACTTACCACTTTTGAATTACCCAAAAAAACAAACAAAATATTGCTCAAATAAACCAAACAAAATAAATTTACAGTTTGTTTTCCATCATATTGCTAGTCCATTTTTTATTGAACGAAAGCAAAATATTGCTCATATAAACTAAACAAGAAACATAGAAAATGATAAAAAACAAAAAAAAGCAAAAAAGTATGGAGCCATAAAACAACCAAAAACATAATAAAAAATAAAATTAAAATACTGATTTAAGTTAAAAAAAATAAAAAATTCTTTCACTACCATAGATCGAGCCTTAAGAACTTCAAACCATTATTCGATTTCATAATAAAAAATAAAAAACAAATGTAATGGAATAAATATGGAAATGTAGCAATATCTAAAAAATGGGTGCAGTAGGCATACATTGAGGTAAGGTGTGCCTTCAATTTTATCATGGTATATAATTTTGATGAACAATATTCTTAAAACTTACTCAAAATTTAGTTTTATATCTAATTATAAAATTTTAAATTTAAAAAATGGTTAAAATCAAGTAGATTTATAAACATATGAAAATATTGAAAATGGACAGTGTAGTTAATATATTGTAAAATGCACTATTTCTGAGACTTAAAATCCTTTTATTTTTAATGGTCATACATCTCGATCTTTAGATGATCAATCAAAGGGTTTTTCAATATTAAAAGTACCTTTTGATAGATTTTTGAGGTGCATCCGTAGCTCTACATTATAAGGTTGCAATCTTATATAAACTTTTTCCATAAAAAATACACCAGTTAGGGATATATCCTCGAGAAAAGATAAACTTAGTCTAAATATGTTTGCATTGATAAATTAAATAGGAAAATATGCTGCAGTGACAAAAAATGGAGGCTTAAGAAAGGGAAAGTATCACACCAAAAGCCTCCAAATATGACAGAAAATGGCACAGAGGGTTTCTACACAAAAAATCACTGTAATGACCGAAATTGGAAGAGGGATTGTATATGAAAAACAATTGTAATGGCCGAAAATGGCAGAGAGGTTTGTATATAAAAAATTATAAACGATGCTGAAACAAAAATGACTGAATTTTTACCTAAAAAAACCCAGAGAGAGAGAACTAACCAAGGGAGAGAAAAAATCAAAGAGAGAGAGAGAGAGAGAGAGAAACCAAGGGAGAGAGAGAAAATCAGGGAGAGATAAAAGCCAAGGGGAGAGAAATAACCAAAGAGAGAGAGCGATTGAAAATCAAGGGGGATCAAGAAAACTAAAGAGAATACAAAAAACCATGAGAAAGAAAAATCAAGGCTTCTGAGATATACCTTGTTGTAAGGAGGCTCGTCGGTGATATAGGAAGCAGCAAGAATAGTCTCTAGTCTCTCATCTTTGTGGTTTTATTCTATGAGGCTAGTGTTAGGTTTGCGACTAGGGTTCCATCGGTGAGAAGTTCTTCACCACGAGGCTTCAATCCTTTTTTATCGGGAAAAAATTCCCTTTCTTCATCGGCATAAAGTTCTTTTTTTAACTTCTGTTTAAAAACATGGAACTTTTTCTAAACCTAAAGGGGGAACTTCTACAATACTAATAAGTTTTTATAATAAACTTACATTTTTTTATCAAACATAAAACTTTTATAGTGACATGTAAGTTCCATCTTCTAGTAAAACTTCATGTTGTCAAACACACACTAAAAATAACTTTCTCGAAGGAAGTTCCTTTTAAGAGGTTAACCGTATCAAACACGCCCTAAAAACTAGAAGGAAGTTCCTTTTAAGAGGTTAACGGTTCAGATGGCGAGGGAGTTGGAAATTAGCGTAATTGTTGAAGAGGTGAAATCAACATTTTTTGCATTTCTAGGAGAGAAGGCTTTTGGACAAGATGGATTTATTCACCTTGCTTTTTTTGTTTTTTTCCCCCAAAAAATTGGTCTTAGGTCAAGGATGAACTTACAATGGTTGAGATCACCTATTGTGGGGATAAATGATATCCATCCTATCAGTCTCCTAACCAGCTTATATAAAATCATTTCAAAGTTTTGGCTAAAAGGTTAAATAAGGTTTTACCATTTATAATTTCAAGTAAGTCGGCTTTCATTCGAGATAGGATTATGGGTGGGGAGCCAAGTATTTTGATGACATTGGACATGATAAAAACATATGATATACTAAACTAGGTTAATTTGCAAGAGATTAGAGAGGAATGCGTTTAGGGGACAATTGGAAGAAATGGATTTCGGGGTGTCTTTTTAATGCTCACCTTTATGTTCTTATAAATGGGGATTCAACAGGTTTTTCAAATCCTCTAAAGGGATTAGGCACATGGACTATCTTTCACCATTTTTGTTTACATTGATCGTAGAAGGGTTTAGTTTTATGTTGAAGAATGTTGAAAATAGCGATCGATTTAAGGGTTCAAGATTTCTTCTGAACAGCCTTTCATTTCTCACTTTCAATATGCAGATGTTACCATTATTTTTTGTGATGCTAATGTTAAGCAAATCCTCAACATTAGAAGATTTCTAAGGTATTGTGAAATGGTGGATGGTTTTAAGGTTAGCTTGGTAAGACATACTTGATTGGGATTGGGTATCAAGAGAAGGTGGTGTGTGCTTTGGCTGCACATTTGTGTAGGGTTCTCAAAAACCCTGCGCTTGCAGAATCGGGAATCTCAAATACCGAGGTCCCAGCCAAATTCGTATACATGATTCACTAAATACAAATAGATAAATACAATTATAAATCGAGTGCGAGAAATAAAGAAAACATAAACTATCTCAATGAAGATTATACTTTGGGGTAACAAGATATAATACCTTTCTCTAAACATTGGTAAATAAACCATCACCATTTTTCCCTTCTAAACCCACTCTCCCAGTCAAGCAACAACATCGATCAACATCTTTCTCACCGCTATAATGCTATTGGAAAGAGCACCTTGAAAGCAACCAGTAGATTTTCTCTCTCTAGAAGTGGAAACTTAACTAACCAAAAAACCTACTTGTGGGGTACTGACCACATCAAGTAGGGATTTGAGTTATTTGATTTTCCAACACGTGGTATCTAAGCTCAAGGAGGTGATGTAGTATTTTTGGAAAATGACATCTCCCAAATTTGAGGTGGATAGTTTAATGGAAAAGATGATTTAGAAATTTAGAAATTAAAAATGCAAGATGTCTTAGTACATCATGGGCAACACAAGACACTACTTATAAAAGATAAGAAACCGGTAAATATGACCGATGATAATTGGGAGGAACTTGAGATGAAGATAATGTCACTATTCGCTTGTATTTGGCAAATGAGTTGTTGTTTGCTATTATTGGAGAAAAGGTGATAAAATATTTATGGGAAAAATTGGAAAGTTTATTTCAAAGAAAAGCTCTGACAAACCAAATATTCTTAATAAGAAAAGTGTATTCCTTGATAATAAAAGTGGGTGCAAAAGTATCATAATACTTGAATGAATCTAATACTATCATTTAACTTGAAAGTATTAGTATAAGAACGGAGGATGAAAATAAGGCGGTACCTTACTTTGTATATTGCCAGAATCCTATGATAACCTTGTTACTACATTGAGTTGTAGTAAAGAAGACTCTTGATTTTGGCTCGATGTGTAGTGCACTGCTTGTCAGTGAACTTCGAAAGAAAGCATCGATGGATGATTCAATGGGTTCTAAGATGGATGTACTTGTGGCAAGAGGTAGGTTGGATGAACAGGTTAGTTCATTAAGAGATTTTCTAAGTAGCCGATCAAAGTCGAGGGGGTCGTATGACAAAGTTTGTTGGTTTTGTGGCAAACTTGACCAAATAAACAAAAATTATTAGCAAAGAAAAAGGAAAAATTTCTCAAAGTGTCTAGGTTTGAGAATGGAAGGGCAAGGTGATGCCAAGAATGAGGCTCACCGAGTTGGAGAATCAACATCCGATTATATTGAAGAAGAGGCGTTGATGGTGCGTTGTAATCCTATGTATGATGAAAGTTGGATTCTTGATAGTGGAGCAATACATCATATATGCCCACATAAATCATAGTTTGATGCCAATGAGCCATGTGAGGGTGGTTTAGTATCACTTAGAAATAATTAAGTGGGTAAGAGGATCGAAATGGGCACGATTTGCATAAAGATATATGATGAGATGGTTCAAATACTTGAAAATGTTGGACATGTGCCGGATTTTAAGGAGAGCTTGATTTCATTGTCTTCTCTTGATATAGAATGCTACAAATTTACCGGGTAATGTGGAGTGCTGAAAGTTTCAAAGGGGGCTCTAACTATGATGAAAGGTGTCCGGAAAGAAAACTTATATAAATTGTTGGAAGATATTTTTCATCATCATGGGGCCTCGCGCAATAAAAGCCTAGCAAACAATGGAAATTTCGATAGTCTCATAATAGCCCCAAAACTAGTTACGATCTTCATAAGAACTCTTAAAAGTCTCCTACCAAGTTTCGTCGCAATCTGACATGTCTATGGCAGTGTAGATCGAGAAACAATTTCGAAAAAATCAGCCTTTAGCACCGTGAAACGGACCCCTATAACTAAAGTTATATTTTTTAGTATTTCAATTTTTTATAAGACCATCACCATTGGATCCGACACGATCAAAAACCCCCAATGGTTAAATTTCAGCTTAAACGAACACTCCAGGAAAATGTTATAGGCGAAAGAGCGAAACAGAGGAGCCACGCGCTATTCTCGTGCCTCCACCCTATAACTCTATGCCATTAAAGGGACAATCACGAACAATGAATTTTGACGCTTATATCTTGCCCATCCCAAGTCAGAACGTGCTCAAATTTAGTGAGCATGTTCGTCTCATCAAGACGAGCGTTTCGATATGTGGCACGCTCCGCGACGACGCTCGAGCGCGGAGAAAAGCTAGAGAGAAGTTGTTGATCCATGAAAAAAGTGTAGGAAACTCAGTCGTTCCTAGCTCGAGCAGCCAAATCACATCGCTCGCAAGCCTGATCGACACAAAACCAATTCCATCGTGTGCGTAAGGTCTCAGGCTATCTTTGACCTGAACTCCGTACATGATGAACGGTCAGATTCTGCACACGAAGCCAACAAATTGACAGTAAATTCCATCGCTGGAATCCCAGATTCCGGCCAAAGTTGCAAAATCTTAGTCCAGGCACAAAATCAAGCTGCGTTTGTTGCCCCGTGATCGTGACTACATTTTTAGTGTGATTCAGCAAAGAAATCACAGAAAAAATATCAAGAAATGAGCACACAATCGATCCAAAGTTTCAAGATTCAGTCAAATTTCAAGTCACATGATCGTGCCCTAAAAACACGATCCATGGCTAGAAGTTGGTATCAAATCGATCGTCATGCCAAGCCGTACAAAAAAACAATCATCTCTTGATCTACAGGGCATCGGAACGGCCCCGGATCATCCATGAAAAATCATGCACGTTCTAGTGCAAAACAGGGACTATTCTGAAATTCCACAACTTGTTAAGAAGGGGCAAATCATTTATTTTACACCCTATTTTCTAAGTTCTTTTAATTCATTTTAATCTTGATTTTTGGCAATTAGGGTTACTTTTGATCATCCACCCATGTTTGGGGCAAATTCTATATATACCGTACCATCATTGTACGCAAAAGGGCTTGAACTCTTCACAAAAGAGAGAGTTTTTACTTAATAAATTTTCTCTTTCTTCTCATTGTTGGATCACGTTGGGAGAGAGAGAGAGTCAAGTAAGATAAACTATTAGACCGGTACCCCTAGACTCAAGGTAAATCTTCGCTCTCTTCTTTTTCTTTTCTTCTTCTCTTTCTTCCTCTACTTCTTCCTCTTCTTCGTCTGAGCTCCCCTCAGAGGCTATGCACAGCAGTGGCAGTGCCGTGCATGACTCTCATGTGGTCTCACAGGTCGCGCATGGCGATGGCAGCACCATGCGCAAGCCTCCCTCTCCTTTTGTTCGTCCATCTCTGTCCCCTAGTGAGGTTTGCAGACGGCGCTGCTCATCGTCGTCCGCAGACGTATCCTTGACGCCTCAGTGAAGAACGTAGACGGTGAAACCCATTGCCGCCCGTGGGGTCTCCCCATTGCAGACGGCGATGCCTATCGCCGCCCGCAAGAGGTCTCGACAATACCTATTGCCGTCCACGAGCTTCCTTTGCACGTGTGGTGCCTATCACCATCCGCGAGCCTCCTTCGCCTGCTCAATGCCCATAGCCGTCCGCGAGCCTCCTTCATGCATTCAGTGCTCATCGTCGTTCCTCTTGTGTCCCACGCCTATCGCTGTGTGCCTCAGGAAAACTATCGCCGCAAGGGTCACAAATGGCTATCGTCGTGTGCTTCACGAGAAGCTATCGCTGCCCATGCAAGGGTGCGCTGCCTTCTTGTGTTGCTAACGGTGATGCCTAGTGTCGTCTATAGTTCCCTGTTCCCACTCAAGCCGTGAGCAATAGTGTCTAGCGTCGTCCAATGGCCGTGACACTGCTACTCCACGGTTGAGGGTGGTGATGCCTAGCGCCGACAAGACCCTATCCCTTCACCGTCTCATGCCTTCTCTCCATTCTCTCCTCTTCTTACCTGTTCGAGGGTTGACCTAGCCTAGCACCATCGTTTTGACCTCAGTTTCAAGCAGTATTGCCATCGTGCTGATCCTGAGTACCATTCCCGTCTTGCTACCACTCTAAGTGGGTCACTGTTCGGCTATCAAGCTAGTCTCGTCCCTTCATCAAGTCTTCTTCTCTCTTTGACCTTTGTTCGAACCTTCCACTTTATCACTCTAACCCGTCACATTCTAGCCTCATGAATGTGCATTGCCCTAAGTTATGGGTGGGCCCTTTGGCCCACTTGTCTTGCAAATTAACCATAGTAGTGTTGTACAGAAAAACAAGGAGATTGCAGATCAAGGGAGGCGATTCTGAACCAGCTAAAGCACCTGAGGGGCTTTCCGTCGTGATCTAAGAGGACGCCCACGAGAGTCAGCCCACGTAAGTCACGAACCCAAGTGAGGTTGGTCCCCACCTCACATCCAAAATTCCTCTCTCACTAGTTGGATACCTGCCCTTGTCCTTAAACAAGGTTCTCGAGAGAGCAATCTCAAGACCCGAGTGTTTCCAACCCGAGACATTGTCACCCGATCACCTAGATCTGCAGAGACGAGATTGAGGCGCCTAACCAGCTGGGCAATTCCACTAGGGACCTATTACCCTTTCGTCAGTTTGCTCTTGCTTGATCAGTATCCCCTTTTACTTTTTGCGTTACATTCTATGACACCTGGGTTATTCAACCCTTTCATCCAAGTCAAGGACTTTCTTATCCCTGCACTCGTGATTGTCCCAGGGAAGCGAGCTGCTCAAGCTTCCTTCCCTACACTCCTTCTGAGTCAGGACTCACAGTCCGGCTCCCAGTTTTTGCTCCTGGATCGATGCTAGAGGGGACTTAAAGGTCCCTGCCTCCCCGCTTTCTTGCCTTGGTGGACCCACCACCAATGTCCCCTTGCATTGCTAGCACATCTGCTACTGCACACAACACCCATCCTGCTACTGGAAAATCTCTTGCTGGTCATGTTATTGATGTATGCCGAAAAGCTTCCCTATCCACCTCGACGAGAGGTAAGCAGATTGCCGTTGCTTCTGAGGGTCGCTATAAGGCTACCCCTCAAACTTTTTACTACCCCGAACCTCTACACTTGGAGGCTCGGCACACAAAGGCCGAGATCCAGAGGTCTCCACCCCACGCACACACCTAAAAGCTCATAGTCCATCCACTCGAGCCACACCTCGAGCCAACTTTCACGCTGCCTCGAACTCGCGTTCAAGGCTAGTCCTTCTTGGGCCAAACCCTGCGTGCACCATGAATCCCATTGCTCGGGGCAACCCCAGTTCTGTGCTAATCGAGCGCCAGTGGGTCGACCGCTGCGTCCTCCCTCTCGCAACACACAACTTCACCCTGTGAGATATGGGTTCCTACCCATTCCCTCATAGACACAAGCTCGTGGGTCTCGACTTTCCAAGGTCGAACCCGTTGACCGAGCCTGGGCTGACCCCCAAGTCACCCAACGGCTAACCCTAAAGGTGCACACACACCAACTTTGCAGGTTCCTCCTCGCTCCTGACTCAGGCAGAGTTATGAACCACCTCCTTCTTATTCTGCTCTTCCTTCACCGAGCAAGCACCTCGAGACCTGGTACTCAAAGGTTTTTCCTAAGAGTACATCTTGAGCCAGCCTTAGGTCAGCCGTGCATCTGGGCCTCACAAAGGGACTTGGAGCAGCGTCCTGATGTCTAACAAAAGCCTCTAGCCTCCAAAGCAGAAGCTTAGGTTGTCTTCTGTCCTTGGACACCACTCCCTACTCCAATTAATAGATAGCCTCGCATGTTCAAGAAAAGCGGGGCAGTCTAAATCTTAGGCCCAGTTTTGGGGTGAAGTCCACAGCAGCCTCAGGATTAAGCGGAAGAGAGGCCTGCAGATCCTCACCAGAGAGGCCTCCAAGGAAAATGAGGACATTACTCTCGGTGACCTCCTACCTCATAATCCCTTTTTCCCTCTCCAAACTCCAGAATCTGAGCGAGTCCTAGAGTATTGCTGGATCATTACTGTCAAGCAACCACGGTCCCAAGACTGTTGAGAACCGGTCCTCACAAGATCGACATACAAGGCTTGAGTCTAGTAGGGGCATGTTGAGCCCTTGCAGACTGACTTGCCACATACAACTCGCCAACCTCGGCAGTCCACTGCTCCACCTGGCTCTGACCTTTCGGAAGAAACAGTCAGTGTCATGGTGATCAATGATCCGGATGACGCCCAAGAAGAGCGCATGAACCGGTTTGAGGTAATGGGTGCAATCTATCCTCGAGAAGATGGAAAGCCTAGAAGCCTCTAGGTTCCCTTCTTCTCACCACGAGACTGATTCCCCGATCGGTGAAGACACAGTTCCCAGGCAAACTCCCCTACCGGTTTCCCAAGATAGCTCTGTCTCCCGTGAAGTCTCCCAAACTAATATAGATGCCATGGTGGCCCATACCCTAAAGAACAAGGTCCCAGGCATGTAAGAGGCCCTGCTTTACCAAAAGTCGTACCCTTCGTACATTGACCAGGTGTCGTTTCCCCCAAACTACCAAAAGGGGAAGCTCCCCCTGTTCAATGGTACTATGTCTCCTCACCAGCATACCACCCACTTCCAAGCAGCATGTCGAGAGATGGTGACTGACGGCCAACTCGTCCTCTCGTCAGTTCATCGAAACTCTCGAAGGGCCAGTCTTCCAGTGGTATGCTCGCCTGCCTCCAAACTCGGTGCACACCTGCTAGGAAATGGAGCAGTTGCTTCACCAACGCTTCTACGAAGTCCAAAGGAACGTAGAGACCATCGAGCTCCTTACTCTGACTGAAAACCCTGGTGAGCCGATTGACAAGTTCATCACTTGGTGGAGAGAATTGGCAACCCCCATGATCGAAATGAATTGAGGGTCTGTCCAAGCATCATGGCGGATCTCATCAGCAACCCTCCAGTTCGAATTCTTGCTCCAACAGTCGGGGAAACCAGTAAAAGGTAGTGATCAGTGCACCTGTCACCATGACTGACACCAAGAATGCCATCCCTCAAACCCTGGACCTCTCCAAGGCACAAACGCCTCAGGTCGGGGGCAAATAACAGTCCTACAATAAGGTCCCGCCTCCTAAAAATGCTAGTCAAAGTGACTTTTGGACTCAGCACCAAAATAAAGTTTACCCCTTCGACAAGGAGTGAACTCCTGCACTGCTTCGACTGCTGCTAGAACAGAGCGTGATCTAGCTGCCAGAGGTCATCACCGTAGAGCCGACAAGGCAAGAAGCAAATGAGAGGTATTGCGCCTATCACATGAAAGTAGGCCACCCCACTCATGAATGTTATAAACTCAACGACACTATCGAAGCCCTTATTAACAAGGATCAGATAAAGCTAGAAGAGTTAAAGAAAGCGTTCGGGCCAACTGAGGCCTCCCACATAGTGACGATCAATGAGGATGAGGGTGCACCCGCTATCCTCTGCACACTATTTTCCATAATGCTAGAGGAGGGACACATCACACCGAAGCCGACAAGGCAGCCTAAGTTCCTGTCTCCAGGAACTGAGAACCTTTGGTGCTCGTATCACCTGATACGAGGCCATGACGTGAGAAAATGCACCGACTTCCATAAACTCTTGGTAAATAAGATGCAGCAATGTCAGAAAGCTCATAGTAACCCAGAATGACGCCCTCAAGCCCTCTTCCGCCAGTGCAAGAAGAACTCCTGATGCAAGCCTCGGGAAGTACTGAGCCAGACCCTCTATGGGCCCTCTTCAAGGCAATGCTCCAACAGGGCCACATCACTCTCAAGACCGTCAGGCAGCCTAAATGCCTTGCCCATATCACTAAGTATGGGGCCACGAGCTAAAAGAATGTTCTAGGTTCGAAGCTATAGTCACTCATAAGGTACAAGAAGGCCACATCATCTGTGTCGTTCTCCTGGAGCACTTCCAAGTGGTCGCTCCCGTCCAAGAGGAGACCCTGCTATAGGTCCCCTATGACCATACACTGGACCCTACAGGGCCCTCGACTTCTCAGCCCTGGGAAGTTTACCATGGGTGAAGTAGGCTCAAGTCCTTGAAGCGTGAGGCAGTCTTCTAAGCTAGGGCTACTCACCAGCCCGATAGGGCGGTCCAAACACCCCCTCAGGGATCCAGAAGAAGACGACGAGCACCTAGGTCATCTCACCAAAGGAATCCCATCCCTTAGCCACCAGTCGAGGAATAATTTCTCAGGCCTCTTTCTCCACTACCAACTTTATAAGATTTCATCCCTGGCACTGCTTGCCTTATCCTCTCGTCCAATCAGGCAGACGTCTCTGAGTCATCAACAGCTCAGGATCCCTCCAATATGGGCGACGATGCTAAAAACATCCCACGACAGTCAAAGCCAGGGCAAGACCAAAATAACCCCCTGCAGTAGTCCAAAATGGGTAATGACACTAAAAGCACCCCTCAACGGTCTGAACCGGGGCAAGACCTAAAATACCCCCCACACATGTCCAATTCCTGCGACAACATAAAAAGCTACTCGGGACATTTTAACTCTTCTTCTCCTCGCTCCTCTTCTATTTCTTCCACAGGCACAACTTGACAGTGCCCGGACTTCGACACTCTAAACAGAGAGCTCGGAGGCACCTACCTCACCAGGTCATAGCAAAAGTGCCTCAAAGAGATGCTAACCCAGGCAGCAGGATTCTCGACAACCGCTAACACCTTGGCAGTCCAAGCCAAGATCGAGCCATCTTCAAGCTCCTATTCCCATGAGGCCTATCACATGATTCAGGTTCACAAAGCATCACCTAGCTCGGGGCAAGTACCGAGCGACCCCAGTCGTAAGGTCATCGACTCCCTGCTAGAAGCCGACCCCTTCATTCCTTGCTCTGGCCAGAGACCTGAAATTGCCTCTCACATTGGGCCTCTCTTAGAAGCAGAAATGTCAGGATCGTGTGTCTCTGCACTCAAGATTGATGAGAAGCATCATGAATCCCCAGACAAAGAGTTACAAGATGCTCCTAAAGAATGAGAAGAAGGTGGTCAGGCCACAGCTGACCAGCTTAAAGAGATAAACTTAGGGAAAGAAGCAGATTCAAAGCCCACTTTCATCTCGGTAAAAATGACTTCAGAAGAGAAAGAAAATTAGATCTCCCTCCTCAGAGCAAACTGCGATGTCTTCGCCTGACATTATCATGAGATGCCTAGCCTAGACCCTCAAATTGATGTCCATCTCCTAGGTATTAATCCAATCGTCAAACCCATGAAGCAGAAATCAAGAAGGTTTAGACCCAACCTCGAGATGCAGATCAAGGATGAGGTAAACAAGCTCAGGCAAGCTGGATTCATACGAGAAGTCAAATACCCAAGATGGCTGGCGAACATCGTCCTAATCAAGAAGAAGA
The DNA here is from genome assembly GCF_000471905.2 of Amborella trichopoda. The sequence goes on from NW_006497159.1 coordinate 388,265, forward strand.
ATGGCCAAAGCAGGGTCTGTATTAACTTTTGCCACTTGATTATCGTCTGCCCCAAGGACGACTTCCCCCTACTGTTCATCGAGATGCTGGTTGATTCCACGGCTCATTGTCAAATCTTCTCCTTCATGGATGGATATTCTGGTTATAATCAAATCAAGATGGCACCAGTAGATGAGGAGGCCACTGCGTTTCTAACCTCAAAATGTGTCTTTTGCTACACTGTGATACCTTTCGAGTTAAAGAATGATGGTTCCACCTACCAGCGAGCCATGACAACCATCTTCAAGGATATGATCCACAAGGAGGTCAAGTGTTATGTGGATGACTTGGTGGTGAAGTCTGAAGCAAAGGACACTCACGTACAGAACCTCAAAAAGGTATTTGAATGGCTGCAGTGCAATTAACTCAAGATGAATCCCTTGAAATGCGCCTTTGGTGTATGCTTAAGAAAATTCTTAGGGTTCATCTTGAGGTACCGTGGGCTGGAGATCGAGCTAATCAAAATCAAGGCCATTCAGGATATGCCACCACCTACGACTCCATGACTTGCGATCTCTTCAAGGACAGCTCATCTACATTTAGAGATTCATCTCAAACCTCTCAGGAAAATGCAGGCCCTTTTCACATCTCCTAAAGAAGGACACTCCCTTCATATGGGATGAGGCGTGCCAAGCTGCACTCGACTACATCAAGCAGTACTTGTTGAATCCTCCAATACTCTCCACGCCAGTATTGGGAAGGCCTCTCATCCTATACGTGGCCGCTCTTGATGAGTCACTCGGAGCCCTCCTAACGCAGAACAATGATGGGGGGAAGAGACAACACTCTATTATCTCAACCGTAGGGTGCATGGAGCCGAAAAGAATTACCCACCCATTGAAAAGATGTGCCTCGCCCTGATCTTTGCGGTATAGAAGCTCCGCCATTATTTGCTCGGCCATGAGGTCAGGTTAATTTCAAAGGCTGATCCGATCAAGTTCCTAATGACCCGGCCATGCCTGTAAGAACGTTTGGCCAAGTGTGCATTATTGTTGATGGAGTTCAACATCATGTATGTGCCACAGAAGGCAGTCAAAGGTCAAGCCCTAGTGGACTTCCTCGCGGCTCACCTAGTCCCTTCGGAATCTCCCGTGTCAAGTGATCTACTGCATGAAGAAGTTTTCTGTACGGCACTAACTCAGCCGTGGGAGATGTACTTTGACGGAGCATTCCAGTCTGATAGAGGATACATCGGAGTCGTATTCCTGACCCCCGATGGTGGAATGATTCCGCTATCCTTCTCACTGGCAGAGGCATTCTCCCATAACAAAGCGAAATATCAGGCCCCTGTAATAGGGTTGGAGATTTCCTAGGAGACTTGGGGCAGCTAAACATCTTCGATGATTCTGAGCTCGTCATCCGGCAGCTTAAAGGGATTTATGACATAGGGAAGGATACTCTCAATCCTTATCACGACACGGCCAAAACTTACATGTCCCAGTTTGATGATTTTTCCCTGAGTCATATCCTTAGAAGGCTAAACTTGCAGGCCGATGCGCTCTTAAAGCTGGTGACCACCATTCAACTGTCTTCATCAGGGCCCACGCCAGTCTAGGTAACTGAATGGAGGAATGTCGCCTTGAGAACTGAAGTTGATGCAGATGATGAGAGGGAAGTCTTCCCTGAATGCCCGCCTTTCCCATTCGGAGCCCTCATTGCAGGCAAGGATATCAGGAAATATCTCGAAGCAAATAATCTGAAGCTGAGAAGTGAGAACCTGAATTCTTCGACCCGATGTGTGAAGAGGTAGAACAAGTGGAAGACTGGAGGGAGCCTATCATGAATTTCGTAAAGCATGAAAGGTTGCCTAAGGATCGAGCGAAACGCAATGGCATACAACAGATGTCTACGATGTACACCCTTCTTGATGGGGATGTTCTCTTTCGTCAATCATTTGACGGAATTCTCCTCAGATGTGTCGACGCACAATAAGTAAGCAAAGTTCTCGAAGAAGTGCATTCAGCAGTCCAGCCCCAAGCTCTACAAACGCATACGTAGACTTGGCTATTATTGGCCTTCAAAGGTCGCTGATGCCCAAAACTATAATAAAAGATGCCAGGTGTGCCAAATTCACTCAAGCCTCATTCATCAGCCTATAGAGCCACTCCATCCTACAGTGACATCATGGCCCTTTTCCCAGTGGGTATAGATATTGTAGGACCCATCGACCCTCCTTCTGTCTTGGGTCACGCCTTCTTTCTACCAGCGATAGATTACTTTTCCAAGTGGGCTGAAGCGGTCCCTCTCAAGCAGGTTCCCGGGACCACGGTGGCCAACTTCATCCGTCACCACATCATATACCGGTTCGGGGTTCCGGATGGAATAATATCTGATAATGGAGCTCAATTCAGAAGCCATCACGTTGATCACCTAGTCAACCAATTCTGCTTTGAGTGGAAATACTCGACCATGTACTACCCTCGAGCCAATGGGTTAGCTGAGGTGTTCAACAAAACCCTGTGCAGGCTGCTCCAGAAGTCAATTTCAAAGTCAAGGAAGAATTAGCATGAGAAGCTGCCTGAAGCTCTATGGGCCTATTACACCACCACCCGCAATGCTACAAACTCTACCCCTTATTCCTTGGTCTATGGAGGTGAGGCGGTTTACCCCTCGAGGTTCAAATACCCTCACTTCGTATCGCTATGCATCAGGGACTAATTGAAGATGAGAGAGTCAAGCTCCATTACCAAGAGTTGGATGCCCTTGACGAAAAGAGACTAGAGGCCTAACAGAACCTCAAGCTCAATCAAGGAAGAATGAAGAGAGTCTTTGACAAGTCTGCCAAAGTTCGCTCATTCGTCTGTGGAGACCTAGTCCTAGCAGTCAAGAGACCGATTGTCATGCATGGGCGCTGCAAAGGAAAGTTCGAACCCAAGTGGGAAGGCCCGTTCATATTTTAAAAGGTCACACTAACCAAGGACTATATACTGGAAAACTCGGATGGTGGAGAGGCAATGCTCCCTATCAATGGACGATACCTAAAGAAGTATTATCCCTTATGTACCCTTAAAATGCGGTGCATGCAGTAAAAAGAAGAAAAATGGAACAGAAGAATATTAAGCTAGCTCAAAAGAAGTTCATTTCTTTCATTGCATTAAAAAGAGTTACAAGCCACAATCAAAAGCCCATTACAAGGGAAGTTACAAAGATCTTTCATCTGAGGATAAGAGGATGATTACAAGCCCATAGAACAAAGCTCTTGCATCTGAGAACAAGATGACGGTTACAGGCCAAAAGGAAATGCTCGCCTCATGAATACTAAGAAGAACCACCGAAGAAATGCTCTCCTCATGAAGAAGAAGCAAAACCACCAAAGAGGATGGTTACATGCCAAAAAGAAGAGGCCAACCATTCTCGAGTCAGCTTCAATTCATCTGACGGGGCATGGTTAGCTTCCAAGGAGCCGACCAATGATGGATCCTCTTCCTCCAAAACAACATGGACTTCACTGTTGTGCTGGAGGACTTGGCTTCCAACATACCACAGCGGTAGGGCCTTTCCATTGGCCATCACTCTTAGCCCCACAAGGCATCATCGTCCATAGTCATCGTCACGTGCAGCTCAATGTTGTGCGAGATAGTCACCGCGCGTGACTCAACACCGTGTGCAGCCATTATCGTATCAACATAATGTCATGTTTACCATCACCATGAGCAGGCCAACGCCGCACGAGACCATTGTCTTGAGCGGCATGCTCCCTAGCATGGCTATCGCCACGTGTGGCCTAGGGATACGTGAAGGCAACTCTGCATGCGACTTAATGGCATCCATGCCCTTATAGTGCCCCGGTTCCCACTATTCCCAATTTTCTGGGGCATTGACTCCCACGCCTTTCGGTTTCCCCAGTCGTCGCTCCTCGCCCACAGTCCACTTTATCACGACCTTTCACCTTCCCCGCAACCCTTCGGGCTTCACCGGAAAAACTCCTCCGCCCACTGGAAATCCTTGCCTGACTTTGTTCCTTCCCCGACCGGCGTTGCCTCTCCCCGTCCAAAAAACCTCTCCATTCGTCAAGAATCCCCATCTGACCTTGTTCTTTACATCTCCCCATCAGAAAAACCTCTATGTATGCCTGAAATCCCCGTCTGACCCTATTTTTCCCCTTGCCAACAGCCGGTAAAATCGAAAAACCATCAAAATCTGCAGAAAGTCTCTCTGTGGCCTTGCGGGTCTCCCTTCTCCATGTTTTCGCACTTCAGCAGCTCGCCACGAACTCACCAGAATTCCACTGAGTTTTCGGACTATCGAAAGAACACCCAAGGTAAAAGCACCACTGTAAATCTTGCTAAGGCTCTGAGAAGCCATGTTTCCCCCTCAGAAAGCGTTGACACTCTCCCAAAGCATTCGCAAGCACGGTACGAAGCTCATGACCTGCTTAAGCTTGCCTAAAAAAAAAATAAATCCTGAAAGCCTGTCTACTGCAAACTTTGGTCGGAAGACTCTTGTCGGAAGTCTCTTGCCAAAGGCTCAGGCTCTCTCTCTCTCTAGAAACTCTTTAACTGATTTACCCTTCGGTAAAATAGTAGAATGGCATTTTCCCCCTTTTATACTTAGCAGTGCCACAAACTGTCCCTTGACAAATCCAAACTAATGCTTCAGTCCCCAGCTCTTGATGGCAATAAGAGCAGGCCAGGGCGGATCAAGCCCGAGACCCGAAAAAACTATTGTCGTGCTCTTCATCAAAGAAGTCATCGCCGAGCCCCTTGTCAAAGGGTTATCGCCGTGTGCCTAACGCTGTGTGCCAGAATCTAGGCCTAATGTTGCGTGCGCCATCCAACACTTAGTGTTGTGATCATGTCACGAGACTCCCACCTGGACCATTGTCCTGCCTCCTCAGGAAGTTCATTCCTTGCACCATGGTCTCACTCCTCAAGGAGTGTAGTCTATGGTGACGGCTTCGTTCCCCATGGAGTTGCATTCTTTCACCAACTTTGGTCCATGCTGCATGAATTTAAACTGCATAGCCATGGTCCGCACTGCATGACCGTATGCACAATTGGTCCAAGTGATGCAAATTGCATGGTCCAAAGTATAAGACCCTAAACTGTAGCGAAGGTCTAGCTGCACGACCTTAAACTTGCACAGTCATCGTTGCACGACTCTAAACTGCACAACCATGGTCCAGTTGTATGACCTTAACTTATAATGCATGTCTTGGCCACATGACGTTAAAAGGCTTAGCATTATTGTTCAAACTATATGACCTTAAACTGTAGCGGAGGTTTAGTTGCACGACCTTAAATTGCATGGTCCTAGCTGCATGACTTTAAAACTGCATAGCCATGGTTTGAGCTAAAAGACCCTAAAAATTGTAACGCACGACGTGACAAATAGCCCATGCGCATAAGCTTAACTGTAAGAGGGACCGCCTCTTCACCAGGTATATTTCATTAACACCCCAGTGAAGTTAAGTGTATGACAAGAAAGCAGGGGGTCGCACTTACCCCTTCAATCCCCAATGGGTCTCTTCACACCTACACCGCAGTGTGAGTCACCCCCTATTGAGACCCGCTATCCCCAGCGAGTTAGGGCCATGCCTATCTTTTTACCCCCAGTAGGGTTACACTTATGCTTCAGCATGTCACCTCAGTAGGATTGCATCTGTGCTCTGTCCCGTGGAGTCACACTTACCCTTTTAATCCCTAGAGAAGTCAGCTTCTGATTGCCATTCCTCTTAGGGCGACCACTTTCATTTAAATCTCTCTGCTTGTGTAGAGCCTTAATTATCTTTATACCCAAGGAGTCAGATTACTATCCACAGACATATCCCCCATGCAACTTCACCTACATGGCAACCCACACAATGGTTTGTGCTGCATGACCTTAAACTGTACAGTCACGGTCCGTGCTGCATGACCTTAAACTGCACAGCCATAGTCCATGCTGCATGAGTTTAAACTGCATAGCCATGGTCCAGGTGCATGAATCTAAACTGCATGGTCCAAACTACGGTCCCCAAAGTGAGCTGAAACCATCACCATACTCACTCCATGGCCTCCACAGACTTTCATTCATCACCACTACGGTCCACCTGTGTGACCCTAAACTATAGTGCACGTCTTGGCAGCATGACGTTAAAAGGCTTCGCACTAGTCTCGAAGGCACGACCCTAAACATGCCTTCACAAAAAAATGGGCATGGTGTACACTTGGACAAGGGAACGCCATGAGTAAAAGTGATGGACGGGTATGGTCACAAAACCATGAGTAAGAGAGTTCCTTGAAAACAAGAATTCAGGCACGGTGAAAACCCCAAAAGGGAACCGTGAGCAAAAACAAATGAAAAGGGTGGACATGATCGCCAAGTCATGGGTAAAAGAGCCCAAAAATAAAGCAAGTTGGTGAAACCCATATTTACGGCACCACTTCCCTTTTTCAAAACGAAAACTCGCAAAGGGCCCATGGACTAACAAAGCTGGTTGACTCACTACAACAGCCTCAACCGACACTAATTGCCAAACAAGCATGATTCTATGAGGTCTACCTGAAATCCTTAGCCATTAGCATTCAATCACAAAACAAAATGGCTCACCCGGGAGTGAGAGCCGCATAAGATCTCCCACGTTTTACCTTAAAAAACAACAAGAGTACTTGAGGGTGAGGGCAACGATCGAAAGATCCCTCGAAGATGCTAAAAGACCATCACGAAGGTAAGAAACTGACGAAGCTAGGGCCTAACCTGCCAGAGACTTCAGGGCAATTCCTCACCATGAGATTGCCTTGCCTAAAACCTTCCTTAGCCGACAGGCCTAGAGCTTTGAGACATGCCCTCGACTGGACCCAGGCGGCCTCGTCAAAATCCCCCTAGCCAACAAGCCCAGACTTTTGTGCAGGTCAGAAGCCCCCAAATGGACCCCGATAAATGGGACCTACAAAGATACCTTGATCATCAAAAGAGAACCTGGTGTAGCAACCAGCAATGCCGACCAAAGGTTCATAGCATTTGGCCTTCAGTATGCCTGATTTTGGCCAATGAGGTCCCTACAAAATCCTCAAGCTGTCATAATCGTGAATAGTCCCTTGAGGGTGAGAACTTTGATAGGATCCCTCAAACGTCTCTTCTTCCCCTACAAGTCTCCAAGGGTGGAACCGTACATTGCGTCCAAACGTCCGAGCATTCTAGTTGTAGCATTACATGGATCTTCCCAGCATTCACGTAGCCTTTTGGCTAGCCAAGGGTAGGTTCTTGAATGATTGTACTTCTCAATTCTCTCAAAGTACAACATTTGGTGGGGCATTCTGTTGGAAGATATTTTTCATTATCATGAGGCTCCCGCTCAATAAAAGGCTAGCAAAATAGTGGAAATTTCGACAGTCTCATAATAGCCTCAAAACTAGTAAAGATCTTCATAAGAACTCTCAAAAGCCTCCTGCCAAGTTTTGTCGCAATCCGACATGTCTAAGGTAGAGCAGACTGAGAAACAGTTCCGACAAAATCAACCTCTAGCACCCTGAAACAGACCCCTATAACTAGAGCTACATTTTTTATATTTCAATTTGTTGTGAGACCACTGCCCTTGGATTCGGAACGGTTGAAAACCCTCAGGGGTCAAATTTCAGCTTAAACGGACAATCCAGGAAAATGTTATAGGCAAAAGACAAGAGAAGTCACGCGTTATTCCCGTGCGGCCACCTTGCAAATCTACACCATTAAAGGGACAGTCATGAATAGTGACTTTCGACGCTCATATCTCTCCCGTACTAAGTCAGATCGGGCTCAAATTTGGTGAGCATGTTCATTTCGTCAAGAGGAGTGTTTCGATATGTGGCACGCCTCGCGACGACACCCGAGCGTGAAGAAAAGCTAGAGAGAAGTTACTGATACGTGAAAAAAGTGCACAAAAATCAGCAGCATCGTTCCTTGCTCGAGCGGCCAAATCAATCCGCGCGCAAGCCCAATCGATGTTAAACCAATTCCATTTTGTGCGTAAGGTCTCGGGCTCTCTCTGACCCGAACCCCGTACATGATGAACGGTCGAATTCTACACACGAAGTCAATGAAGTGACTGCAAATTCTGTCGCTGAAATCCTAGATTCCGGCTAAAATTCCAAAGTTGCAAAATCTTCGTCCAGGCAGGAAAACGAGCTGCGTTTGTTGTGTCGTGATCATGACGGCATGCTCAGTGTAATCCAGCAAAGAAATCATAGAAAAATATCAAGGAACGAGCACACAATAAATCCAAATTTTCATGATTCAGTCAAATTTCAAGTCACATGATCGTGCCATAAAAACGCGATCTATGGCTCGAAGTTGGTATCAAATCGATCGCCATGCCGAGCCCTACAAGAAAACAATCATCTCTCGATCAACCGGGCATTAGAAGGACCTTGGATCATCCATGAAAAATCATGCACATTCTAATGCAACACAAGGACTGTTCTGAAATTCTACAACTTGTTAAGAAGGGGCAAATCTGTCATTTTGCATCCTATTTTATAATTTCTTTTAATTCATTTTAATCTTAATTTTCAGCAATTAAGGTTACTTTTGATCATCCACTCATGTTTGGGGCAAATTCTATATATACCGTACCATCATTGTACGCAAAAGGGCTTGAACTCTTCACAAAAGAGAGTTTTTACTTAATAAAGTTTCTCTTTCTTCTCATTGTTGGGTCACGTTGGGAGACAGAGAGTCAAGAGAGAGAAACTATTAGACCGGTACACCTAGGCTCAAGGTAAATCTTCTCTCTCTTCTTTTTCTTTTCTTCTTCTCTCTCTTCCTCTCCTTCTTCCTCTTCTCCGTCTGAGCTCCCCTCAGAGGCCATGCATCGCAGTGGCAATGTCGTGCATGCCTCTCTTGTGGTCTCATAGGTCTCGCATGGCAATGGCAGCGCCATGCGCGTGCCTCCCTCTCCTTCTGTTCGTCCATTTCTGTCCCCTAGCGAGGTTTGCAAACGGCACTGCCCTTTTCCATCCGCAGACGTATCCTCGATGCCTCAGTGAAGAGCACAGACGGTGAAACCCACTGCCGCCTGTAGGGGTCTCCCCCTGTTGCGTGCCTATAGCATATGGCAATACCTATCATCGCCCGCGAGAGGTCACGACAATACCTATCACCGTCCGCAAGCTGTCTTTGCGTGCACGATGCCTATCGCTGTCCGTGAGCTTCCTTCTCGTGCTTGGTACCCATAGCCATGCGCAAGCCTCCTTCGTGCATTTGGTGCTCATCGTAGTTACTCTTGTGTTCCACACCTATCGTCGTGCGTCTCATGGGAACTACCGCTGCACGCTTCACAAATGGCTATCACCGCGTGCTTCACGAGAAGCTATTGCCGCCCGTGCAGGGGCGCGCTGCCTTCTTGTGTTGCCAACGGCGATGCCTAGTGTCGTTTATAGTTCCATGTTCCCATTCAAGCGGTGAGAAACAGTGTCTAGCGTTGTCCATTGGCCATGACATTGCTACTCCATAGTCGTGGGTAGTGACGCCTAGCGTCAACAGTACCCTATCCCTTCGTCGTCTCATGCCTTCTCTCCATTCTCTCCTCTTCTCACCTGATTGAGGGTTGACCTAGCCTACCACTGCCGTATCGACCTCGGTTTCGAGTAGTATTGCCGTTGTACTGGTCCTGAGTACCATGCCTGTCTTGCTACCACTCCGAGTCGGTCACTGTTCGGCTATCAAGCTAGTCTCGTCCTTTCATCAAGTTTTCTTCTCTCTTCGACCTTTGTTCGAACCTTCCACTTTATCACTCTAACACTCATATTCCTAGCCACACGAATGTGCAATGCCCTAAGACATGGGTGAGCCCTTCGGCTCACTTGTCTTGCAAATTAATCATAGTATTGTTGTGCGGAAAAACGAGATTGCAAGTCAAGGGAGGCGATTCCGAACTAGCTAAAGCAGCTGGGGGGCTTTCTGTCGTGATCTAAGAGGGCCCCCACGCGAGTCAGCCCAAGTAAGTCATGGACCCAGGTGAGGTTGGTCCCCACCTCACATCCAAAATTTCTCTCTCACTAGTTGGATACCTGCCCTTGTTCTTAAACAAGGTTCCCGAGAGAGCGACCTTAAGTCCCGGGCTTTCCGAACCAGAGATATTGTCACCCGATCACCTAGATCCGGGGAGGTGAGATCGAGGCACCTAACGAAAAACACCACGTGAATTTTATTTGGGCCAATGTTCAAAATTTGGTGAAAGAAGGGCCGATGTGATTAGAGTTTTGCATGCTACTCTAATCTTGATTTTAATTATTGTTATGATTTGTATATTTCATTAGTTTGTAGTTTTCTTGATGGACATGTATTTAGCATAGGAAGAAAATGTTAGAATGAAGTGAAATGGGTATTTTGGAATTTAAGAAGCATGGGCAAGTATTGCCAAGGTTTTAAACATAAAGAAAGCTTTGTGGGAGAGACTTATGTAAGGGATCTTGGTGATATGAGATCAAGCATTGGTTATGCTTGTAGGTGTGTACAACATTATTCACATAAAGCATGTGTAAAGACAAGATGGCCTCAAGAACTCAAGGATGAGAGTATTGAAGAAGTTGGAGTTTGCATAAGAAGAACGAACATGAACGAAGATGAGCAAGGCATGCTCATGACGGTTATTGGGCTAGAGAGCTTGCAACATAGTTAAATTCTTTAGCTTCTTCAAGAAAAGAATAACTAGATATGGATGGCGAAGTAAGGATGTGATTTTACATCATGTTGGAGATTGATGGGAAGGTGATGCGAAAATTACTTCCTATCGACTTATGACATTTCCCTCAATGTAATGGAAAGAATGCCTTTATGGAGGCCTTATAACCCTTTAATAAAAATAAGTTTCGGGTTGAAATGAGAGAGGTATTTGTAAAGGGGAAAAAAAAAAAGTGTAGAGAAGATTGGGGTTTTTAAATTAGTTTTTTACAACAATAACACTATTGTGGCCTCGTATTGGGCCGTATTTTCAGCGTCATTTCTTCGCAACAACAGACTTGGTCAGCAGTGACAAAAATGAAAGTCGATTGATGGTGGTATTGTGGTAGGAACTTTCTGAGCTTTCTTTGCTATTCTATGAAATAATTCCAACAAAATTTCAAACTTGTAAATTTCTTCCATTGCCCCTTGCCTATGGACGTAGCCTATTTTGGGTGAACCACGTAAAGTCAAGTGTGTCTTCTATTTTTACTTCTATTATGGTTTGGTGATTTCACATATTACTTGTTTTTCTTGTTTCTATTTTTCTTCCAAATATGTTGCACACATTATTATTCTTAGGTATTTTGTTTGGATGTTGGAATCACTATTGTGGGGTACTCACCACACCAAGTAGGGATTTGGATTATCCCAATTTTCTAACATTTTGGGCTGCGATATAGACCATTACCCTGTTAGGTATCTTGGCATGCCAATTTCTTATTCAAGTTGCTTAGAGTAGTGTGGGTCCCTATGATCAAGATATTTCAGGTTAAATTAGATTTATGGAAGACAACATACTTATTTTTGCGATGACACATGACTTTCATCAAATCATCCTTGGCCCATCTACCATATATCAAATGTTGTTGCTCCATATGTCAAGTGTTGTGGTAAAAGTGTTGAACAGATGATGAGGAAATTGCTTCCTAATGGTGGTGGAGATCAATGAATGATGAGGAGCAGATATGGAGGCAAGGTTTGGAAGGGAAGTATGGTTCTCAAAAGTTTTCTAGGATGCTTAATGGGGACATAGTACTGCAAATCACTCACATCTATGGAAAGGGATTATGAGTTGTAGATCTTTTCTACATAGTTATTCTAGATGCTTGCTTGGTAAAGGGATATAATTATGTTTTGGCATCACAAATAGATCGATGGTAGAGCTTTAAAGTTGTGTTATCCTAGAATCTTTGAGAAAGTGACCAATGAAATGGTAAGGTTTATGGATAATTGTACATGGGAAGGTTCACAACTTTCATGGAATATACGGTGTTCATATAATCGGGTTTTTTATGATTTTTTCATACAATTGCAGGCCTAACGAAGGACCTTGAATCTCAATATCTTTCTAGTGGAGTTGCTGATGAGGTGATATGGGAAACTGCCAATGATGGATGTTTCTCGATTAGATCTACGTATTCTCTTCCACAACTGGCTTAGATGGGGACAACCAGAACTTCGAAAAAATTGGATGCGGTGCATACTACATAAAGTGCAAGCTGTTATGTGGATATTGTTATATGGTAAATCACTGACTTTAGAGATGGTAAATACTGTGGAGTAAGATGCACATAAAAAGAAATAGATGAACATTTGATGGAAGAGGCCTTAGTATTGAGGGCATTAAAGCATAGATAGTTCATAATGTGTGGAGTTGGTTTTCAAGTACTAAAGACAAAATAGTTGTTTTTAAGGTAGATGTCGATCTTCACTTGTGTAACTGGCAAGTATGACTTTTGTTAAACTTAGGCTTCGATGTGGATAGGTTCCTCCAATGGAAGGGTGAATTAAACTAAATTGGGTTTCTAGAGAGGGAGAGAATGGGTTTTTAGATTGAGAAAGAGATTGGGTTTTTAGAGAAAGAAATAGATGTTAGGTTTCTAAAGAGAGAGAGTATGAGTGTTAGAAAGAAATTGGATTTCTAGAGAGAGAAAGAGAGATTGGGTTTCTAGAGAGAGAGAGAATGAGTTTTAAAAAAGATAAAGAGAGATTGGGTTTTAGAGAGAGAGAAATGGTTTTTAGATACAGCAAGAGAGATTGGGTCTATAAAGAGAGAGAATTGGTTTTCTGAGAGAGAGAAGATTTTTTAGAGATAGAAAGAGAGATTACGTTTTTAAAGAAAGAGATATTGGGTTTCTATAGAGAGAACATGAGTGTTTAAAGAGAGAAAGAGAGAGATTTGGTTTCTAAAGAGAGAGAAAATGGGTTTTTAGAGAGAGATTCTGTTTTTAGAGAGAGATTGGGTTTTTAGAGAGAGAAAGAGAGATTGGGCTTTAGAGAGAGAAAGGGAGAACGGATTTTTAGAGAGAACGTGTGAGCTTTAGAGATAGAAAAAGGCAATAGGTTTATAGAGAGAATGGATTTCTAGAGAGAAAAAGAGAGATTGGATTTCTAGATACACTTTTATTGATGACCACTCGCGATACGGCCACTTGTACCTAATGCACACCAAATCCGAGGCCCTAGATAAATTAAAGATTTACGAAGAGGAAGTAGAAACCAAACCAACTTGAAAATCAAAGTCCTTAGAACCGATAGAGACAACGAGTACTCTTTTGAACTCCTTAAGAACTTGTGTGTAGAGCATAAAATTGTTCATCAATATATTATCCCTACACACCGAAACAAAATGGAGTTGCTGAGAGACAGAATAGGATGTTGTTAGAGATGGTGAGAAGTATGATGTGGCACGCATAGCTCTCCCTAGATTTTTTGGGAGGAGAAGTATTAACAGTCGGTTACATTTTAAACTGCATTCCCACAAAAGCTACATCTCTTACTCCTCACAAAATATTCACTGGTTGTACGCCGTCCCTCGATCACCTAAGAGTATGGGGTTCCTCGGCCCATGTACTCATCCCATACCAAAACCATATAAAGTTAGATCCCAAAAATGTCAAAACCATATTTATCGACTACCCTGATGTTAGTAAGGGTATCGATTCTACAACCTTGAAAATGGGGTGGTCATTGAGAGTCGAGATGCCCACTTCTTTGACGATGAATTCCTTGAAGAAAAAATTAATCACAAAAAGACCGATCTCCATGAGATGGCAAGCAACAAGGCTAAGATTTGAGAACCCAAACCTGAACTCCAATCCTGAGCTTGAACCCAAACTTCCACCAGAGCTTGAACCCAAACTTCCACCAGAGCTTGAACCCAAACTTTCAGCAGATCGTAGAAAAGGTAACCTAGTTAAAAGACCACCTCAATACCTTGAGCACTTTATTTACCTGGGGGATACCTATGATTGAATTGAGGATGAACCAGATCACGAACCTAAAACTTACCGAGAAGCCATTACCTATTTCGAAAAGAATTATTGGGTAGAAGCCATAAAAGATGAATATTCCTCCATTAACCAAAATCATATTGGGTAACTAGTACCACTACCTTCAAAACGTAAGGCCATTGGAAGCATATGGGATTTTAAGAAGAAGCTTAACTCAGAAGGGAAACTAAAAAAATACAAGGCTAGGTTAGGAGCCAAGGTATTCACCCAAAAAGAAGGGATAGACTGAGGCAACATTTTCCCCTGTTGTCAAATTTCAGTCCATTAGAATCCTTATAGCCATTGCTGCCTATTTCGACTTTGAAGTCCATCAAATGGATGTTAAGACTGCATTTCTAAATGGGGATTTGAAGAAGAAATTTATAAGAAACAACCCGAGGGATTTGAAGAATAAAGGAAATGAAATCTTTTGTGCAAACTTAACAAATGCCTATATGTCCTAAAACAAGCATTGGGTCAGTGGTACATTAAATTCCAAGAGACTCTGTCTTTGATGGGTTTTGTCTCTAACCAAGAAGACTATTGCATCTATAAAAACATCAGTGGGAATAACGTCGTATTCATCTCTTTATATGCGGATGCTATGCTAATCATTAGTAGCTCAATAAACCTCTTGTTGGAAACTAAGAAATTCCTTGCACAACACTTTGATATGAAGGATCTTGGGGAATCTTCATATGTGTTGGGTATAAAGATTATAATAACCGAAAAGAGAGAACAATTCAACTTTCCCAAGAAACCTACTGTAAGAATGTATTGGAAAAGTTTGATATAAATAAATGTAAACCCATATCAACCCTGATTAACAAGAAGACGAAGCTTGATACTAAAATATGCCTTATTGACAACGACATAGAAGAAAGAGAAAACTGGAGAGAGTGTCATATGGAAGCGTAGTGGGATCCCTTATGTATGTAATGACGAGAACAAGGCCTAACTTGTCTTTCGTCATAAGCATGCTTAGCCAGTTATAATGCAATCCTGGATTGGAACATTGGAAAGCAGTTAAGAGAATCTTAAGATATTTGAAAGGAACTATGAACTATGTGCTTACATATGGAGGAGGATCGAAAATCGCTCTTGAAGGATATTATGATGCAAGTTATCAAGAAGATCTGGATGATGCAAGGTCTACAACTGGATATGTATTTATACTTGGGGGAAGAATTGTTTCTTGGAAGTCGAAGAATTAGGATGTCGTAGCATTGTTCACAATAGAATCAGAATATGTGACAAGTTTCTTAACAGGCAATGAGGCGGTGTGGATTAAGAAATATCTTACTCAACTGAACTTTAAGCCAAACCAGCGTAGGCCCGTGAGACTCTTCTGCGATAACACTGCAGCTATATATTTGTCAAAAGAACCCAATTCCATAAAAATTCCAAGCATATCAAACCCTTCTTCTATCATCTACACAATGAGGTGCAGTGCACAAAGATCGACATCAACTACATACCTACAGAGGTGATGATAGCTGATCCACTCACAAAAGGGCTGGCTTATAAGGTTTTTACAAAGCATGTAAGACAGATGGTACTGAGAGAAGGTGAGGAAAAGAAATTGTAAGGTCTCCAAAAGCCAAGTAGGACATGTTGAGTTTATATGTCCTTTAAAGGTATTAAGAGAGATTGTATAAACATTTAAATAAATGAATCATAAATAGAGTGGGAGTGTGGTCCTCTGTGGACCATACTAGGCAAATACAATTTGCCAATACTCGGACTTGACTTGATGTGCTAGGCCAGCCGAATTGAAAAACCCAAGGTACATGGGCATAAAGATAAAATCGAGAAAGGTTTAGTGGGTTAACCCTTGATGAGATCAGAGTATGCCCGAATGAGAGCCGAGAGACTGTGTGACACTTGTATGTGATGAATAGTCTATAGAGATAGGACTAAAACCTCATCATTGTATCATCACATGCTATGTACATAGATAGTCGAACTGATATAGTAATCCACCATTGAGGGTGAAGCATGTATATATGCGAGAGATTATCCATATGCACCACAGATGTCATGGTTGCATCATGGTCTGGCAGATCATGGTTTATCTCTTGGGGAGAACCTGAAATCCACAGACTGGGGTTACATCTCCTAGTTTATTGACTTACTTTTGGTTGTCCAATCATGAGCCCCTGCGGTAGACTGTGGGTAATAGGAATTGCTGGGTCATTTTGAGAAAGCTAATGTGGATCGTGGTCTACAGTTGAAGGTAGAGTTCTCTTGTGCAGTGATTAAATCCTAGACCTATTCAGATTTGATTTTTATCAAAATTAATTTATTTTAATTAATTTTATGTTATTTGATTTTAAGAATGTTTATTTGAATTTTTTGTGAATCATTTGATTTTTAAATTCGTCATTTGGAATTATAATTCAAGAGATATTCAATTTCTAAAGTTTTAAATAAACTAAGAGATTTAAAATCCTAAAATGAAAAATAATATTTTCTAAATATGTGGGACCCTATGTAATTATTGGATGCCCATTTGATCATATGAGACAATTGGGTGGGGCTCCTAAGTGGCCACCAAAAGGTGGCACACCCCACCCATAGGGAATGTTTCTTCTTCATAATTATGATGAGACACATCTCATGCCAATTGACTTTCCTTTTGTGGGATAAAGCCTACTTGTATTAATGGAATAAAATTAAATGGTTTTAGAATGCCTTATGAAATAAGAAGATTGTGATTAAAGAATAAGGAAATTACTAGAGAAAGTAAAGAAATATTTTCTTTATTTAATTTATTTGATGGGAATAGGTTTAAGAAGGGGATGATAAGGTTCTAGCACTTTCCTTAGTATCTTGATGATGAATCTAAGGAATAGATAGCTCACATCTCTCACCCCACAAGTCTCCTTAGATCAAAGGTCAAGATTTGCTCGTACAATTTTATGGCACTAATGAATGAAAAATCTATAAAAGAGACCATTATCCCTCTTAAGATCTCTACATCTCTTCTCTCTCTTCCTCTCTAAGATTAAGCTCTCTCTCTCTTTCTCTAACCTCTTTAAAGGGCACGCCCCACCCGAGGTTAGCTTGACTCTCTCTCTCTCTCTCATGGGTTATAGATCAAGCTAGTTGGTTTGTGATTTTGGGTAGCAAAGGGATCTTCCCTTAGCTAGTTATTTTCTCTCTCATCTCTTTGATTTCTCTATCTCATAAGGGTCAAGCGAAGGGGCTTGAATTAAACTAAAATATTGAGACTTTAGGTGAGTGGTTCTAGATCGAAATCCAAGTGCATTGATTGGGTTATGACATAAAAAATAGAAATCTATAAACCGATCAAAGATCCCGAAAACTATCGGAAAGAGGAAATTCGGTGTAAGGTAGACTAAACCCGGTTAAGATAATCTCCAACAATTTTACTTTTTTAAAGTTCTATTCATGTTATGTTCTTCTTTTCCTATAAAGCAAAAAGTCCACGTTTCTTGTTATTATTATGTAAGAGCTTTGTTTTAGATGGTAGCAAGTGAGATCCTATTTTTTTTTATTTATTTATTTCAAGTGAAATTTAATTGTAATTGGACATTGTGAGTAATCTTGCCGGTGAAATAAAAATAAATTTTTAAATATATACACCGTGCATTATCATATAGTCTTTCTTTCAGGGCATACCTCAAAAATTTCCCTAGTATCCTCAAATTGATCATCTCGACTTCAAGATGCATGGACATGCGAAAAAAATGGATTTTAAGTTTAGGAAATAATGCATCTTGTAATGTATTTTTGTATCAATTTTCAATATTTTTAAGTTTTCGTAGAGCTGATCGATCTACACTATTTTTGAAATTTTGAATTTTCTAATTAGAGATAAAAATTTATTTTAAGGCTATCACAAATATTTCCGGTATTGAAACTACATTTCTCAACACTATTTGAAGGTGCTCTTTACTTTAATTGCTTAGAGCCTAGGCATTATACAAACCGCACTCTTTTATAATAGATTAGGAGTTACACTTTTTGATAGTGTTAGTGGGGTGATGTTAGTGGTTGGAATAGTCACCACCAGTGGTTTAAAAAACGGATCGGTGACCTGGATCGGGCACTTAAAAAATCCATCCGAATCGGTGAATCGACGATCCGGATCGGGAATCGGTCTGATTAAGCCTTAAAACAAATCCGAAAAAATTATTAAAATTCATTATAAATATTGTTTTTTAGGAATCCAATAAAAAATGGGGGTACTACATTATTATTTTATTTTTTCATTAATTTACGAATATTGGGATGTTCTTTCCCTATCTAAACTTATGTTAACCATTAAATTTGCATTACATAAAAGAACAATCATAGAATCATCATGGATAAAATATATAGTCATATATGGACTACAATAAAGAATGGATTAAATCGATGAAAAATGACCACTAAAATCTCGAATTATTGTATTATTGTATTATTATTATTATTTATGACATTATTTTCTTCCTTTTATTTTATTTTTAGAGGATAAATTGTTTTTTGACAAGAAATGCTTGCTGCATTATCTTTTATTTTTCTTTCTTCTTTTATTTTTTTGATGATATAATTTTTTCCTTTTATTTTTTTTGAAAGATAAAAATAAAACTCTTTCTTTTCTTTCTTTATGAAATTGTTTTCGTCCTCTTTATTTTTTTTATGAAATTATTATTTTTTCTTTATATTATTATTATTATTTTTGATGATATTTTTTTTTCTTTTTATTTTAAAACATTAACATAGATGTTCTTTATTTTTTTTATGACATTATTATTTTTATTTTTATTTTTTTGATGATATTATTTTTTGCTTTTTATTTTAAAATGTTAACATAGAGGTTCAAACTTGAACTTGGGACGTTTTGTTTAAATAGTGACATGATAACCAAACCCCCCCGGATGCCAAATTGTGTTAGTTTTCCTATAATAAAATAATATATTGCTTTGAGGTTCAATGTTGGGCATTGAATTATATTTATCCCGTATCGAAGAGAGGTGGGACAAAAAACGGTTATATAAGCACTTCCAACAGGATCACGCGTGAAGCATTGGTTGAGGTGAGAACCACGTGTGGCACACACAAGGCGTTCGAGATTTTTCCAGAATTGGCGGTTTATGTCGTCACATGGGCGGTTCTGCTCTAAAACCAGGCAGTTCCCGGTTTTACACATAAATTGATAAAATCAGGCAGTTCCCGATTGTGTAAAACCGGCACTAGGTGACCGATACCTGTGCCGCCTCGAGCCGATCATAAATCGGCACGAGGTGACCAACTCTTGTGCCACCTCGGGCCGATTTTTTAAACTGGTCACCACAATATGGTAATTAGGTTTGGGGATGCAACCGCCATAACCTCATCCCCTTTCCTCTACAGTAATGAAGAAGTGGTTTAAAGGACAACTCTATGTTATTTCCCTTTCCTCTACAGTAATGAAGAAGTGGTTTAAAGGGCAACTCTAGGTTATTTTCTACAAGAACGTTTGATTACGAAAAGACATTGGTTTTTGAAACGGTCTTCCCAAAAAGATGGAAATGATCTCTTTCATAATCCCCAATGAGAGACGTCATTTCTTTTTTTAAATTTTTATTTTGGGTGTCTCAAGAGACCAAAACTCCCAAAAAATGTGCAGTACTTCTCATAATCAAACAAGAAAGTTCTATAACATTAGGATACCACGGTTTTCAAGACCACCGCTTCCAAATATCAAATATGCTATTAAAGGAAGTTGGATCTTAGCTAAACTAAACAACCACCTCTTCCAAATATCAAATACGCTATCAAGGAAAACTTGTATCTTAGGTAAATTAAAGAACAATTGTTTCATGCGAGTTAGATTGCATTTCTGTAATATGCAGTCTAGAGGTATAAAACATCAAATAGGTGGTTCTTCTAAAAACAATTATAACTAACAATCCAAATATTTTTTTAATAAAATTATTATTTCTAGTTTAAAAAAAAAATTTCATATTCATGATCTCCATGTTAAAGATTATATATAATCTAAATATTAGGATCAAATTATATTGAAAAAATAAATTTATCGCCAAGCCCGCATTTCTACAATATGCGGGCTGGCCGCATACTAACCGCGTCCTAAACTAAATGATGGAATATCCTGTTGACACCGTTCCTACTTGTTGCAGTTCTCATTATCCACCTTGCTTCAGTAATCATTTTACATGAATGCACATAATGCATATTGCACGAATGTGATCGACTTTTATCGTACGTGGTGTACAATTATTATTTTTTAAGCATATGTAAAAGGATCAAAATGCTAGAGTTCATTCTCAAGTGATTTACCGAAATGAAAAATGTTCTATAAAGTGGGATTGTATATTATGAGACCGCTTATCTTTTTTTACAAAGAGATCACAATTGCTACTCACTATTACATGGCAAATTTGATCGTTTGGGGTGAGTCACAAAGCTCGAGATATTTTTTTGAAACTTTGAATCTAGTTAATAGCACACTCACAGCCACCCGATTTGGAAATTGACAGATTGCAGCCCCTTGTATTAAAAGTACACGCTCCCTTTGTCTACTTTTCCTTGTAAATTTACGTATAGCCTACACGGCTAATGTTCTCTATGTTAATGCATTGAGGGGTACCATCTATGTGAGTGAGCTCATACGATACATATAAATTCTTAGTTTCTCCTTTTGTCCTAATCTGAACCTCAAATTTCCATATTTGTTTGGCTCACACTAAATTCAAGGTTGGCAACAGGCCATGCCCATCTTAGCCCTAGCCCGGCCCTGGTCTATATAGGGCAAGCCCGAGCTGGATCCGGCCCAAGAGACCCTGGGCCCTGTCTGTTCTGAGTCTAGTAGATCGAAAAAAAAAAGTAATATAAAATGGTTTGGGAGGGGCCTACCTGGTGTGGCCCAAGCCGTGGCCCGGCTCTCAGGCTACATTTTGTGGCCCAAGCCCAAGTATTTCAAGGTCGGTCTGGACCAATCTACCCAAGTCATTGCCAGTTGTACCTAATATTAAAGTTATTTGGCCTTTCAAAGCCTTGATACTGATTCTCTTTATGAGATTTTAACTCTAGTGGGAGTATGCATAAATTGGATCCTTTTTTACTTGTTTGGTTTTTGCATTTTGGGACGAGGGAGCGGTATATATAGAGTCACAAAAACCCTAGACTATGGGACAAATAGCCCAAATTGTCGCTGTAAGGTTTCAGGGCAATCCCTTAGTCCATGTCAGGCTGTGTGGTCTCGTAGTCATTATATAGCTAGGGCATCCGTAGAATTTCTATGGACTTTTTGGGGACTTATTGTGGACTTTCTAAGCATGTGCATATAACAGATGCGTTTGGAAGCGCCCCTTTTTAGGTGATCTACCGGCGCGGAGGAACTTGCACATATACTTCATAGAGGGCCTCCAATCCAGGAATTTAACTATTTATTGTTTGAATTTGATAGGCTAATCATAAACACTTCATTGATTTTATTGAGTTAATTTAACATAGTGATTGAGGGCTATCAGATAAGGCGAACGGAGTGCCTAACAAATTTAAGTTTCAGTAGTGATTGAGCGTTATCAGGCAAGTCAAACGGAGTGCCTAACAAATTTAAGTTTCAGTTTCTAAAAGTACCTAATTTCCCTCCTGTTCCGGAAGTCGTGCCATTTCAAAATTGTCAAACAACATCAAAAAATTTTTTTTAGTTTTTTTGGAAATTTCATAGAAATGTTTTAATTTCAATTTTTCTTTGAAAATTTCAATTAAGAATCTCACCTCATATCTCCTCATTTAGACAAGAAACTTGCAAACTAAAGGGCATGACCCTCTCTATACTTAATCTCTCCAGAATGAAAATTCTAATGGGTAATTTGGACTTTGTGAAAATTTTGAATTTTGGTTCTGAAAATTTAAATTTAAAATTTAGAATTGAGGGAAATTTTGATTTGAAATTTGAATTGGGGGATATTTAATTTTTTTTAAAAAAATTCAATTAAGAATCTCACCTCGTATCTCCTCATTTAAACAAGAAAATTGCAAACTAAGGGGCATAACACTCTTTATACTTAATCTCTCTAGAATGAAATTTCTAATGGATAATTTGGACTTTGTGAAAATTATAAATTTGGGTTTTGAAATTAAAATTTGAAATTGAGATTTGAGGGAAATTTGGATTTGAAATTTGGATTGAGGGATATTTAAATTTTTTTTGAAAATTCCAATTAAGAATCTCACCTCGTATCTCCTCATTTAGACAAGAAAATTGTAAACTAAGGGGCATGACCCTCTCTATACTTAATCTCTCTAGAATGAAATTTCTAATGAGTAATTTGGACTTTGTGAAAATTTTGAATTTTGGTTTTGAAAATTAAATTATAAAATTGAAATTTGAGGGAAATTTGGATTTGAAATTTGAATGCAGTGATATTTAAGTTTTCTTTGAAAATTCCAATTAAGAATCTCACCTCGTATCTCCTCATTTATACAAGAAAATTGCAAACTAAGAGACATAACCCTCTCTATACTTATCTCTCTAGAATGAAAATTCTAATGGGTAATTTGGACTTTGTGAAAATTTTGAATTTTGGTTTTGAAAGTTAAATTTTAAAAATAAGATTTCGGGGAATTTGGATTTGAAATTTGAATTGAGGGATATTTAATTTTTTTCTTAAAATTCAAATTAAGAATCTCACATTGTATCTCTTCATTTTAGTCAAGAAAATTGAAAACTACGGGGTATGACCCTCTCTATTCTTAATCTCTCTAAAACGAAAATTCGAATGGGTAATTTGGACTATGTGAAAATTTTGAATTTTAGTTTTGAAAATTACAATTTAAAATAGATATTTGAGAGAAAATTGGATTTGAAATTTGAATTGGGGGATATTTAATTTAACTTTTTAAAATTTCAGTTAAGAATCTCACCTAGTATCTCCTCATTAAGACAAGAAAATTGCAAACTAAGGGGCCAGACCCTTTCTATACTTAATCTATCTAGAATGAAAATTCTAATGGGTAATTTGGACTTTAGGAAAATTTTAAATTTTGGCTTTGAAAATTAAAATTTAAAATTGACATTTGAGAGATATTTGGATTTGAAATTTGAATTGATGGATATTTAATTATTTTTTGAAAATTTCAATTGAGAATCTCACCTCGTATCTCCTCATTTAGACAATAAAATTACAAACTAAGGGGCACGACCCTCACTATACTAAATCTCTCTAGAATGAAAGTTCTAATGGGTAATTTGGACTTTGTGAAAATTTTGAATTGTGGTTTTGAAAATTAAAATTTAAAATTAAAATTTGGATTTGAAATTTGAATTGAGGGATATTTAATTTTTTTTTGAAAATTCCAACTATGAATCTCACCTCGTATCTCCTCATTTAGATAATAAAATTGCAAACTAAGGGACCTGACCCCGCTCTATCCTTAATCTCACGAGAATGAAAATTCTAATGGGTACTTTGGACTTTAGGAAAATTTTAAATTTTGGTTCTGAAAATTAAAATTTACAATTGAGATTTGACGGAAATTTGGATTTGGAATTTGAAATGGGGGATATTTACTTTTTTTTTTCAAAATTCCAATTAAGAATCTCATCTCGTATCTCCTCATTTAGACAAGAAAATTGCAAACTAAGGGGCATGACCCTCTCTATACTTAATCTCTCTAGAATGAAAATTCTAATTGGTAATTTGGACTTGTAAAAATTTTGAATTTTGGTTTTGAATTTTAAATTTAAAAATCAGATTTGAAGGAAATTTGGATTTGAATTTTGAATTGAGGGAAATTTAATTTTTTTTTGAAAATTTCTATTAAGAATCTCACTTCGTATCTCCTCATTTAAACAAGAAAATTGCAAACTAAGGGGCATGACCCTTTCTATACTTAATCTCTTTATATTTAAAATTGTAATGGGTAATTTGGACTTTGTGTCAATTATGAATTTCGGTTTTGAAAATTAAAATTTAAAATTGAGATTTGCGGGAAATTTGGATTTGAAATATGAATAGGGGGATATTTAATTTTTTTTTAAAAAAATTCCAATGAAGAATATCACTTCATATCTCCTCATTTAGACAAGAAAATTCAAACTAAGTGGCATGACCATCTCGATACTTAATCTTTCTAGAATGAAAATTCTAATGGGTAATTTGGACTTTGTGAAAATTTTGAATTTTTTGTTTTGAAAATTAAAATTTAAAATTGAGATTACTGGGAAATTTGGATTGTGGGATATTTAATGTTTTTTTTAATATTCCAATTAAGAATCTCACCTCATATCTCCTTATTTAGATTATAAAATTGCAAACGAAAGGCCATGATACTTATTCTCTCTAGAATGAAAATTCTAATGGGCAATTTGATCTTTGTGAAAATTTTGAATTTTGGTTTTGAAAATTAAAATTAGATATTGAGATTTGATGGGAATTTGGATTGAAATTTGAATTGGGGGATTTTTATTTTTTTTTTGAAAATTCCAATTAAGAACCTCACCTCGTATCTCCTCATTTGGACAAGAAAATGGCAAACTAAGCGGCATGACCCTTTCTATAGTTAATCTCTCTAGAATGCAAATTCTAATGGGTACTTTGGGCTTTGTGAAAATTTTGAATTTTGTTTTTGAAAATTACAATTTAAAAATGAGATTTGAGGGAAATTTTGATTTGAAATATGAATTGGGGGAGAATGGTGTAATTCTCATTCTTTGATCTATGAAAGCTACTGTAGAGATGAGTGACTTAGATCAGAACCTCTCTTCACCCCCATCGATCTCCAAGATCAATGGTCCAAATTAATCCTACAAGGAACATTCTATACACTCTCCGCCAAACCTATAAATAGAGGTGCTCTCCTTCTACTTTCTTGAAAGAAGGACACATGTTATCTAGGAGGAGTATATACTATTTTTTTTTTCTTTTTCAATTTTTTTCTTTTCTTCATGACCTAGTTTACTTACAAATAGTTCTTTTACAATATAATCACTTCAAATAAAATAACATAAAAGAATACAATAGGATCTCAAGAATTTGAAGTCATTCAAAACCACTCTTTTTATTAACAAAAGAAAAGGCACAACCAATGCTTAGGAATGAATAATGCAATAAAACAAATAAGTAAGAAACAAAAGAGAGTGCCGAAAATTACCTCAACCGGGCTTTTTCTACCCCATACCAAGTCACCACCTTCAGATGGTGATGGATCTCATGGTCAACCTTCAATCTCAATTGGAAAAGCAAGTTTGGACAAGCAACACCAATGGAACATGAACCCCTTTAATTTCAAACTCAAACCCTAGTTGAATCCTCTTAGCAACTTGGTTTGAGAGAGATGCTTCTTTTTTATAGCACAACCCTATAGTCTAAACTCCAAAGAGAGATGAGAGATCATTAGTGACACCATGAGATAGTAGAGAGAACCACCATGAGATGAGAGAGAGTGTGGTGTACTCCCCCTTTGGGCATTTCAAGAGAGAGGGAGGAACTTTCTTAAAGAGATAAAGAGAAATTCTAAGTGGGGAGTGCCCCCTTAGGTAGGTTAAGAGAGAGAGAAACTTTCTTAAAGAGATAAAGAGAAATTCTAAGTGGGGAGTGCCCCCTTAGGTAGGTTAAGAGAGAGAGAGAGAGATGGAAACTATGTATAAAAGATAAGGTGTAGAAATTTGGGTACGGATTAACCCCTTTTTATAGTTCTTGAACACGATTAGGGTTCTTAGGGTTTTCTTTAGCTTGCCACTCATGTAAGATTGAATATGCTCCATTGATCTTGGGTGATTTGTGGGGTGAGAAATATGAGCTCTCCATTCCATAGATGGTCCATCAACATCCTATGAAAGGTACTAGAACCATTATCCCCCATTTCTTAAACCATTTTCCTATTAATTAATTCAAATAAAAAATAATATATCATAATATTATCATTTATTATTTTATATATAAGTCTTCTCATACATTTCAAAATATCATTCAAATTTTTCTCAAGGCTTAAACTTTCTAAAACAACACAAACTTATCTCTCAACCTTTTAGAGCTTGATCTTTATAAATAGAAAGTCTCCATAGGTGAGGTGTGCCACCCATTGTGGCACATAATGGGCCTTACCCAACATGCTATGGCGGGCCCAAAAGACCTATTGGGCCTCCCATGCAATTATATTAACTTTTTATATTTTTAGAAATACACAAAATCATTATTTGAATATTTAAATCACTGTAAAATCAATATCTATCTTTTTATAGAGCTAAATTTGATAAATAAAATATCCAGAGTTTCAGAAAATTCAAATAACAATTCTAAAAATCACATATATTAAAATAAATAAAATTAAATAAAATTAAATACTTCGATGGGAAAATGATCCATATGGTCTAAGAATAAATACCCATTGAGACTTTCTATATCCAATCATGAACTACGAATCACACATGCTTTTTCAAACTGACCTAGCGTTGCCCATGACCCACAGTTCAAGCAGGGGATTATTAGTGGGTCATTAAAGTCTAGCCAATGGACAAGGGGTAGCAGTCCAAGTATATGGATTTCAGGTTCCCCTAAAGACGAAACCCAAGGTCATCTTGACCTGATGCAATCCATAACTCGATGGTGCACAAAGGGTATCTCTTGCATAATGGTACATTTTCTTGAAAACGACTATCGATGTGCAAGCCATATGATGGTAAAAATGATGAGGCTTTAGCCCCATCTCTAAAGGCCTCCATCATACATAATTGTCACATACTCCCTCGGCTCACTCATCCGGACATACTCCGCAGGGATAATCCATCTAACCCTCGTCATTTTGTTTCTCAATGCCTAGGTAACATGAGTTTTCCATAACCATACTGACCTAACACGTTAAGCACAGTCAAATATTAGCAAATATTCTTTGTTTAGTATGGTCCACGTGTGACCACACTCCCACTGAATTTATGTTCCACTATATAATTCTTTTGCAAGCACTTATAAAGCCTTTAATGGCCACACACACTCAACATCTCCCACTTGGCCTTTGAAGGTCTTACATTCTCTCTTCTTTACTTTCTCGTACTCCCATCTCTCTCTCATGTCTCACAAAATCATTAGGTGCAAGCCCCTTTGTAAGAGGGTCTGTTATCATTACCTCTGTAAGTATATAGCTAATCGATCTCTCACAATTACAATCTCTCTCTTAATACCTTAATCATGACTTTCCCCATTAATCCTTTCATAAAGGATTTATAGAGGCAGTGACCCTTTCTCTTTGCTAATTAGATATCATCTCGAACATAGTCATAGTTCATCCTTCATGTCGAATCGCAAGTCATGGACCTGTTATCTCAGAAGATCATCATGTACCCTCATCGCATGGGGTCGAATCTTCTTGAGCTCAAAGGAGTTCTTCAATCAAACTGCTCACTTCTGTAACCATACAACCAGCGCAACACATCTGGGTTCCATGGGTGAACAACATTATAGTTTGCTGTTCTAGCTAGCCCATCAAACATTAGCAGATGCTCCCACTGGAATATTAGTTTATTTGGATCTTTCTTGATAGAGTACACGTATATATGAATATCAAAGCAGCTAAAAAGAAAAACATGGGACTGTAGCAGTTCCCACCTAATTATTACGTGTATAACATATACATTCATAGCATTCTTATACTTATATCATGAGGTAGTATAGCAAGCCTTATGCAATAAGTAATTCGATGGCCATTAGTTTCATAATATGCAAAACCTTCCTAAACCACAAAGGTTCACCCACACCATTTTTCTGGTAGTCAATCCATACAAACCAAGTTATCTAATTAGCACAACATGTATCAAGGACGCCTAGCAAGATGACCTTCCTATAACATTCCCTATGGTTCAAGGTCTTGCGTAATGGATGATTCTAAATAACTAAAAAGCATGGGTTAAGGCATATGAGTATTTAAAAATAAGTGCATGATTAAATGACAGTTTTCTCTTAAGTTTACAAATACGTTCAAGACACAATGTTTTTTCTCTTTATTCAAAATGCTATTGACTTGGTATATATACATTCACAAGCAATAGTTAGATAATAGTATGACGGTTTATAATGATTTTCCATAAAAACTTAGTGGACTTAGCAAAACTATGGGGTTTTCTCAAAACCGTATTCATAGACTTAGGTTTCGCTCAAGTCATCCAATTTAATTTTAAAATACATGCTTAGTCTTCAAAAATCATTTTACCGCGTTCATCTACTAAGTCATGTTTACAGCTACAAAAACAAATTATAAAGTCCATATTACAATTTTATCCAAAATAAAACGTGACTAAAGGATGGTTAACAAAATCTTGACAAAATACCTCTTTTTGGCAAATATAAAGACTTTACCAAGAGATCATCATCACATGCAATACATCATATTAATGGACATTATTGGGAGGATAGTCACTACGACCTCGTTCCATCAAAACACTCCCGTAGTGCTTACATGTTTGAATGAGCCACACCCATCTCTCGTATTTCATACTTAAGCTCAAAACCCTCGATCAAACTACATCTCCATATGTATCACTACCTTAAGTATTTCATACTCAAGCTCAAGGAGGCACAAAATACAAGTATTGAAAACTGGTTCTTTCAGATTTGTTAGTACCTATAATTTAATTTCCATACACTTCATACATATTCATAAAACAAATATCCAAAATATAACCAAAGAAGTATATGAAACATAAAATAAAAGGGTACTGAGTCCTCTTTCCCTATATAACCTTACCTTGTAATGTGTGATAGATTTCATGCTTCAAAACCATGTAGTGTGGTACCTGAGCTTTCTTGATTCTTTGCTTTTTCTTATTGAACAACTTTTGTTATCTTGGAAGAGCGTGCAACTGATAGATAATTTATTGGTCATCGGTTTCACATGTCACAAAGTGTCTATTTCTTCGGCAGTTTGATTCTCCCTTTCTCACATCGTGAAGAAGTACTCTTCTTCATCCCATTATTTCAAATATCACAAATTCAATTCTCTCTCTGATCATTAATGTTTCTATGCTGCCACCAAGTCTCTCTATATATCGATTCATTTCGAAGAAACCAAGATGCTTTTATAAGTATTATGTTTCTTCTTCTTTCTGCCATTCTTAAATCGAACACTCTTCACATAAAGTGTCATATCTTGCCAACTCTATATTACCTCTATCTGAAATTTTACTATTATAAACCATACTCTTGGCAAACTATAAAACTTTTAATTGAGCCCTAAAAAGTCTCAATTATGAGGAATCCAAAGATGTGTCTTAACATACCACATCTTTAATTTACTGCAGAACAAAACATGAGCATCCCAAGATTAAAAATATAATATCACTCAACTCATAAAGAGTTTATCTCTGAATCTTTTTGAATATTGAAATAGAATTAAAAATATAAAATAGTCCTTAGTTTCATCCCTAAATCATACCATTTAGTGACATTCATCTCACAATACAATTTTCTCAACAGAAAATTAGGTTGCACACCTCTCAATAAAAAGTATGTTTTTCTAAATCTTAAAAGAATTTCATCTTGAAATATTGTGTTGAAAACTAGACTAAAAAAAAAACATAACATCATAGTGTAAATCCCAAATAATACTTTTATTTAGAGAAATAAGTAAGTGACATTCTCGTCCCAAAATATATCATACTGCAGAATTCTATGATGAACACTATCTAGTAAAATTCTCTTTTCTCTTCACCCACAAGGAGTTTCTTTTTTCAAACCTATTTTGTTTGAAAGTAGACACAAAATGGCAACAAATATAGTTCCACAAGCCTCATATCACCTTGTTAAGTAGGCTTAATAAATATAGCTACTCATGCTTAATGAAGAATACACTAAAATGCTGAAAATTCAGGATAACCTATCTTCAATCCAAAATTCTCATTCCTCTCTTCCCATAGATATTTCTCTCTCAAATAAATTTTAATAAAAATTAGACTCAAAATGGAAGTCTAGAAACTTAGTGTGGGCCTTAAAATTTTCTGTAAAGAATAAAAATAAAATCATAACTTCCAAGTCATTGAAATAGTTTTCGTTGCAGAAAACAATACTTATGCACCCTTCAATAAAATGACCATATCTTTTAAACCACAAGGAGTTTCTTTATAAAACTATTTTCATTTGAAATTAGACTGAAGTTGATGAGTTACAGTCAAATTTCATTTAAAAATAAAATCATATAATTGGTAAAAAAATTCACGAAATTCAATGGACACTATTTGGAATTTGAGAGGTCTGAACTGACACCCTTCATTGATGAGTCAACAACTCTCAATTCCCTTAGGATCTCCGACTGAAATTTTGCAGGTAGATCCTTCTCTAAAAAATATATAATATTACTAAATATGAAATAAAAAAATAACTCATTATCTTATTCATATCACTACGCCAAAATAGCACAGTAATAATCAAATTTTTGCTAAAACTAAAATCATATGATTGGTGGAAAAATGCATGGAACTCGTTGGACAGTTTTTGGATTTTGCAAGGTCAGAACTGACACTCTTCATTGATGAGTCCATAACTTTTAATTCTTTTAAGATCTCCTACTGAAATTTTGCAGGTAGATCCTTCTCTAAAAAACACATAGTATTACTAAGCTATTCAATAAAAAAATAACTCATTATGTTCTTCATATCACTGCTCCAAAAATGACACGAATACCCATTTTGCAAAGTACCTTTTTCGGTATTTGAATTCCAATAATTCTTAACTGGAGGTGTATTACTTGACCACAAAGGTCATTAGCTTTCTTATATCTCATTCCCAAGCTAGATCTAGACTCAAATAAAAAGAAAACACCACTAATAGCATTAAGTATCAATAGCTGTGGTACTAGTGAAAGAAGGACACGTGTGATCTAACCAGAGTATTTAACAATTTCTTTCTTTCTTTTTCAATTCTTTTATGTTCTTGACAACCTAGATCACTAACAAATAATCCTTTTACAATATAATCACTTCAAATAAAATAAAAGAATACAATAAGATCTCAAGTACTTAAAGCTATTCAAAACCACACCTTTCATTACCAAAAGAAAATACACAATCTATGCTTGGAAATGAATAAAACAATGAAACAAATAAGCAAGAAACAAAAGAGGGTATCAAAGATTACCTCAACCGGGCTACTTACATCCCACACCAAGTCACCACGTTCCGATGGCATATGATCTAATGGTTAACATTTAATCTCAACTGAGAAAGTAAGTTTGGATAAGCCACACTAATGGAACATGAACCCCTTTGATCACAAACTCAAACACTAGGTGAATCCCCATAGCAACCTAGTTTGAGAGAGGTTTTTTTCTTTTCTACCATAACCCTAGAGTTTAAGCCCCAAAAAGAGGCGAGAGATCATCAGAGACATCATGAGATAGTGAGAGAATCACCATGAGATGAGAGAGAGAGTGGGGCGTGCCCTCTCCCCCCCTTGGGCCTTTCAAGGGAGAGAGAAACTTTCTTAAAGAGAGAGAGATTCTAAGTGGGGTGTGCCCACTTAGGTAGGTTAAGAGAGAGAGAGAGAGATGGAAACTTTGTGTAATAGATAAGGTGTAGAGTTTGGGTAGGATCAACCCCTTTTTATAGTGCTGGAACATAATTAGGGTTCTTAGGGTTTTCCTTGGCTTGCCACTCATGAGAGATTAAATATGTACCATTGATCTTGGGTGACTTGTGGGTGAAAGATATGAGATCTCCTTTCCATAAATGGATCATCGACATTTTATGGAAGGTGCTAGAACCATTATCCCCCACTTTCTAAACCATTTTCCCATCAATTAATTCAAATAAGAAATTAATATATCATAATATTATATTTTCTTATTTTATGTATAAGCCTTCGCATACATTCCAAACTATCATTCATATTTTTCTTAAGGTTTAAACTTTCTAAAACAACATAAACTTATCTCTGAAGCTTTTAGAGCTTGGTCATTACAAAATAGAAAGTCGCCATCGGTGGGGCGGGCCACCCATTGTGCACATAATGAGCCCCATCCAATTTGCTATTGTGGGCCCAAAAGACCTATTGGGCCTCCCACGCAATTTATATTATTTTTTATATTTTTAAAAATTATAAAATCATTATTTGATGGAAAAAAGATCATATATTATTAAAATAAACAAAATTAAATATTTTGATGGAAAAAATATCTATATGGTCTAGGAATAAATATCCACTGGGGCACTCAATGTCCAACCACGAATTACGAACTACACATACTTTCTCAATCCAACTCAGTGCTGCTCATGATACATAGTCCAAGCAGGGGATTATTAGTAGCTCATCAAAGTTTAGCCAATGGACAATGGGTTGCAGTCTTAGTATATGGATTTCAGGTCCCCCCTTGAGATGAAACCCAAGGCCATCTTGACCTGATGCAATCTTTAGCTCAATGGTGCACATGAGGTATTTCTCGTACATGCATATGCTTCATTCCTAAAATGGCTATCGATGTGTATGCCATGTGATGGTACAAACTCCAATCTTATCAAAGGATAACTCATCTAACCCTCATCGGTTTATTTCTCTATACCTAGGTAACATTAGTTTTCCCCAATGAGACTGACTTAACACATTATGCACAATCCAGTATCAGCAAACATCGTTTGTTTAGTATGGTCCACATGTGACCACACTCTCACTGAATTTATGTTCCACTATATAATTCTTTTACAAATAGTCATAAGGCCTTTAATGGCCACACACCCAAAATTTCTCACTCAACTCAATTGCAATTTACAAAGTTACTATGCCAAATTAAGGAGAGACAAAGAGAGAAATAGAGTAACCCATGGCCCTAACCATGCCCCATCGCTAAGAGAACCTAGCCTAGCACACATCTCTCACCATCCATCTTTGCCCATACAACCTATGGTTCAAGTATGGCTCAATTCTTCATCAATGGAAAATCAAAATCATCATCCATACTACTGGTTATGACTGAAATTCTATTAACAGGTTAAATCCACTCCTCTCTAAGCCATAAGTTACCTTTTTTGAGCCGTTACTGCGACCCACTATATGCTCCTGCATGGTGCGCCAAATGAGCGCAATTTGGCCTAGTTTTTCACGTGCACCACCTAGCTCTTCAAAGCTCATTCTATGATAATGAAATCAGCCCCCATTTGAGTGTAACTAACTGTAAAATATTTTCATTTCGATTGCCTCCCAATTTGGAGGATTATAAGGACCCAATGACTTTACCCTATTGGTAGAGAGATCTAGTATTGGATGGAGTCAAGTCTCTTAGAGGTGATCCCAAGCATTTATTGTGAGAATTGACTTTCCCATGGTTGATGTATTTGCTGCACACATTTTTCGAATTCTTTTAAAGTGGAAGGTTGTATTTGAGTCATGGAAGTTGTACTTGTCAAGTGTTTGATGTAATACTCAATGGATAGTGTTGTGGTATTTTTTAATATGTATGGGGCTACATTGAAGTGCTCTTGATGCTCAGTTTGAGTTATAAATCAGGTTGGAAAGTGTTTTATATCATTCTCTTATTGATGTAATTTTGATTCACATGTACATGTAAAAAGAAGTAAAGAGTCCCTCGTATTAAAATTTTGAAGTGTATATAACGAGACATTGGTTTCTACACCTAAAACCTTGAGTGGTAGTTCGGTTTATCACTATCACAATGTTGAAGAGAGAGAGAGAGAGTCTTGATGGTTTTTTGAGAGAGAAATATCTCTGCTTCAGAGTAGAGGTAGAGGCTATACCTAAATTACATTTCATTGATCCAAGAGTGGCTTCGCAGAGCAAATTATACGCATAAATTAGGATATGATCAAGAGAACATATTCAAATAGGAAAATAGGTTGATTATAAAGGGATTTCTTTAATGAGAGCTGCTCAATTTATTGTAGTTGGTTCTGTATGTCATGGAAAGGAGGGCCAGGTGCATTATCAAGTCTCTTGTGAAGAAGATAAAAGTCCAATTATTAAGGAGACCATCAAACTTGAATCTAAAGATTAACCATCTTCTTAATATACAAGGGGCAAAGTAGCAGGGGTGAAACGCTTACCACACCGCTAAGTAACCGACATCCATACACCATGCGAAAAAGCACAATAAAATATTAGATGTTACAAGCTATCATCATTATTTCTACAAAAAGGGCCGATAGATGCCAAAGGAACCCCACGTTGCTACATAAGAGAAGTAGTAAGTATGCGATTGTGAAGAGCCAGCCAAGAGAACCATTTGGCTCAAAGTTGATATTTAGAAGACTAGAGGGCTCGAAATATGGGCTGTGATGATCCTTTATCACTAATAAAATGCCAGGATTCTTAATTGAGAACAGATCACTGGCCAAATGAATCCATACTAGAAAATCCTTTTGAGATTGTAAATGAATGGTGTATTTCTCAACCTCCCCCCATATACTGATTAATCTGATGAAGGACGAGGAAGAGCCTAAGACTGAGGAGAGCCTTCAATAAAATAAAAAACCATTCATCTACTGAAATGCCCCAAATCCTCATGAACACTGACACTATAGAAATTTCATAAAGACTGGCCTAATAACGAGGGATCAGCCCAAAAATTCAGAAGCTGACCATCACCAATACTCCATTGAACATTACCTTGCAGATGAGATAATTCGAATAGAATACCCTTCCAAGCATAAGAATAACACCATTTCATTTTGGACTCCCATATAAAGGTATTCCTGAAATACCTGTGCTTGAAAAACCGAGCTAATCATATATCCAGTTAGACGTAAAAAGTTGCAATAGGGGAAGTTTCTATTTAACTTATGAGTTGGAGCTAGAATTGTGGTGGTAGTACCATCGTGGCCTAATTGAAGGTCACAACCTCCATTCTCACTAACACATTAAAAAAAATTGGCTGTTTCCAAAATGAGTAGGGTTTCCCACGGGTACCTATAAACAGCTTGCGGGTAAGGCCAAGCTTAGATTTCCTACTTAGGGTAAGACCTAGTTTTAAAAATGAGGTGAGGTATCAGGGTACACCCACCTTTGGTTTGGGCCACTCATATAAGCGACCATGGGTCCAAAGTATTGTGGGGTGTTCTTAGAGGCCATGTATATACATAAGGTGGAATCCCATTGATGGCCCACAATCCCGATTGCTCTTCCGAGCTAGGTGCATACTTCAGAAACATGAAGGCTAGACATAGGTTTTTCAAAAAACTAAGTTTAAAAGAAGTTTAACATTCTTGTGCTTGGGTGCATAAATGTGAGTGTGGTAAATCAGTACGCATGCACGTGAAAGAGTGTGTCAAACAATCAATATAATGCTCAAGTAAAAATGAATATGAGGTGCTTAATCACACCAAATGGGGTGCGCTTCGATACGACGAACCAGATCGAGGCGTAGTGGAAGTGGAGGGCTAGACGCCTTAATAATGACTGAGTGTCGGGCACCTTGGTGCTAGGCAATGTGCGCTTGGGGTTAAAGAGGACCGAAGTGCGGTCCAAATGAAGGGTATGACTTGGGTTGACTCCAGCGCGCTTAGAGTCGGGTATAACCCTACTCGGAGAGCAGGATAGGGATGAGGGAAGGGGATCCCTCAAAACTGGGGTGCCGAGGAGGCATGGACAAGGAGGAAAGCGATACTCTACAGTACCAACCAAAGGGGGACGGTCCGAGGCAACATAATCCTGGCGCCAATGCCACTGGCTCTCAAGATCTGTGGTCTCAGACTGTCACGGCTGACGATCAAGGGGTCAGGATTCTGGCGGGAATGCAAATTTCACTAAAGACAGAGTAAATGGTGTCAAAATATTTTTCCTTGAAACTCAGCGAAAAGTGGCTACAAAGACCAACAGGGAGCTCTGAATGGCAAAGAGATTTTTTGGAGCCCCAGGGACTTGGTGTCACTGGCAATTGCGCAGCGGTAGTGCCACTGGTGTTGGGCTCTGGGTTTCTAGAAGTGCACAGGGGTGAGTCGAGACCGGCAAAATTTGCCAAGGGTGGTTTTGACACCTCCCTTGGTAACTTTTGTCAATTTTAGACCTTGAAAGGAAACAAGAGCTCGCAATAAACTGGGATGAGTTCCACGTTGATGGAAGCCTTCAACGGTTCGAGGGTCACTTCAACGGTTGAGATGGAAGGGAAGCTTGATGGTTCCCATGGTGGGTGCCAAACTGTTTATACTTGAAATTGCGGGTAAGGGGCGTGGTTGTGAGTGCAAACAAATTGATAACTTGATAGAGTATGGATCTCGTCAAATTACATTCAAAGGAAGAATCAGATCCTAAGACCTTGTCCCTCTCGGATTACCGACAAAGCAGGCTTCCCTACTATCTTAACCTTGGAACTCAACCAAAAAGATTTTAAAAGGGGTTTTGAGATAAGAGGTAGATTTTAGGAAAATAGATTAAAAAAAACGAGAACACCGGAAGAGAACCACGAATAAACAACTAGGCTAGGAAGATGCAAGTAAACGGAAGTAGATAATCTAACTACGAGATGCAAGAAAAATAAGAAATAAAAAAGCATGGAGATAAAAGAACAAGGCTAATCTAAGCATGCATGACATAGAATGAAAGAGAGACAATAAGATGGAAATACGAGGCTGGTTTCGAAGAAGGAAGAGGATGAGATCGTCATCACCAAGACAGAGAGATATTAGTATGAAATGCGAGTAAAGATAATATTATAATATAGGGAAAAATGAAATGGAAGAGAGGGGGAGAGAAGCGAGTTAATGCTAATAAATAACATGCATTAGGAGTAATCAAACTAAATATAAGAAATAAATAAAAGGAAATAGCATAAGAAAGAGAGTTAAGATGAATGAAATAGATAGAAGCTGAAGATGCTTCCGTAAGAAGGAGAGTGACAAATAAATGAATGCAAGTTCTTAATAGACGATAATGAAAAACGAGAAAAATAAATATAACGCAAAGAGAAGAAGAAAGACTAAGTTATTGCACAAAATGTAAGGGAAAGAGAAAATAAGTATAAGAGAAGATAGGGGATGAGAGGGGTTGGGGAAATCTATATTATTTAGTGAATAAGAGGAGAAAGAGGAATAAACACAACCAATAAAAAAGAAATAGGAATAGGAAGAAGGGGGTTGGGAAGGTCTGATTATCTAGACCGCCTTTCGTTTGAAGTGTAGCTTCAAGGAGTTTTTGTTTGTAGTTTGAATTGAAGAGTTTGATAGGATGGGGGTTGCTCAAAGGGGCCCCACCTTGGGGCTTTTCTCACAACCTCAAGCTTGAGCTTAAGATCAAGGGGAGTTTGGGCTTAAACTAATATTCAAGAAATTTAGACATAGCTTAGGCTCAAACTTATTAAGATATCCGACCTTTTGGATGAGGTAAAAGGGCTTTTTATAGCGAAAATGGACCCATGACAACTTGTGTCCAGTTTTGTGCGTTTTTCAGATCATAAGAGCTTAGATGACACTTGGATTGACACTGACACTGGTTGGAATGGCACCATGTCATTAATGTTGTAATAATGATGGTTAGTAAATATTAATTTCTCATTATTACGGGTTCTGTACAACCTTTCAGATTCTAGCGCCATTGGCAATGGTGCTAGTGGCATTCTGACTGCCTTCAAATACTGTTTAGGACATCTATCGCGTTTTGGTGGCTTTGATTTGGGTCAATCGCAGCTTGAAGCTATTCCGACTAGAGCCGGCGACATTTGGACTGTCACTAGATACCAGCTATCCCACCATTTTGGTTGCACCTTCGTTTGATAATCAACCAATGAGAGTTTGACAACCTCGCTCTGTACTAACGTCTGACATATCAATCCGGGCTTGCCATGTCGGCGGGTACAGATTGACATGTCAGCCCATCACTTCAGTCACATAAGCTAGACTGTGTCCCACTTGGTGAAGGCCTTAGGACCTAATGCTGGTGAAAATGGCGCTGGTGTCACCTTGAAGCTTGACAATGGGGATTCTGGGCTTGACACCATTTGGAATGGCATTGGCTCTAGTGGGAACGGCATAGGGCCTTTGGTCTCTCAGGTCGCCCATGCTGCGACTACGGTGCTTTGGTACCTTGCCATCGAACTTTTGGTAGGGCATTGGTACCCATTGAAGTAACATCAAAGTCAGGTCGTTTTGGGTCTGCCTTGCCTTGTTTTGCCTCTTGACGCCTTTGGTCCTACTGGAGCAATAAGGGTTTGGTGGAGGCTAGGTTTACGAAAAAGGGTGGTTTAAAATACTTGGGTAGTCTGCCTAGGATATTCAACCTATCAATATCCTTTCTAGTCGAGATCAGAATGTCTACACTAAGCAAATAAACATAAGAAAATCTAGAAAAATCATTAATAAAAGTAATAAAATATCTTTTCCACCTCTAGTTAGACCATTATTTAAATCACATACATCACCATGTACATGTATCCTAACAATTCACTATTTCTTTCAATTAAAGAAAATGGTTTTCCAGTTATTTTATCTTGTACACATACTTCACATTTTTCTTTAATTAAATTCAACACAATTAGAAATCAATCCTAATTTAATCAAAAATTTAATAGAAGCATAATTACCATGCCCTAATCTATCATGTCATACTATTCGAGGTCATTTTCCATCACTTGTATCGCTAGTGTGAATAAGGAGAGAGCAGTTTCTTGACTTAGGCCCACAGGTATCGAAATGCCTGTGAACTACGGAAGCAATAGGACAATAAGCACTAATTTGAAGTGAAAATTCCAACAGCGTCAGAATGGCCCGGGAAAGTGTAAGAACATCACTAAAGGTCTCCTAAGAACATCTGCCAAGTTTTATCGCAATCTAACGAGTTTTAGACAGTATAGACATCAAAATAGTTTCAGGAAATCCTGCCTCTATCATGTTAAAAATGAGATTTGAACTAAAACATCATTATCAGAGTATCAAATTGTCTCCAAACCATCACCATTGGATTCAGAATGGTCGAAAACCCTTGAGTACCAATTTTTGGCCTGTCTGGATGCTTCTATAGCAAGTTATGACCAAATTACCTAAAATGGGTAGGCCGTACACTATTACAGTGCGCCCTCGGCCAACCAGTTTCCATTAATGGAAACTGTACATCACCAATTCGAGGGCAAACTTCACAAGGTCATATCTTCTTCATCCAAGGTCAAATTGAGCCCAAATTTTGGGAGCACATTCGTCTCGTCGGCCTAGTCAATTTGATATGCGGCACACATGGTGACATGGCTCGTGCCGGGAGAAGTCGAAGAGAGAAATTCTCCAAAAAAACCTAAAAGTTGCAAGGAAATTCCAACCACATGTTCCTCCGATTAAACTCTCATATCACAGCACTAGTGCGTCAGATTGACCTCAAATTAGACCCATTACGAGCACAAAGTCAGAGGCTTCATCTCAGCCAAACCTTGCACGTGATGGACGGTCGGATTTGACGCACGATGAGTCCAAAGTTGCTGCCGGAATCCAAACTCTAGCCAAAGTTTTCCAATTTGGAAAACTATTATTTGGGTATCAAATCGAGCTGTTCTTTTTGCAGAACGATCGTGGTGACTTGCTCATCATGCTACATGGAAGAACTAAGAAAAAAGTATCGAGAAACGTGCTGAATCTTGAAATCAAGATTGCACATTTTTGCCATATCGTGATCATGATTCAAAACTTAGATCCACGACTCGAAATTGGTACCAAAATGATCATCTTCTTGAGCTCATCAAGAAGACAATAATCTTTTGGTGGGATGGTTACCAAAAAAGCCCCGAATCAGCCATAGAAAGTTTGCCCGATTGAACGGCCATGATAGGGACTTATTTGGAATTGGTCAAATTGTTTTTGTAGGGGCAAAATAGTCAATTTGTCCCATTTTCTTAGATTTTCTTTAATTATTTTAATACCTAATTTCCATCAATTAGGTCAATTTTTAGTCATCCACCCACGTTTGGGCACCATTTCTATATAAGGAACGTATCATCTCATTGTAAGGACATCCCCTTTTGGATGAATAAAAAGTTCCTTTTTGCTTGAATATTGGGTCACAACTTGGAGAGAGAGAGAAGAGAGAAAATTCAAACGGGTAACCCTAGGTAATTTTCTCTCTACTCTTCTTTCTCTCTTTTCTCTCTTCTATCTCTCTTCTCTCTCTCTTTTTTCTCTCTCTTATTTCTCTCTTTTTCTCCCTCTCTCTTCTCTCTCTCTTCTTTATCTCTCTTTTGTCTCTCTCTTCTTTCTCTCTCTTCTCTCTTTCTCTTCCTTCCTCTCCTCTTATGTCACGCACAGTAGTGTTCACTATCGAACACGATCTTTTCAGTCTCTCTTCTCTCTCCTCTCTTAATCCCTCTATTCTTTCTCTCTCTTTTATCTCTCTTTTATGTTTCTCTCTTCTATCTCTCTCTTCTTTCTTTCTTTCTCTCTTCTTTCTCTCTCTTCTGTCTCCCTCTCCCTCTTCTGTCTCTCTTCTTTCTCTCTCCCTCTCTCTTTTGTCTCTATCTCCTTTTTCTCTTCTCTCTTTTCTATTTCTCTCTTCTCTCTCTCTCTTCCCCCTCTGTCTTCTCTCTTTCACTTCCTTCCTCCCCTCCTCTATCACGCACGATAGTGCTCACTGTCGAGCGTGATCTTTTATGTCTCTCTTTTCTCTTCTCTCTTCTCTTTGCTCTCTCCTCTCTCTCTTCTTTGTCTCTCTCTTATTTGTCTCTCTCTTCTCTCTCTCTCTCTTCCTTCCTCCCCTCCTCAGTCATGCATGATAGTGTTCACTGCCGACTGCGATCTTCTTTTTCTCTCTTCCCCTCTCTCCCTCTTCTCTCTTTTCCTCTCTATCCCGCACGACAGTGAGTGCTGTCGAGCTCGAGTCTTTCTTTCTCCTCTCTCCTTTTTGTGTCGCACGACAGTGAGTACTACCGAGCATGACTCTTTCTTTCTTCTCTCTCCTCCCTGACATGCACGGTAGTGCTCATTGTCGAGCACGATCTTCTTCTTTGCTCTTCTCCTCCTTTCTCTCTCACTCTCTTCTTTCTTTCCCGCACGACAGTGAGTGCTACTGAGCGCGACCCTTCATTTCATTCCTTTATATTATGTCTAACATGGCAGTCAGTGCTGCCGAGCACGACTCTCTTTTTTCTTCTCTCTCTTTTTTGTCTTGCATGGCAGTGAGTGCTACCAAGTGCGACCCTTTGTTTCTTCCTTCTCCTTATTGTCTCGCATGACAGTGAATGCTGTCGAGTGCAATTGCTTCCTTTCTTTCTTCCTTCTCTTCTGTCTTGCACGACGGTGTATGTCATCAAGCATGGTTTCTCCTTTCCGCCCCTTTCTTTGTTTAATCAGAGGGTAGGCTAAGTCTTGTACAACCATAATAGTCTCAACACCGAGCAGCCTAACCGTCATGCCAGTCAAGTTACCTAGCCCGTCTAACTGCCGTGTCAGATTAGCCATTGCGTCGGACCAACCACCATGGTAGTCTCGTTGATGAGCAACCTAGCCATCATGGCGATATGATTACTGAGCTCTTCTATCTGTCGTACTTGATTAACCTCTTACCATTGTACTAGCCTAGCAACCTGATTAAACTTTTTCCCTTCTTTTTTCCTTCACTCATTTGCTTTCCTATATCCCTATATCCCTCTCAGTTCTTGTTCTATTATTGTAAAATATGTATCAAGGGTCCTTCGTCAAGGAGAAGTCGGAAGGCAGTCGAATTGATATGAACCCGATCATGTCATTTTCTATTTTCCTTTGACCCTAGGACAAGGTTGGCTTGTAATTTAATGTGTGTCTGTGATTGCAGGAAAAGAAGAAATAGGTCAAAAGAGGCGATTTCGAACCGATCATAAATCCAGTGGGCATTCTAGCGTGATCTAAGAGGGTGCCCACGTGAGTTAGCCTGAGTGAGTCACGAACCCAGGTGAGATAAGTCCCACCTCACACCTTAATTACTCTCTCATAGGTTGGTAATCCTGCCTGTGTCCTCTCAACACGATTCACGAGAGAGCGATCTCAAGTCGAACCCGGAGCCAAGCCACTAGGTCACCCCGACCTGAGGGCGAGATCGAGGCATCTAACCAGCTTGGCAACTCCACTGGGGGCACACTACCCCATAGTCGGATAGTCCTTATTTGGCTTGCCTTTCTTCTG
Source organism: Amborella trichopoda (assembly GCF_000471905.2). Next base: position 430,211 of record NW_006497159.1, read on the forward strand.
TTTCCTGTTCACTTCACACACACATGTCTTCGGGTTTATGTGACCCTTTCATTCGAGTCGGGGACTTTTTGATCCCCGCACTCGTGGGTCCGCATTAGGAACATGTCCCGCAAACGTCATTCCTGATCTTTCGTTTGAGAGTTGATCCTATGTCATACTCTCAGATCTTGACCTGGGTTGGTGCGAGGAGGGACCCAGAAGTCCCTCACTTCCCATTTCTTAGCTTTGGTGGACCCTCCACCAAAGCACCTTGCATGGGTGGTGCATTAGCCACTGCACACAGCATGCACCCTGCTATCGAAAACTCACTTGTCGGTCCTACTGCTCGGGGCAGTCGAAAGGTAGCCCCTTCCCCTCCTGCACATGGTAGTCTATCTGCCAATGCTTCTGTGGGTCGCCAAGATGCAACCCCCCATGTTCTATCACATCGGGCTCCTATAACTAGAGGCTCGACATACAGAGGAAGGGTTCCTAAAGACGCCACCTCCCACACACATATCAAGGCTCGTGGTCCAGCCACTCGAGCTGCACTTCGGGGTAACCTCAGGCAGTCCTGAACCATTGTCCGGGCTCGAGTCCTCTTAAACCTGGCCCTGTATACCTGATGCAGACATACCGCACTACTCGAGGCAGTCCTCTGATTGCATTTAGCTGAGAACATGAGAGACGACCCAGTCATCGTCCCTCGCAGCACATGCCTGGTCACTCTGTGAGGGATGGTCACAAAGCCACTCACTCACAAGCACCTGCTCTCAATCCTCAGCCTCGTAAAGTCCTATCCATTGCTCGAGCCTGAGTTGACCCTCAGGTAACCCGGAACCCTTCTACAAGTGGCACACACACGCCACCCCAATGGACAACCCCAAGCTCCCGACCGAAGGGCCACTGACAGTTGACTCCTCCCTCATTCGTCCCTTCTCCTCCTAACGAACTGCTCAGTACTTGGTACTTGAAGGCTTTTCCTAAGAGTACCATCTTGAGGAGCCCCCTTCACATTAGCCTTATTCTCGATGCCGACAATAGAGTTCGTGGCAAGGCTCCTTTAGGGGATGAGGCCTTTCTTCCCCTATCATTCCCCAGGCCAAGACCAAAATCCGAAATAATTCCTGTTCCTGGCCCATATTCCTTGTCGCATCTCATGGAGACGGCTCAGTCATGTTCGAAGAAAGCAGATCTGTCATAATCACAGTCCCAGTCTCAGTTCTAGAGGGAAGTACACTGGAACTTGAAAGCTAAACATGACCAAGGCTTGCGGATAATCCCAAGAAGAGAGCCCAAGGCACACAGGGGCAAGCACACTTGCTGATCTCTTGGCTGAGAATCCCTTTTATCAACTATAGGCTGCGACAGACCTTGAGATGGAGGAAGCCTGCATGGTTGTTAACATCATAAGAGACGACCAAATAGTGCAACCCTTGCGGTCCCAAGACCATTGTCAACTGGTCCCGAACAAATCAGTTTAGAAGGCTCGAGCTCAGCCAGGGCATGCTGAGCCCTTACTGACTGACTTGCCACACCCAATTGGGCATATGCGCCAGACCTCTACACTACCAAAGACTAATCCTCCGTTGGAAACTGTCAACGTGATGATTATTGATGAGCCCATTGACGATCAAGAAGACCACATGGATCGGTTTGAGGACATGATTCATAAGATGATGGAGAAGATTGACTAGATGGAGAGTACCCAGTTTCTTGGGAGTTCAGCACACTAGGAAGCCAATTCTCCTCATTTGTCTAATTGGGCCTCGAGGCAGTCATCTCCTACCCATGATCACTCCTTCTCTCCAGATGTTTCTTAAACCGACATTGATGCCATGGTCACCCATAGCTTGTAAGGCAAAAAGATCCTGGGCATCCAAGCTTCAACTCTGTATCATAAGCCCTACCTAGCTTATATCGACCAGCTCCCCTTTCCAGAAAATTATCGAAAAGGGAAACTTCTACTTTTCAACTGGACGAGTTTGCCTCGTCAGCACATTGCCCACTTTACTCAGCATGTCAAGAGATCGCAGCTGATGGGAGGCTTCTTCTCTGTCAAGTCGTTGAAATCCTTGATGGGCCAGCATTCAAGTGGTATGCAAGACTTCCTCCGAATTCAGTGCAAACCTGGGAAGAAATGGAGAAGTTGTTTTTCAAATGCTTCTATGAGGTTGAAAGGGAGTTCAAACTATTGAGCTTCTCACGATGACCCAAAATCCAGATGAGCCGGTCGATCAGTTCATTGTGATATGGTGAGATCTAGCTGTGCATCAAGCTACACTCCCATGTCAGAAATTGATGCAGTCCAGACATGTGTGCGCAACATGCGGCCAGAAATCTCCATGCATGTTGAGGCGTCAAACCCAACCTCTATATAATATCTGATTTCTAGAGCAATCTGAATAGAGAGTCTATTTAAGCACCATGGAAAGCTTCAAACTCCAGTATCAACTGGAGAAAATAATCGAGGTTCGAAAAATAGTTGCAACAATTCTCAGGGCAGTCAGCAAATAGGTGTGATTAGTGCTGCTATCACTATGTCAAACCCCAAGAAGACTTCGCCTCAAACCCTGGACTTCTCTAAGGGGGTGAGCCCTGCAAACGCTCAGGGGACACCTTAGGCAGGTCAGAAAACCTAGTCCTACAATAAGGTTCCCCAACAGTGGAATCTTTATGGAAACGATTATTGGGAGGAGCAGAATAATAAGGTGTACAGTTTCGATAAGGAGTGGGTCCCCACTCTACTCCGAATGTTGATTGAGCAATAGATGATTACCTTGCATGAGGTGAAGAGGCAAGAAGATGCTGACTTTGCCACTCAAGAGAGGTATTGCGCATATCATAGAATGTTGGGGCATCCTGTTCAAGACTGTGTCACCCTCAAAGACCACATTTCAAAAGGGGCAGATACTGCTCGTTAGCCTCAAGAATGCATCCGGGGAAGTTGAGGCATCTCATATGGTAGCGGTTCAAGAAGAGGTTGAGCAAGTATATCGGCTTGACGAGCTACCGTCAGACCTTCTTCAGGCTCTATTTTGTATGATGCTCCAATTTGGGGTTATCATGCCAAGGCTGTCAAGACAGCCTAAGTGCCTTGCTCGGGGAACCGAGAACCTTTGGTGTCCCTATCATCTGATTCGAGGTCATGACCTGGAAGGATATTTTGGCTTTCAAGTAATGTCAGAGAAAGTACGAGTTGGACGCATAGTCCTCTCTATATTAGAAGATCATGCTCAACCCACTGAACTGTCAACACAGAAGGTTGCCCAAACACAATCTCCCTGTGATGACACGCTGCCCAAACCTTCTGACTCTGATAAACCCTGGTCATCCGACCCATGGCAGGTTTACCGAGCACAAAGCATGATGAAATCCATGAAGAGAGAGGCTGTTTACCAAGCAAGGCCAGCACCTGAACCTCGAGAACCTGGTCCGTCTACACCTGCTCTCAAGAATGGTAGGAGGAGATGAGCACCATGGGCCACTTGTCGAAAGTGGAAACTCTCTCAACCCCAAATAGTGGTCAAGTTCATCAAGCCTCTTCCTCCTCTACCAACTCTACAAGACTTCTTCCCTTAGTATGTGACTAGCATTGACCAAGGCCCACAACCCTGTCAAGAAGATACTCCCGAGTCTTCCTCATCCCAGGCCCCCACTATGTACGATAAGGGTGACGACATTAAAAGCATCCCCTAGCGATCTGAGTAGGGTGAAGACCTAAAAGATTCCTTACACACTGGTTAAGTGCTTTGATCTTACCATCCAGATCTAGATGATCGGGTGGCACGCATCTCTGGTTTTGGGGAGACCCAGGACTTTTGAGATCACTTTGTCGGAACCTCGTTCGAAAACAAGGGCAGGTATTACCAATGATGAGAGAGGAGTTTAAGGTGGGTTCGGTACATACTCTGGCTGGCTCGTGTGGGCGCCCTCTTAGATCAGGAAGAATGTCTCCCAGTAATAAAACTGGTTCGGAATCGCCTCCCTTGGCTTGTATTCTCTTGTTTTCTGCAATCACATATATATGGCAAAGATAAGAAGAAGAGAGAGAAAGAGAGATAGGGATACGAAGAAGAGAGAGAAAGAGAGATAGGGATGAGAAGAAGAGAGAGAGATGAGAAGAGAGAGAGGAATAATGATGAGAAGAAGAGAGAGAAGGAGAGATAAAGATAAGGAGAGAGAAAGAGAGGAGGAGAGATAGAGACAAGAAGAGAGAAAGAGAGGAGGAGCGAGAAAGAGGAAAGAAGAGAGAGGGGAGGAGAGAGAGGGGAGGAGAGAGAGGAGGAGAGAGAGGAGGAGAGAGAAAGTTACGTTATCAAAGGGTATCGACCCTTTTATTCTCTCTCCTCTCTCCATGTCCAAGACGCATCCACGAGTTCAAGAGGAAATTGAAATTTTATTGATCATTGTGTGAAATGAACCAAAAGTCCTTTACAATTTGGCTTTGCATGCTTATATAGAATTGGGCAAAAACATGAGTGTACGGCCAAAAACTAGCTAGAATTGAAGATAATTACAATTTAATTGAATTAAAAGAAATTTTAAAAATGGGTGCGAAAGGACTGTTTTACCCTTGCCTAACAATGTGCGAAATTAGGGAACAGTCCGTGCTGCTGCCTGAGAACTTGCGTGATCTTCTATGATTGATTTGGTATTATTCTAATGCTCGTTTGATCGAAAGATGATTATTTTCTTATGGGGCTCGACATGGCGATTGATTTGATACCAACTTCACACCATGAATCATGTTTTTAAGCCATGATCATGAAACTTGAATTTTGGTTGAATCTTGAAAATTTTGGATCGATTGTGTGCTTGTTCTTTGATGTTTCTTCATGATTTCTTTGCTGAATCACATTGAGCATGTCATCATGATCATGTTGCAACAAACGCAGCTCGATTTTGTGTTCAGACGAAGATTTGGTCGTCTTGAGTGAAATCCAACCATTCATCACACGTGAGGTTCGGACCAAAGATGAACACAGACCTTACGTACATATTATAATTAGTTTCGTGCTGATCGGGTATGCGAGCTTCGTGATTTTACCATCGGAGTGCGGCGTGCTGCTGCTAATTTTTTACAACTTTCTTCACAAATTAGCAACTTCTCTCTAGTTTCTCTCCTTGCTCGAGCATCATCACATTGTGTATCACTTATCGAAATGCTCGTCTATATGAGACAAATATGCTCACCAAATTTGAGCACGATCCGACTCGAATCGAGTGGGATATAGGCCTTGAAAGTCACTTTCTGTTACTGTAAAAATAGCCACCTTTAATGGTGTTTTGGTGCAGGGTGGCCACACGGGAATAGTATGCGGCCTTCCCCTTTTCGATATTTTACCCATAACTTTGTCCTGGAGTGTCCAATTTAGCCAAAACATGACTCATAAAGGTTTGCAACAGTGTCGGATCCAATGGTAGTGGTCCCACAACTATTTGATGCACTAAAAGTATAGTTCTAGTTACAAAATCCATTTCAGAGTCCTTGAGGCCAATTTTTCTAAAATTGTTTCTTTGTGTTCACTCCCTTAAACATGTCTGATCGCAATGTAACTTGGCAGGTAGCCTTTTGGAGTGATGATGGAGACTATGACCAATTCTGCGACAATTACGAGACTGTCAAAATTTCCATTTATTTTGTAGGCTTTATTGACCTGCTTCCTTCTCTATTCCGAATCAGGGACCAAGGTGCTGAAAAATGCGTTCAAACAGTTTGCCTCGCCGAATGTTGCACTTCGAGAGAAGTGAGAAGGAAAGCATTTGAAAAATTTCCTTCAGCTTTATTACTTTTTTCTTCCTAGCCACAAGACCACGTGAACGCTTAGGAGATTCACGCAATGTTGCAACTAGGATGCTCAGACATAGGGATTCATTATTCGCGGGTATGTTCGTAGAGACTTTCAAATTTTTTGAGGGATCTTATCGAAGTCCTCACACTCATGTGGACTGTTTGTGATTCTGAAGTTGAGGATTTTGTACAGACCTCGTCAGCCAGAATCAGGCCTGTCTGGCAATTGAGTGCCATGATGAAGGGCATTGTTACCATTTAGTCTGGGTTTCTTTGTATCCTCTGGTGTTGAGCCACGTTTCGAGGATTATGTAAATGGTATGCTGAAGGGCCTTATGTTGACACCGTCTGCTTTATGTACCATTTATTCTTTGACGAGTAGGGTACCTCAGTTTATTGAGGTGACCAATTTTGGGTACAACCACCCCTATCCACTACTTTGTAGCTATGACAATCATCTGATTGGCGCTCCAAAGTCATGACTGACCAGTTATTCCTTGACGAGTAGGGTACCTCTGTTTATCGAGTTGACCAGCTTTGGGTATAACAACCCCTACCCACTGCTTTGCAGCTATGACAATCATCTGACTGCCATTCCAAAGTCATGGTTGACGTAGCCTTCTTGGGGCATCTCCAGCATCTTGGAGTGCATTTCGTGACCTCATGGGAATGATGCTCCTCTTCATGAGACTTGTCTTGCCGTCTTGGCGAGTCTTCTGTCTTTCGAGTCCTTTTTGCATTTGGGCTCAGGCTATCAAAATCCTTTCCTTAGAGCTCGTTTGGAACCTGGTATTGTAACACCAGAGATTTTTCTTTTTGAGTGAGGGCTGAAGCAGCATGTTGAGGCGAGTGCTACATCAACCTGTTTATTAGTCCAAGCATCTTTTGTGGATTTTCACTTGAACATGGGAAGCGGTGCCGTAGAGATGGTTTTCACCACTTTCTTTTTATTTGGGGCGCTTTTACCCATGACCCTACGGCCATGTCCACCCTTATTTTTCCATTTTTACTCACGATGCCCTTTCAAATGTTCACTGTGCCCGTTTTTTTTTTTTTTATTCACGAAACTCTTTTACTCATGGTTTCATGACCATGCCCGTCTGTCATTTTTACTCATGGCGTTCTCTTATCAAGGTATACACCATGCCTGTTATTTCACTTTTTTTTGTGAAGGCGTGTTTAGGGTCATGCCTTCAGGACCTGTGCGAAGCAGTTTATCGCCATGCGGCCAAGACATGCACTATGGTTTAAGGTCATAGGACTGGACCATAATGGAGATGGATGGAAGTCTGTAGAGGCCATGGAGTGAGCATGGTAGTTGTTTTATCTCACTTTTAAGGAGATGGCATGAGGCTACCTATGAAATATGGATGATGCATGGATGGAATATGGAAAGTGGTGACCCACTAGCTTACGATGAGTATAGGTGGCGGGGTAGTTCACTGTTTTTTGAGCTCGGGTGAGACTCACTAGGGAATGATGTTGGATGATGAAAGGAATGGACTCACTGGGGAGGTAGTGAAGGTGACGCGGCCACACGAACGGATTGGTTAGGGAAGATGTGCTTGAAAATGCATGTAAAAGGTGTGTGCGCGTATGTGGAGGTAGATTTTAATGTCATACCTCGAGGACCCGTGCAAAGCAGTTTATCATCATACGGTCTAGACGTGCGATGTGGTTTAGGGTCATACAGCTGGACCATGGTTATGCAGTTTAAAGTCATGCAATTAGGACCATGCAGTTTAAGGTCTAGACCTCCACTACAGCTTAAGGTGATATAGTTTGGACCATGGTTATGCCATTTAGAGTCATGCAACTAAGATCGTGCAGCTAGACCTCTACTACAATTTGAGGTCAAATAGTTTGGATCATGGTTAAGCAGTTTAGAGTCATGCAACTAGGATTGTGCATTTTAAAGTCGTGCAACTAGACCTCCGCTACAATTTAAGGTCATATATTTTGGACCATGGTTATGCAGTTTAAAGTCATGCGACTGGACCACCGCTATAGTTTAAGGTCATATAGTTTGGACCATGCACTTTAGGGTCGTGCATCTAGACCACCGCTACAGTTTAAGGTCATATAGTTTTGACCATGTAGTTTACATCTAGACCAGGGCTGTGTAGTTTAGGGTCATGCAACACGAACCGTGGTTATGTAGTTTAGAGTCTTGCAACTAAGACCATGCAGTACCTCTGCTACAGTTTAAGGTCATATAGTTTGGATCATGCAGTTTAGGATCGTGCATTTATACTAGGGCTGTGTAGTTTAGGGTCATGCAGCGCGGACCGTAGTTATGCAGTTTAGATTCATGCACTTAGAACCGTGCAGTTTAAGGTTATGCAACTAGACCTCCACTACAGTTTAAGGTCATATAGTTTGGACCATGCAATTTAGGGTTATGCATCTAGACCACCGCTACAGTTTAAGGTCATATAGTTTGGATCATGTAGTTTAGGGTCGTGCATCTAGACCATGGCTGTGCAATTTAGGGTCATGCAGCACGGACCGTGGTTATGCAGTTTAGAGTCATGCACATAGGACCGTGCAGTTTAAGGCCTCTGCTATAGTTTAAGGTCATATACTTTTGACCGTGGTTATGCAGTTTAGAGTCATGCAACTGGGCCCATGCAGTTTAAGGTCGTGCAACTAGATCTCCGCTACAATTTAAGGTCATATAGTTTGGACCAAGGTTATGCAGTTTAGAGTCATGCAATTAAGACAGTGCAATTTAAGGTCATGCAACTAGACCTCCGCTCAGTTTAAGGTCATATAGTTTGGACCATGCAATTTAGGGTCGTGCATCTAGACCAAGGATGTATAGTTTAGGTTCATGTAGCACCGACTGTCGTTATGCAGTTTAAAGTCATGCACCTAGGACCGCGCAGTTTAAGGTCGTGCAACTAGACCCCCGCTACAGTTTAAGGTCATATAGTTTGGACCATGGTTATGCAGTTTAGAGTCATGCAACTTGAACCGTGCAGTTTAAGATCGTGCAACTAGACCTATGCTACAGTTTAAGGTCATGTAGTTTGGATGATGGTTATGCAGTTTAGAGTTATGCAACTAGGACCGTGCAGTTTATGGTTGTACAACTAGAGTTTCGTTGCAGTTTAAGGTCATATAGTTTGGACCATACAGTTTAGGGTCGTGCATCTAGACCAGGGCTATGCAGTTTAGGGTCATGCAACATGGACTAGTGCTTGAGTCACCATGTAGGTGAGACTTTTGGGGAATAGGTTTGTGGGCAGCTGTCTGACTCCTTGGGGATAAGATAGGTAAGACCGATGAGGGGTCCAGATAGTAAAGCTGGCCTTATTGGGGAAGAGTTGACAAATGTGGGTCTTTTGTATCCTTGAGGATAGAATACCTAAGTGTAAAGCAGACCACTAGGGATTGCAACAGTAACAATGACCCTAATAGTATGCATATGGCTATCTTACTGGGAATGAAAATTCATGACCTGAGTTTAATGGACCTGGGTTCCACTTTGATGGGGATAATAGGTCAGAGGCAAGGTGCAACTTCCCTAGGGATAATAATGATAGGACACATACAGCTTCGGCCTGGAGTAGGCGACAATAGGCTATTTAAAATATAACCAGCACTAGGTGCAACAACCATTATTTCTTGAGTACTTAGGTGGCGCTAAATCGTTGAACACGCAACTGGCGCTGAAGATAGCCAACACTGCTTCTTAACTAGTCGACTGGCACTAGATTGTTACAAACACAGCCAGTGCTGAGGATGGCCGGTGCTATTGCTTGGACATAGCCGGTGCTAAGTTGCTAGACATACAGCCGGTGCTGTGCTATCGCTTGGACATTGCCTTTGCAGAGTTGCCGAGCACACAGTCGACGCTGTGGTTGGTGAAACACAAACGACACTAGTTAAATTCGACCGCATAACCGGCTTTGAGTATGGATCGATATTTGTGCCATGACCCGAGCCCAACCCGGTCTAGGCTGCTTGTTGGAATTTTACAGGTGGCGATGAGAGTTACCTCGGGCCTCAGGTCAAAGCCCGACCCGGCTCATCGTCGTTTCACTTTCCTTAGACGCGGCTGGGATTCTAAATTTGTGAGGGGCGTTTGAGGGTAGTGTTGGCTATATAAGGGGGTAAAACCTCATTTTCCCCACTTTTCATCAAAGGTAAAAACTTAAAAATTTTAACAGTGAGCAGAGGGTGCCCTGTAGAAGGTCTGGTAAGCAGTGGGATTCCGGCAAGGGTTCATGTTTCTGGTAGGAGATCAAGTGTTATGGCAAGCCAAGGAGAATTTTTTGCTAGGGATTAGTGAAGTTTCAAGAAAAGGGAGAGGGAAAAGAGAGTTCTCTAGGGAATTTTTCTGGACGACAAGGAGTTTTGGGCCGAGGTTTTGCGGGTTGGAGCAGCAGTGGGCATTTTCGCCTGCATTGAGAGTTTTTCGGTGCTTTTAGGGAGCGTAACCGACGATTTGGTAGTATTGAAGAGGTTTCCCGGCATTGTTTTGAGTGATTTTCTGGCTAAGGTGCAGGCAGGGAAAGTCTCATAGTGGGTTTCCGGCCATGTAGGAGAAGTTTCAGTGAGAATCCAACGGTTCAGGGAACGAACGGTCATGGGAGGTGGACCGTCGTAGGGGTTTTCGTCAGCTAAAAAGAAGTTCCGTTCGGAAACCAAAAGGTTAGGGGAAGACGAATGGTCACAGGAGGTGAACCGTCGTAGGAGGTGGATGGTTGCTCTCGAAAATCATGCAACCATTGGGAAGGTGAAGGAACTTAAGCTCTGAAAACGAGGAGTCTTGAGAGTTAAATAGTCACGACAGAGCCAACGTTGACAGAGGCACAACCAACACTGACACAGTCGACGTTAGGATTTGGGAGCACAACCGACATTGGCCTTTGGAGGACACAGTCGGCGCTAGCTTCAGACGGTGCTCATCAGCACATGTGGCACGTCATGACGTTCACAGTGCTGCTCCCATGTGGTAGTAAGTTACATGCAGGAATTGCGATGCTCGACGATGAGCTACGTATGGCGATGTTCATGGGCCAGCAAAAGGGTGGTGAATGATGGTAAGGCATGGCTTGTAATATCTGTTGAAAGCCAAGTTCTCAAGTACAATAGTGAAGTCTACGTTGTTTTGTGGAAGGGAATCCACTGTGAACAGGGTATGCTCTCCATCATAGGCTAGCTCCTTGTCAGAGCAGCCTGCTTTGTATGTTTGATACACATGTCGAATGAATTTTACCTTGTATGTTGATATACATGTCAGATGAGATCTCTGGCTTGTATGTTTGATACACACGTCGGATGAATTGAAGATAACTTCTCCAAGTGGTTTCGCTTCGTCTTTTGGCATGTAACTGTCCTCTTATGGTGGCACTCGTCAGATGAATTGAAGCTGACTCTCCAAGTGGTTTTGCTTCTTTTTCATGATGAGGGTGCTTCTTTGGTGGGTCTGCTTCTTTTAATAGAGCAATTCTTTCGTGGGTTTGCTTCTTCTGGGAGAGCAATTCTTTTGGCCTGTAACCATCCTCTTATCCTCAGATGCAAGAGCAAAACTATAGATTTTAGTTTGTAACTGTCCTCTTATCGTCAGATGCAAGAGAATCGTAACCGTCATCTAATAATGGGTTTCTTAGCTTGTAACTTGTTACTTGTTTTTGCCGCAATAAAAAGAGTTAGACTTTGTTTGGACTATCTCGCTTATTTTTTCATTGAGTCTCTTTCCATTGAATATGCATCACGGATAGTACTTCTTTAGGTATCGCCCATTGATAAGGGCCATTGCCTCCTCTCCCTCAGGATGTGGCAGTATGTGGGCTCCATTTGGTGAGACCTTTTTGAATATAAAGGGACCTTCCCACTTAGGCTCAAACTTCCCTTTATGCCGGTCTTGCATAACAATAGGCCTCTTGACAACTAAAACTAGATCGCCACGGGTGAATGAGCTGACCTTGACGGACTTATCAAAAGCCCTCTTCATTCTCCCTTGGTTGAGTTCAAGGTTTTGTTGAGCCTCTAGCCTCTTTTCATCTAGCGCATCCAAGTCTTAATACCAGCGCTTGACTCTCTTGTCTTTGGTTATTCCTTGGTGAATAGCGATTCACAGTGAAGGGATTTGAATTTCGAGAGGTAAAACTGCTTCACCCCATAGACCAAAGAATAAGGAGTGGAATCAGTTGAATTTCTTGTAGTAGTATCATAAGCCCATAGCTCTTCAGGAATCTTCTGGTGCCAGTTCTTCTTTATTTTGATACCAATTTTGGTAAAACATTGCATAGAGTCTTATTGAAGGGCTCAACAAATCCATTCGCCCAAGGGTGGTACATAGTCTGGTACTTCCACTCAAAACCAAACTGATTAACCAAGCGATCAATATGATGGCTTCAAAACTGGTGACCATTGTCAAATATAATTCGGTCAGGGACCCCAAACCGGTATATAATGGGATGTCGAATGAAGTTAGCCACTGTTATCCCAGGAACTTGCTTAAGGGGGACCACTTCAGCCCACTTAGAAAAGTAATCTGTTGCAGTTAGAATGAAAACATGACCCATTGCCGAAGGAGGGTCAATAGGCCCTACAATGTCCATACCCCATTGTGAGAAGGGCAATGATGCCACTGTAGGGTGTAAGGGCCCTAGAGGTTGGTGAACAAGGATTGAGTGTATTTGACACACTTGGCACTTTTTAGCATAGTTTAAGGAATCGACGATCATGGAAGGCCAATAGTATGCCAACCTGTATATTCGTTCATAGAGCTTAGAACCGGACTGGTGTAGTCTACAAATGCCTGAGTGGACTTCTTCTAATACCTTATTTGCTTCTTGGACGTCCACACATCTAAGAAGAATACCGTCAAATGACCATTTAAAGAGAGCATCTCCTTCAAGGAGGGTATACTTGATAGACATTTGACGTACGTTGTTGCATTGGGCAAGATCTTCTGGGAGCCTGCCATGTTTTAGGAAACTAGTAATGGGCTCTCTCTAATCTTCTACTCGTTCAATTTCTTTGCATATTGGGTCACAGATTTCTAGTTCTTGGTTTCAACCCTCAACTCCTTGACTCTGGGCCATTTCTTGTTCAGTCCTAATTACGTCCTTAGCAGATAGAAGCGCTCCAAATGGATAAAGAGGACACTCCGGGAAGATATTTCTCTCACAATTCGTGTCGACCTCAATTCTTAGTTCAATGTGTCTCCATTCTACCGCCCAAACAAGCGTGGGTTCTGATGAGGACAATTGAATTATAGTGTTGAGTATCGCAAGTGTCGGCCTGCTAGTTTATGCTCGAGGTCAAAGGCTATCTCCAACCCGATTATAAGGGCCTGATATTCTGCCTCATTATGAGAATCGACCTGAGCGAGAAAGAAAAAAAGTGGCAAAACTCCTCCTCTCAAAATCAAGAATACTACGCTGACGTCCCCTCTATTTGATCGAAAGGCTTCGTCGGAGTACAATTCCAACACATGATCAAGGTCAGCACAGAACGCTTCTTCATCAGGGAGGTTGCTGGACAAAGGAGATTCTTCCGGTATGGAGTGTACTGCGAGAAAGTTAGTCAAGGCCTGGCCCTTGAGGGCCTTTTGTGGGACATACGTGATGTCGAATTCCATCAGAAATAATGCCCACTTAGCAAGGCGTGGTTAGGTGCCTCGATCTCACCCTTCGGATGCCTTTGGGGATCAGACAACCCGCGTCTTGGGTTTCGAGGGAAGACCCGGGATGTTTTTGAGATCGCTCTATCGGGAACCTCGTTCTAGAACGGGGGCAGGGGTTACCAACCAGTGAGAGAGGAATTTTAAGGTGGGTTTGGGACTTACTCAGGCTGGCTCGCGTGGGCGCCCCCTTAGATCACGAAGAAAGCCCCCCAGTAATAAAACTGATTCGGAATCACCTCCCTTGGCTTGTATTCTTCTTGTTTTCTGCAATCACACGCATATGGCAAAGGTTATAAGACACGTGGGTCAGACCTCACCCTTTTCCTCTTTGATGAATGTACACAAGCATGTGCATTCAAAAAGAAAAATAAGAGAAGAAAGACAGGGGAGAGAAGAATTCGACTGAGCGGGAGGATCAGAGCGGTGACTAAGCTGATGAATAATTAGCCTGAGGTGGTAGTAAAATGGGCTTGGTAACTAAGGCCAGCTCACAAGATTACTACTAGACGTCATTACCAGTAACAACTAGCTAGGCACGATGGTTAGTTTGTCGTGGTAATAAAACAAGCCAAGTAATCCTGACACAACAGCATTACAGCTAGACGACAGAACTACCATGAGAGGCTACCCTCAATCCCTCTTTGTTGAATGAAAGAGTAACAGAATGATGATTATGAGGAAAGAATAAGAAATGAAGTAAGGAAAGAAGGGAATAGAAGGAGGGAGGGAGAAGAAAAGAAAAGAAGAGTATGAAGAAGAAAAGAAGAGTATGAAAGGCAGGAGAATAAAAGAGAGAGAGGGAAGGAAGACGCAGTCGACGTTAGGCATTACCGGCTGTGTTAGAAGGAAGAGACAGAAAACGCAGCCGATGCTAGGCTACACCGACTGTGTTATATAGAGAAGAGAAGAGAGAAGACATAGTCTGTGTTAGGCTTTACTGACTGTTGCTGAAGAAAAGAGAGAAAACACAGTCGATGCTAGGCTTCACTGACTATGTCAAAAGAAGAGAGAGCAAATGCAGTTAGTGCTCGGCTCATCGACTATGTCAAAAGAAGAGAGAGCAAATGTACTTGGAGTCAGGCTTCACCGACTGTCAGGAGGAGAGAGAGAAAATGCAGTCGATGTTAGACTTCACCCACTGTCAGAAGAAGAGAGAGAAAACACAGTCGGTGTTAGGCTTAACCTACTGTGTTAGAAGAAGAGAGAGAAAATGCAATTGGTGCTAGGCTTTGCTGACTGTGTCAGAAGAAGAGAAAAGGGGAGACCCATCCGGCACTAGGCTTGCACCGGTTGTGATGGAAGAGAAGCAAGAGAGAGAGATTGGGCCGACACTAGGCTTCACTGACTGTGACAAAAAAGGAGAGAGAAATCCAATCGATGCTAGGCTTCACCAACTACAATAGAAGAGATGGAGAGAGAGAAGTCCAAACTATGCTAGGTTTTGCCGACTGCAACAGAAGAGAAAGAGAGAGAGAAATCCAACCGGTGCTTGGCTCCACTGACTGGCTTCAAAAGAGAAAGAGAGAGAGAAATTCAATCGGCACTAAGCTTCGTTGACTGGCTTCAAAAGAGAAGGAGAGAGAAAAATCCAGTCGACGCTAGGCTATACCGACTGCAACAGAAAAAAAAAGAAGAGATATCTATCCGACGTTGGGCTTAACCGACTGACTTCACAAGAGAAGGAGATAGAGACGAGAAGAAGAAAGATAGAGATAGAAACGAGAAATAGGGGAGGAGAGAGAAATAGATAGAGACGAGATAAAGGGGAGGAGAGAGAAAGAGATAGAGACGAGATAGAGGGGAGGAGAGAGAAATAGAGACAAGAAAGAGGGGAGGAGAGAGAAAGTTAGCTGCCAAAGGGTATCAAACCTTTTCTTCCCTCTCCTCTCTCTCTAAGACGTACCCAAGAACTTTAGCAAGAATGGAAATTTTATTGAATCAATGAGAAAATGAACCGAAGGTCCTTACAATTTAGCTTTGCATGTTTATATAGAGTTGGGCTAAAACGTGGGTGTACGCACAAAAACTATCAAGAATTGAAGATAATTGCAGTTGGGTTGAATTTAAATAAATTCTAAAAAAGGGTGCAAAAGGATTGTTTTGCCCCTGCTTAACAATGTGTGGAATTTTATAACAGTTTCTGCTACTGCCCTAAAACTTGTGTGATCTTCCGTTACTGACCTAGGGTCGTTCTGATGCCCGTTTGATCGAAAGATATTGTTCTCTTGTAGGCATCGACATGGCGATCATTTTGATACCAACTTCGAGCCATGAATCACGTTTTTGAGCCATGAATCACGCTTTTGAAATTTGGATGAATCTTGAAAACTTTGGATTAATTGTGTGCTCGTTCCTTGATGTTTCTTCGTGATTTATTCATTGAATCACACTGTGCATGCTGTCACGATCACGTTGCAACAAACATAGCTTGATTTCGTGTCCAGATGAAGATTTATCGTCTTGAGTTTTGACCGAAATCTTGAAATCCGACAGCCGAAATTTACAACTGCTTTGACGCCTTCGTATGAGAAATCCAACTATTCATCGTACACATGGCTCGGATCAGAGATAGCCTCAGACCTCATGCATATAATGCAATTGGTTTTTTACCGATCGAGGATGCGAGTGTCGTGATCTGGCTTCTCGAACGAAGCATGCTGTTGCTGATTTTTTTTGCAACTTTCTTCATGGATCAACGACTTTCATTTAGTTTTTCTCTCTGCTCGGGCGTCGTCATGAAGCGTACCACATATCGAATTTCTCATCTTGATGAGACGAACACGCTCACCAAATTTGGGAGCGATCCGACTTGGAATGAGTGAGTTATAGGCCTCCAAAGTGGCTACTCATGACTGTAAAGATAGCCACCTTAGCCACACGGGAATAGTGTGCGGCCTATCCCTTTTCGGTATTTTACCCATAACTTTGTCTTGGAGTGCCCAATTAAGTTGAAACTTGATCCATAGGGGTTTTTGACTGTGCTAGATCTAATGGGGGTAGTCTCACAGCTATCACCAAGAATATTGCTCTAGTTACAGGGTACATTTCAGGGTGCTAAAGACCAACTTCACTCAAATTGTTTCGTTGTGTTCACTTACTTAGACATGTTTGATCGGGTCTTTTGAAGTGCTGATGAAGATCTTGACCAATTCTGGGGCTATTCTGAGACTTTCAAGAATTTCCACCATTTTGTAAGCTTTATTGACTTGCATCCTATCAGAGACTAAGGTACTGAAAAATACATTTAAACAACTTGCCCTGTTGAATGTTGTGCTTCAAGAGAAGCGAGAAGGACAATCATTCAGAAAATTTCCTTCAGCTTTTACTTTTTTCTTCCTAACCACAGGGCCGCATGAACGCCGAGGAGATTCTTATAATGGTGTAACTAGGATGCTCAGACGTAGGAATACATTGTTCGCGGGTCCGTCCTTGGAGACTTTAAGGGGAGAAGAGACACTTTTGATGGATCTTGTCTAAGTCCTCACCCTCATGCATACTTTTTGTGATTCTAAAGCTAAGGATTTTGTACGTACCTAGTCAGTCAGAATCAGGCCCATCTGACAATCGAGTGCCATGTTGAAGGGCATTATTCCCATTTGGTCTCGGTTCATTTGTTTTCTTTTGGTCAGCACTGTTTACTGCTACACCAGGTTTGCTTTTGATGATCAGAGTAACACTATAGGTCTTGTATACCAGGTTCAGTAGGGGGTAGTTTTATTAGCCTATCCAAAGGTCTGGGCCCGCCGGCTAGGCGAGCTGAAGTCTCTAACAGGTTTAGCCTTGGCTTTGTCAGTTTCTTCCCTTTGTAGTGTTTTTTTCTAAAGTGTGTTTGTGACCTCATGGGAATAATGTTCTTCCTCTCATCTTATCATCTTAGCGAGTCTTCTGTCTTTTGAGTCCTTTTACAATTGGACTTAAGCTGTCAGAATCTTTTCCTTGAAGCTCATATTTTTGGATTCCTGGCATTGTGTTACTAGGGTTTTTTTTTTTCTTTTGAGTGAGGGCTGAAGCCGCCTGTTGTGGCGAGTGTTGCATCAACCTGTTTATTAGTCCAAGCGTCCTGTGCGGATTTTCATTTGAACTTGGGAATTGGCACCGTAGAGACGGTTTTCACTAACTTCTTTTTAGTTTGGGGCTCTTCTCCACCCTTTTCATCCTTTTTTACTCATGATGTCCTTTCAGGTTTTTACCCTGCCCAATTTTTACTCACGAAACTCTTTTACTTATGGTTTCGTAACCATGCCCGTCCGTCATTTTTAATCATGGCATTCCCTTAGTAAGGTATGCACCATGCCTGTTATTTCATCATTGTTTTTTTGAGAAGGCGTGTTTAAGGTCATGCCTTTGGGACCTGTGTGAAATAGTTTAATGTCATGCGGCTAGGACATGCACTATGGTTTAAGGTCATACAACTGGACCATAATTGAGATAGATGACAGTCTGTAAAGGCCATGGAGTGAGTATGGTGGTGGTTTGACTCACTTGGGGAAATGGTATGAGGCTACCTATGACAGATGTATGCAACATGGGTGAAAAATGGTGCCCCACTAACTTACAACGAGTTTGGATGGCGGAATGGTTTGCTGTTTTGTGAGTGCGGGTGAGACTCACTAGGTAGGATGATGAAAGGAATGAACACATTGGGGAGGTAATGAAGGTGGCACACGCACATTAACAGGTAGGGAAGGGAAGGCATGCGTGAAAGTGCACGTAAAGGCGTGTGCTCATATGTGGGGGCAAGTTTATGGTCATGCCACCTGGACGTATGCGAAGCAGTTTATCGTCATACGGTCAGGATGTGCACTATGGTTTAAGGTCATATAGCTGGACCGTGGTTATGCAGTTTAAAGTGATACAACTAGGACTGTGCAGTTTAAGGTCGTGCAACTAGATCTCCACTACAGTTTAAGGTCGTGCAACTAGATCTCCACTACAGTTTAAGGTCATATAGTTTGGACCATGGTTATGCAGTTTAAAGTTGTACAACTAGGACCATGCAGTTTAAGGTTATGTAAGACCTCCACTATAGTTTAAGGTCATATAGTTCGGACCATGCAGTTTTAAGGTCGTGCAACTAGACCTAGGCTGTGCAGTTTAGGGTGGTGCAGCACAGACCGAGGCTTTGCAGTTTAGGGTCGTGCAACATGTACTGAAGCTGTACAGTTTAGGGTTGTGCAGCACGGACCGAGGCTGTGCAGTTTAGGGTCATGCAGCATGGACCGAGAAAGTGCATTTTAAGGTGCTGCACCACGGACCGGGGCTGTGCAATTTAGGATCGTACAACACGGATCGAGGCTGTGCAGTTTAAGGTCATGCAACACGGACCGAGGCTGTGCAGTTTAGGGTCGTGCAGCATGGACCGAGGCTGTGCAGTTTAGGGTCGTGCAGCACGAACCGAGATTGAGTCACCATGTAGGTGGAGCTCCATGGGGATTATGTCTATGGATGGCAATCCATCTCCCTAGGGATAAATTGGTCAAGGCCATACATAAGCAAAGGGCTTAGATGGAGATGGTGGCCCAATGAGGGACGGCGAATGGAAGCGAACTTCACTAGGGCTTAAGGGGGCAAGCGTGGCTCCCTGAGCCGAAAGATGAGACTCTATGGTGAATTGGCTTATGACAGGTAACCCGACTCCTTGGGGATAAGACAGCGTGGTGTGAAATAGACCCATCGAGAATCGAAGATGTAAGAATGACCCTAACTCCACTGGGGATAATGGGCTACAGTATGGGCGTGACTTCTATGGGGATGAGGAACAATGGCTTTCTCTGACTCCATTGGGGATGATAGGTCACGGCTTGGGTGCAACGGCCTGGGTGCAACTCCACTGGGGATGACAAGTCATGGCTTGGGTGCAACGGCCTAGGTGCAACTCCACTAAGGATAGTGGTGAGACATACACGGCTTCAGCTGGAAATGAGCGACAATAGACGACTTGAAATATAGGCGGGGCTAGGTGTAGCAATAATTATTTCTTACGAGTGTTCAACCGGTGCTGAGTTCTCAAAAACACAACCAACGCTGGGTTGTTAAAACTCATCTGGCATTGTGAACGAGTCCTGACATTGTTTGAACACAACCGGGGGTAAGTCAACCGACACTAAGGTCATTTGAAATTCACCCGACGTCAAGTCAACCAGCACAGGGTTGTTTGGAATTCACCCGACATCAAGTCATTCGGTGCCAAGTCAACTAGTGCTGGGCATGGATTGATACTTGAGTCATGACCTGAGTCTGACCTGCTCTGACCCATCGTCGTTTGGCTTCCCTTGGATGAGATTGGGATTCCCAGTTTGTGAGGGGTGTTCGAGGGTAGTTCTGGCTACATAAGGGGTGCAAGACCCCGTTTTCTTCACTTTTCACCAAGGGTAAAAACACACTTAAACAAAATTTTTCTTTAACAGTGAGCACAGGATGCCAGGTTGAAGTCCCGACCAGCAGTGTGATTCCCTGTGGTTTTTGCAGGGAAGGCCTTCGACGAGTAGACTTTGCCAAGAATTTGGTGAAGTTATAGAGGAAGTTTTTAGCACAAAGGACTTTCTAGTGGAGGGAGGAGCTCCAACCTTGGTATTTTGAAGGTGAAAAAGGTTGGAAGTGTAGTGGTAGGCATTTATGCAAGTCTTGGGAATTTTTCGAGGAGTTTTAAGGGGTTTCCCTGAGGTTGTAGTGATTTTTAAGAGGTTTTTCAAGAACGGAAGGGGAGTTCCGGTAGAAACTAAAAGGTCCAGGAAAACAAATGGTTACTGAAGGCAGAACATCGCAGGGAAGGTGTACAGTTGCAGGAGGTGAACCGTTGTGGGAGGTGAACCGTCGTGGGAGGTGAACCATCGTGGGAGGTGAACTGTTGCCCTTGGAGATCATGCGACCATTAAGGGGGTGTGGAAACTTAGGCCTTGAAGAAGAGGAGTCTCAGGAAGCGAACAGTCACGATAGGTTCGGCACTAATAGAAGTGCAATTGGTGCTGAGACAACCGGCATTGATCTTCAAGAAAGGCAACCGGTGTTAAGAGTTCAGCCAGTGTTAGCCTGACGAGACACAGCCAGCACTCATCTGTAGTGTGACCTATCATGATGTGGAGAGTAATTCCCGCATGTGGCAGTAGGTCATGTGCAGGATTTGGGATGCTCGGCGATGAGCTGTGTATGACTATGTTCATGGGTCAACAAAAAGTGGTGAATGATGGTAAGGCAGGGCTTGTGGTACCCGTTGGAAGCCAAATTCTCTAGCACAACAATGAGGTCCATGTTGTTATGTGGAAGGGCATCCACTGTGAACATGGTATGCTTTCCTTCATAGGAAAGTTCCTCACCAGGTCCAGCCCGCTTTTTATGTTTGATACACACGTCGAATGAATCCTACATTGTATGTTTGATATACAGGTCAGGTGAGACATCTGACTTGTATGTTTGATATACACGTCGGATGGACTGAAGCTAACTTCTTGGAGTGGCTTCTTTTTGTCTTCTAGCCTGTAACCATGCTCTTACTCGTCAGATGAATTAAAGCTAACTTTCCAAGTGGTTTCGCTTCTTCTTCATGAGGAGGACTTTTCTTTGGGCCCGTAATCGTGCTCTTATCCTTAGATGTAAAGGACTTGCAACCTCCCTAGTAATGGGCTTCTTTAGCTTGTAACTCGTAACTCGTTTTTACTGCAATATGAAAAGTTGGAACTTGTTTGGATTGTCTTGCTTAATTTCACGTCGAGTCTCTTTTTCTTGAATATGCATTATGGGTAGTACTTCTTTAAGTATCATCCATTGATAGGGGGCATTGCTTCCTCACCTTCAGGATTTGCTAGTATGTAGGCTTCGTTATGCGAGACCTTTTTTACTATAAAGGGACCTTCCCACTTAGGCTCAAACTTCCCTTTACGCCGGCCATGCATAACAACGGGCCTCTTAACAACTAAGAATAGATAACCAGGAGTGAATGAGGGGATCTTGACAGACTTGTCAAAAGCCCTCTTCATTCTCCCTTGGTGAGTTCAAGGTTCTGCTGAGCCTCTTGCCTCTTTCCATCGAGTGCATCCAATTCTTGATACTGGAGCTTGATTCTCTCATTTTTGGTTATTTCTTAGTGAATAGTGACTTGCAGTGAAGGGATTGGTATTTCGAGAGGTAAAACTGCTTCACCCCCACAGACCAGAGAATAACGAGTGGAATTAATAGCATTTCGCGTAGTAGTACGATAAGTCCAAAGTGCTTCTAGAAGCTTTTCATGCCAGTTCTTCCTTATTTTTTATACTGAATTTCTTAAAACGTTGAACATAGTCTTATTTAAAGCCTCCGCTAATCCATTCACTCGAGGGTGGTACATAGTCGAGTACCGCAGTTCAAAACCGAATTGGTTAACTAAGTGATCGATGTGATGACTTTTAAATTGAGGACCGTTGTCAAATATAATCTGGTCGGGCACTCCGAAGCGATATATGATATGATGTCGAACAAAGTAGGCCACCGCGGTCCCAGGAACCAGCTTGAGGGGAACCACTTCAGCCCACTTAGAGAAATAATCTATTGCGGCTAGGATAGAAACATGGCCCGTTGCGGAAGGAGGGTCAATAGGCCCTACGATGTCCATACCTCATTGTGAGAAGGGCCATTATGCAACCGTAGGGTGTAAGGGCTCTGGAGGCTGGTGAACCATGCTGGAGTGTATTTGGCATACTTGGCACATTTTAGCATAGCTTAAGGAATCAACGATCATGGAAGGCCAATAGTATCCCAACCTGTGCATTCGTTCATAGAGCTTAGGACCGGACTGGTGTAATCCACAAATGCCTGAGTAGACTTCTGTTAACACCTTATTTGCTTCTTGGATGTCCACACATCTAAGAAGAACGTCGTCAAACGACCATCTGAAGAGAGCATCTCCTTTAAGGAGGGTATATTTGGTGAACATTAGATGTATGCTGTTGCGTTCGGCACAATCTTCTGGGAGCCTGCCATGTTTTAGGAAACTAGTGATGGGCTCTCTCCAATCTTCTACATGATCGATTTTTACGCATATTGGGTCAAAGAATTCTGGTTCTTGATTTCGACTCTTAGCTCCTAGAATCTGTGCTATTCTTTGTTCAGTCTTGATTACTTATTTGGCTGATAGAAGTGCTCCAAATGGATAAGGAGGGCACTCGGGGAAGATATTTCTCTCGTCATTCGCATCGACCTCTATTCTTAGTTCAATGTGTCTCCATTCTGCCACCCAAACAAGCGTGGGTCTTGATGAGGACAACTGAATTGTAGCACCGAGTTTCGCAAGTGAATCAGCCTACGCGTTTAGCATCTTGGGGATGTGACTCAGGGATACGTCTTCAAACTGGGCCATATACGATTTTGCAGTATCGTGATAAGGCTTGAGAGTGTTTTTCCTTACATCATAGATCCCTTTGAGTTGCCAGATAACCAACTCGGAGTCACCATAGATCTTGAGCTGCCCCAAATCTAGGTCGGAGGCTATCTTCAACCCAATTATAAGGGCTTGATATTCTGCCGCATTACGAGAACCGGCTTCAGTGAACGAGAAAAAAGTGGCAATATTCCTCCTTTTGGCGTTAAGAAGACTACTCCGGCGCCTCCTCGGTCTAATTGGAAGGCTCTGTCAAAGTACAATTCCCAAGCATGAGCATGCTCGGTACATAATATTTCTTCATCCGGGAGGTCGCTTGATAATGGAGATTCCGCCTGCACGGGGTGTGCTACGAGAAAGTCAGCCAAGGCCTAGCCCTTGATGGCCTTCTGTGGGACATACGTGATGTCGAACTCCATCAGCAATAATGCCCACTTAACAAGGCATCCCGACAAGCATGGGCTTGTCATGAAAAAATTTATAGGATCAACTTTAGAGATGAGTTTAACTACATGACCAAGCAAGTAATGACGAAATTTTTGTACTGCGAAGATCAGGGCCAAGCACATCTTCTCAATAAGGGGATAATTGTTCTCGGCCCCTTACATCCTACGGTTGAGATAATATAACACAGTCTTTCCCTCTTCATTGTTTTATGCCAACAATGCCTCGAGTGACTCGTCTAAAGCAGTCACATATAAAATGAGGGGTTTTCCCAATACTGGTGTAAAGAGTACTAGAGGGTTGAGTAAATAATGATTGATGTCGTTAAGGGCGGCCTGACATGCTTCATTCTAAATGAATGGGGTATCTTTCTTTAGCAGGTGTGTAAAGGGTTTACAGCGACCTGAGAGGTTCGAGATGAACCTGTGAATGTATGCCAGTTGCCCTTAGAGGGAGCACAGTTCTCGAAGTGTAGTCGGTGACGGCATTTCTTGGATTGCCTTGATCTTGAATGGCTCAACTACAAGACCTCAAAGTCTGATGACGAACCTCAAGAATTTTCCGGAGCACATGCCAAAAGCACATTTTAGCAGGTTCATTTTAAGTTGATGAAGACACAAACGCTCAAATACCTTTTCAAGGTCTCTCATGTGAGCATCCGTCTCTTTAGATTTTACCACCAAATCATCTGCATAGCATTCCACTTCTTTGTGCATCATGTCTTTGAAGATGGTCGTCATTGCTCTCTGGTATGTGGCACCAGCGTTCTTTAATCCAAAAGGCATCATTATGTAATAGAAGACCCCTTACGAAGTTAAGAACGCAGTGGCTTCTTCATCTTCAGGCGCCATCCTGATTTGGTTATACCTGGAGTAACCGTCCATGAAGGAAAATATTTGATAGTGAGCCGTTGAATCGATGAGAATCTCGGTGAATGGCAGTGGGAAGTCATCCTTGGGACAGGCGATCTTGAGGTCGTGGAAGTCAATGCAAACCCTGATTTGACCATTTTTCTTCTTACTGGAACAACATTTTCTAGACATTTCGGGTACTTGACTTCACGAATAAAGCTTGCTTGTTTGAGTTTGGTCATCTCGACGTCTATCTGCATCTCAAGGTCAGGCCTAAACCTTCTCAATTTCTCTTTGACGGGTTTGATAGTCGGATCGATGCCAAGATAGTGAATAGCTACTGGAGGGTCTAAGCCAGACATCTCATGATAATGCCAAGCACAGACATCACGATTTGCTCGTAAGAAAGTAGTGAAATCCTCTTTCTCTTCTGGAGACATATTCGCTGAAATGAAAGTGGGTCTGGGATCCGCCTCATCTCCAAGATTTATTTCCTCGAGTTCGTCAACTGTAGCCTGACCACCTTCTTCCCATTTTTTCGAGGCTTGTTGCCACTCTTCCTCGTTGTTCTCAGAGGCCTTTTCACCAACTTCATGCTTAGAGACTCATGACCCTGACATCTCTGTCTCCAATAGGGCTCCAGGGTTGGTCATGCTTCTTGTGTTTTTCTCGAACCGAGTGACAAAGAGGTCAACTCCAAATGTAGAAAACACATCAGGATGGAGAAGCTTGTTTGGACAGTCAGGAGGAAACTAAGGTTGAGTGATGGTGTCGCGAAGAGTGTCTTCATACGAATCACACGGTATCTTTACGGATGCCTGGAGTGTTTGCTTCGAGCCAACTGGTTCTTCACAGACTTGTATCATATGGCACGTTTCCTGAGAATAGAAGCTTCGCCCTTTTGATTCGCTTAGTCTCTATTGGAAGTCAGGCCCAGAGGACCACTAGGGTTTCCTTGACTTCAACTTCTTGTGCTTCTTTGAAGAAGGTGGCTCTGCCTTGGCTTTAACAGCCAGGGCATCAACAATTGTTAGGAATCCTGCTGCTTGTGCCAGGGTATTTCTCAATCTTTTTCGTTGCATCCTGCATATATTGATTCCTTCAAATTATCGGTCGAGAGCCTCGTAGTCCGAGCATATCAAGGTTGTACTTGCAGGGAGCGTAGAAGAGGGAGAATGAGAAACATGAGAAAAATAAGGAGAA
Source organism: Amborella trichopoda (assembly GCF_000471905.2). Next base: position 455,476 of record NW_006497159.1, read on the forward strand.
GGGTTAGAAGGTGGGGAACGTTTAAGGTCGTTCCCCTCATCAGACTGATCTGGGCAGCTTTTTATGTCATCACCAGGGTTGGACAGGTACAGGGGGTCTTTTAGGTCTTTCCCTTGGTTAGATCGTTGGGGAGTGCTTTTAACACTGTCACCATCAATGGACGTACGTTGGGTGGGAGATGGCACGGAAACGTCTTCTTGACAAGATGAAGAAGGACGAAGGATCGTGCCCGGGATGAAGTTAAGTAAAGTTGGCAGTGGAGGAAGGGCCCTGAGAAATTCCTGCTCGACTGTGGGTTGAGCGACCTTGTATCTTCGGCGAGTAGCCCTTGGTGGCCGTCTCGTTCTGGTTTTCTGTGGTGATGTTTAATTCATCTCGCTGGGCTTGCGAACAGTTTTAGCATGGCGAACTTCTTCTCGCCTTAAGGACATGAGTCTGCTTAGGCCATGGCAGACTATCCATGGCTGGGAAGTCGAGGATTCGACAGAGTCCAAGTCATTGATATGATGGTTCTTCTTTGTGATCTCTTCTTACCCCAATATAGGAATGACTTGAGGATCTCTTACGGGGAGATTGTTACTCCTACATTTTCTTTGCCAATATATCAAGGAAGCTTGTGCATTCCGACAAGTAATGGCCTCTTATTTGATGGTACGGGCACCAACGATCTTCAATCCCTTAGCAAGGAGACATGGTTGCCTTGCCTTCTTCAGTGTGATTATGCCTTCCTGAAGCTTTATAATGAAGAATACGTTAAGGATGGCAGGCATTTCATCTTTCTCTTGAATGGTTACTACATGGGAGGCCTCGGCTGCCCCAAAGGCCTTCTTTAAGTCTTCAAGCTTTATCTGAGCCTTCTGAATCAGGGCCTCGATAATATCTTTCAGCATGTAGCAGTCATCTGTGGGATGATCGATCCTCCGATGGTAGGCATGATAATTCTCCTGAGTGTCAAGGCCAAGTTCCTCACGGGACTTGGCTTTTGAAAGCTGGATCATATTTTGTTTCAATAATAACCAGAACAATGTAGGGACCTATTCCTTCTCGAAGGGATTAACCTTGTACCTATGCCTGGTGAAATAATCACCTCGATCAAGGTTGACTGGTGGGGGTACCTGATTGTACGACTGTTGTTGCTTGCCAACCTGGGGTGTTACCTTTCCCTTGCTTACCCCTTTAGAGAGGTCCAAAGTCTGGGAGGGAGCCTTCTTTGAGTCAGTGACCATGACGGCGGCACTGATTACCCCTTTCTGTTGACTGCCCCGTGTGTTATTTCGAAAGCTACCATTGCCTCGGTTCTTTGCTGAGCTTGTAGATGGTTGTCATGTCCCACCATGGTGTCGTGATAAACTTTCTATGCGAACTGATTTAGAGATCAACTTTGACATGGAGGTCAGATTAGAGGCCTCAACATGTAGAGCGATCTCGTGTCGCTTGTTCCGCATGCAAGTTTGGACTGCTTCCTTCTCAGGCATAGGATTAGGATGGCGAGAAGCCAAATTTCTCGATCTTGATACGAACTAACCCACGGGCTCATCGAGGTCTTGAGTCAGGGTGAGAAGTTCAATGGTTTGAACCTCTCTCTCGACTTCATAGAAGCATTGATAGAACAGTTTCTCCATCTCCTCCCATGTATGCATTGAGTTTGAAGGAGGTTCGGCATACCATTGAAATGCTAGGCCATCGAGGGTCTCAACGAACTGCTGGTGAAGAAGTATCCCATCAGCCATTGTTTCTCGACATTCTGCCTGGAAGTGGGCAATATGTTGGTTTGGGGATGTGCCTCCATTGAATAAGGGTAACTTCTCTTTCTTACAATTTGAGGGAAACGGGACCTGATCAATATACGAGGGGTATGGTCTTTGATAAGGCGTCACACCTTGTATCTCTGAGATTTGTCTGTTTTTTAGGCAATGGGTGACCATAGCATCAATGTCGGTCTGTGAAACGGGATGAGGGACAGAATTGTCCAGTGAGGTAGAAGGAGGGAGTTGCTGTGGAGGTGCACCATCAGAGTGATGGGAATTGACCTCATGGTTAGCTGACTGGCGTGCGACATCGATACAATCTATCTTTACCATCATCGCGTGCACCATATCTTCAAACTTGTTCATGCGCTCTTCCTGCGCATCACCGGGCTCTCTTACAACCATTACGCTAACTGTTTCTCTAGAGAGGTCAACGTTAAGGCTTGCGAACTTGACGGGTCATACGTGGTAGGTCAGTCAGTAGGGGGATAGCATGCCCTGACTGAACTCGACTCTTGTATGCTGATCGCGTTTGGACAGGATCTTGACGGTGTTGGGACCATGGCTGCTAAGTGACTGGGTCTTGTTCTATGACAGTAACCACAACACATGGCTCATGGAGCTCTTCTTCAGGCTTCATCGTCTGAAGGGGGTCGAAGGGATTAAGGTGAAGAGGGTCGTCAGAATTGGTTGATTTGACTACCTTGGAAAATTTTCAAATCTTTGTCGCATTTATCCTTGAGGTTCTGATGGACCTCCCGCAAAAACTGTGATCTAGGTTGTGGCTGGTCAGCTCTTCTTGCACGGGAGAGAGTTGTCTCCATCAGGTGCGATAATGGATGAAGCCAAGGAACTGGATTCATCTTGGGTTGGAGAGGATGAAGAACTCGATCTTCCATCTGGTCAAGGCCCTGAGCACTCTTGTAATCTCCAGAGGCACGACCAAAGTGACGGGGCTGGTTCAGGATGGTATTCGTAGGGAAAACCTTCGAGTGTCACGACTAAAGGTGCTTTCTCGATGAAGGAGGAGTGGGCCGGAGCAAGATTGAGTCATGCGAAGGCCCGAGTCTACGGAAAGGGATGTCTGTGATGGCAACACGTGTTTGCCCATTGAAGAATGATTACGGGAGACCTGGGGGTTAGCTCAAGCTTGTGCAAGTGATCTGGCCTTAAGAGGCCAAGAACTACGAGCAGGTGTTTGTAAAACAACAGGTGTAGGCCTACCCCTTACAGGATGTGCTTGTGTGTGAAGAGTAAGAGGATGAGGGGGTCGTCTCCTGTGTACTCGGGTTGGCGTAACAATGGCGTTGCCTCAAGTGGTGGGATGCATATGAGTAGCATGCGCAGGATCTAGCCTTGGAAAGTTCGATCTTGGACACGCACTCGAGGTAACAGAAGGGTTGCCTCGAGGTGTGACTTGAGTGGGTAACCCATGAGCCTTGTGGTGTGTGTGAGGGGTGGAGACCGTGGGGTTTCTGCCACGATGTGTTGAGCCTTTAGGGATAGAGACCAATGGTGCAGAAATGTGGGGGGTAGCCTTATGGCGACCCACAAAAGCAATGGTAGCTTGTTTGCCTTTTGTAGAAAAGGACCGGCCAGCCTTTCGGCGTACCTCAAGAATGCGACCGGCAAGTGACTTGCCGGTGGCTAGGTGCATTCTATGTGGGGCAACAGAAGTGTTGCCGATGCAGGGTGTCTTGGTGGAGTTTCCACCAGAGAGTAAAATGGGGAGTGAGGGACCTTTAAGTCCCGCCTCACACCGGTCCAGGTTAAGACCTGGGAGCTAGACAAGGGGTCTTTGCTCAAGAGGATGGTTATGAACAAAGTCGAAAGAGCTTGTTCTCTAGGGATATTCTCGAATGCGGGGATAAGAAAATCCTCAATCCGGATAAATGGGTTACAAAACCTGCAAGCCATAAATAAAGTGTGAAAATATAATGAAAGCAGATAATAAAAGAAGAAACTAACTAAACAAAAATGATTTGACTAAAGGGTACTAAGTCCCCAGTGGAGTCGTCAAGTTGGCCTCGATCTTGCCCTCCGGATCCTTTTCGGGATTGGGCGACAAGCGTCTCGGGTTTCAAGGGAAGATCTGGAACATTTTTGAGATCGCTCTCTTGGAAACCTCATTCGAGAAGGGGGACAGGTGTTACGAACCAATGAGAGAGGAATTTTAAGGTCGGTTCGGGACTTACTCAGGCTGGCTCGCTAGGGCCCCCTCTTTGATCATGAAGAAAGCCCCCTAGTAATAAAACTGATTCGGAATTGCCTCCCTTAGATTGTATTTTCTTGTTTTCTACAATCACATACATATGGCAAAGGTTAATAAAGGTGGGTCAGACATCACCCTTTTCCTCTTTGATGAACGTACACAAGCATGTGCATTCAAAACGACAAATAAGAGAAGAAAGTAGGGGGAGAGAAGAATTCGACTGAGCAAGAGGATCAGAGTGGTGACTGAGTTGATGAATAATTGGCCTGACGTGGTAGTAAAACGACTTTGGTAACTATTACCGGCTCATAGGATTACTACTAGACGTCATTACCAGTATCAACTAGCTAGGCATGATGGTTAGTTTTTCGTGGCAATAAAGCAGACCAAGTAATCTTGGTACAACAACATTACGATTAGATGATAGAACTATCATGAGACGCTGACCTCAATCCCTCGTAGTCGAATGAAAGAGTAACAGAGTGATGGTTATGAGGAAAGAACAAGAATGAAGTAAGAGAAGAAGGGAATAAAAAGAGGGAGGGAGAAGAAAGGAAGAGAAGAATAAGAAAGGCGGGAGATCAAAAGAGAGAGAGGGAAGGAAAACACAGTCGACACTATGCATAATTGGCTATGTTAGAAGGGAGAGAGAGAAAACATAGTCAGTGCAAGGCTTCACCGACTGTGTTATACAGAGAAGAGGAGAGAGAAGATGCAGTCAGTGCTAAGCTTCATCGACTGTGCCTAAAGAAAAGAGAGAAAATGCAGTCGGTGTTGGGCTTCACCGACTGTGTTAGAAGAAGAGAGAGAAAATGCAGTCGATGCTAAGCTTCACCAACTGTGTCAAAAGAAGAGAGAGAAAATGCAGTCGACACTAAGCTTCGTCGATTGTCAGGAGAAGAGAAAGAAAATGCAGTCGACGCTAACCTTCATAGATTGTGTCAAAAGAAGAGAGAGAAAATGCAGTTGGCATTAAGCTTCATCAACTGTGTCAGAAGAAGAGAGAGAAAATTCAATCGATGTTACGCTTCATCGACTATGTCAAAAGAAGAGAGAGAAAACACAGTCAGCGCTAAGTTTCTCCAACTGTGTCAAAAGAAGAGAAAAGGAGACACCCAGCAGGTGTTAGGCTTGCACCGGTTGTGATGGAAGAGAAGCAAGAGAGAGAGATCAAGCTGACGCTAGGCTTCACCGATTGTGACAGAAAAGGAGAGAGAAATCCAATCGGTGCTAGGCCTTACCGACTGCTACAGAAGAGAAGGAGAGAGAGAGATCCAACCGGTGCTAAGCTTCACCGACTGCAACAGAAGAGAAGGAGAGAGAGAAATCCAACCGACGTTAGGCTTCGTTGACTGGCTTCAAAAGAGAGGGAGAGAGATTAATCCAACTTGTGTTAGGCTTCACCGATTTCTTTAAAAGAGAAAGAGAGAGAGAAATCCTACCGGTGCTAGGCTTCGTCGACTGTAACATAAGAGAAGGAGAGAGCGAAATCTAGCTGACACTAGGCTTCACCAACTATAACAAAAGAGAGGGAGAGAGAAATCTAACTGATGCTAGGCTTCACCGACTGGCTTCATAAGAGAAGGAGATAAGGACGAGAAGAAGAGAGATAGAGATAAAAATGAGAAACAAGGGAGGAGAGAGAAAGAGATAAAGATGAGATAGATGGGAGGAGAGAGAAAGAGGGAGGAGAGAGAAAGAGTAAGAGATGAGATAGAGGGGAGGAGAGAGAAAGTGAAAGAGATGAGATAGAGGGAAGGAGAGAGAAAGAGATATAGACGAGAAAGAGAGGAGGAGAGAGAAAGAGAGCAGAGAGAAAGTTACCTGCTTGAAGGGTACCGACCCTTTTCTTCTCTCTCCTCTCTCTGTCCAAGATGTACTTAAGAACTTCAACAAGAGTAGAAGTTTTATTGAATCAATTAGAAAATGAACCGAAGGTCCTTACAATTTAGCTTTACATGTTTATATAGAGTTGGACTAAAACGTGGATGTACGCCCAAAACTTAGCTAGAAGTGAAGATAATTACAAAGTCATTTTTTTTTTAAAGAATTTCTAAAAATGGATGTAAAAGGACTGTTTTCCGGCTGCCTAACAATGTGTGGAATTTCATAACAGTCCATGCTACTGCTCGAGAACTTGCGTGATCTTTCGTTGCTGACCCGAGATCGTTCTGATGCCCATTTGATCGAAAGATTATTATTTTCTTGTAAGGCTTGGCATGACGATCATTTTGATACCAACTTCGAGACATAAATCATGTTTTTGAGCCATGATCATGAGACTTGACTTTTGGATGAATCTTGAAAACTTTGGATCGATTGTGTGCTCGTTCCTTGATGTTTCTTCATGATTTCATCATTGAATCACACTGAGCATGCTTGCACGAACACGTTGCAACAAATGTAGCTTGATTTCATGTCCAGATGAAGATTTTGTCGTCTTGAGTTTTTTATCGAAATCTTGAAATCAGATGACTGAAATTTACAGCAGCTTTGATGGCTTCATGTTTGAAATCCAACCGTTCATCATAGGCGAGGTTCGAATTAGAGATAACCTCGGACCTAACGCATATAATGAAATTGGTTTCGTATCGATCGGGTATATGAGCGTCGTGATTTGGCTGCTCGAACAAGGCATGCTGCTGCTGAATTTTTTGCAACTTCCTTCACGGATCAGTGAATTTCATTTATTTTTTCTCTCTGCTCAGGCGTCGTCATGGGGTATACACATATCGAATTGCTCGTCTTGATGAGATGAACACACTCACCAAATTTGGGAACATCCGACTTGGAACGAATGAGTTATAAGCCCCAAAATAGACTGCCCGTGACTGTAAAGACAACCACATCTAATGGTGTTTTGGTGCAGTGAGGCCACACAGGAATAGTGTGTGGCCGACCCTTTTTCTGTATTTTACCCATAACTTTGTCTTGGAGTATCTCATCAAGCCAAAACTAGACCCATAGGGGTTTTCGACCGTTTCAGATCTAATGGTGGTGGTCCCACAACTGTTTGACACACTAAAAGTATGACTCTAGATACAGGGTCCACTTCAGGGTGCTAGAGACCAATTTCGCTGAAATTGTTTCTTTGTGTTCACCGTGTTATACATGTTTGATCGTGATGAAACTTGATAGGTGGTCTTTTGAAGTGCTGATAAAGATCTTGACCAATTCTGGGGCCATTTTGAGACTGTTCCACTGTTTTTTAGGCTTTATTAACCTGCTTTCTATTAAGGACCAAGATGCTGAAAAATACGCTCAAACAAGGCGTCACGACAAGCATGGGCGTGTCATGAGAAATTTCACAGGATATTCTTTTGATATAAGTTTCTCTTCATGAAGAAGTAAGTAATGACAGAGTTTTTGTACTATGAAGATCAAGGCCAAGCACATCATCTCCATAGGGGGATATATCTTCTCAGCTCATTGCATCCTGCGGCTGAGATAATACAATGCTGTTTCTTTTCCCTTGTTAATTTTTTGTGCTAACAATGCCTCGAGTGACTCATCTAGAGCAGTCACATATAAGATAAGGGGTTTTCCCAACACAGGTGTAGAGAGCACTTGAGGGTTGAGTAAATATTGTTTGATTGCATCAAGAGCTGCCTAACATGCTTCATCCCAAATGAATGGGGTATCCTTCTTTAACAGGTGTGTCAAGGGTTTACATTGACCTGAAAGATTTGAATATACACAGTTCTCAAAGTGTAGTTGGTGACGCCCTTTCTTGGATTGCCCTGATCTTGACTGGCTCAACCTCAAGCCCTCGATGTCTGACAATGAATCCTAAGAACTTTCCTGAACGCATGTCGAAAGCGCATTTCAGGGGTTTCATTTTAAGTTGATGAATATGTAGTTGCTCAAATACCTTTTCAAGGTCTTTCATGTGAGCATCCTTCTCCTCGAATTTTACTACCAAGTCATCTACATAACACTCTACCTCTTTATGCATCATGTCTTTGAAGATGGTAGTCATTGCTATCTGGTATGTGGAACCAGCATTCTTTAATCCAAAAGGCATCATCATGTAACAAAAGACCCGTTTTGGAGTTAAGAACGCAGTGACTTCTTCATCTTTAGGCGCCATCCGTATCTGGTTATACCTGGAGTACCCATCCATGAAGAAAAAGATTTGACAGTGAGCCGGTGAGCCGTTGAATCGATGAGCATCTCGGTGAATGGCAACGGGAAGTCATCCTTAGGATAGGTGATATTGAAGTCATGAAAGTCAATGCAAACCCTAATTTGACCACTCGTATTCTTGAATGGAACGACATTTGCTAGCCATTTTAGGAACTTGACTTCACGAATGAAGCTTGGTTGTTTGAGTTTGATCGCCTTAGCGTCTATCTGCATCTCGAGGTCAGGCCTGAACCTTCTCGATTTCTGTTTGACAGGCTTGACAGTCGGATCAATGCCAAGACAGTGAACCGCGACTTGAGGGTTTAGACCCGGCATCTCATGATAATGTCAAGCAAAGACGTCTCGATTTGCTCACAAGAAAGTACTGAAATTTTCTTTCTCTTCTAGAGACATATTTGTCGAGATAATAGTAGGCTTAAGGTCGGCCTCATCTCCTAGATTTATTTCTTCGAGCTCGTCAGCAGTAGGTTGACCGCCTTCTTCCCATTCTTTTGGGGCTTCTTGCAACTCTTCCTCGTTGTCTTTAGAGGTCTTTTCATCAACCTCAAGTGCAGAGACCCATAACCCTGACATCTCTTCTTCCAATAGGGCTCCAGAGTATGTCATGATTTCTGCACCTTTCTGAAACCAAGGGATGGAAGGGTCAACCTCAAACTTGGAAAGCCAATTAGGCTACAGGAACTTGTCTTGAAAGTTGCAAGGAAATTGAGGTTCAACGATGGTGGAGCAAGAAGCGTTCTCGTATGAATCATGTGCTATTTACACGGGTGCGTGTAGTGTATGCCCCGCACTAGCTGGTGCTTCATAGACTTGTACCATGTGGCAAGCTTCCTGAGAATAAAAACTCTAGCCGCTTGATTCTTTCAGTCTCTGCTCAAAGTCGGGCTCAGGGGGCCACTGGGGTTTCTTTAGGTTCGAGGTTTTGTGTTTCTTTGAAGATGATGGATGTGTTTAGCTTGAGCTGCCAGGGCATCAGTAACTGTTAGGAATCCTGCTGCCTGTGCCAAAGTCTTTCTCAATCGTTTCCATTGCATCCTGCTTATGTTGATCCCTTCAAATTCTCCGTCGAGAGCCTCGAAGTCCAGGCATTTCATGGTTGTACCTGCAGGAGACATAAGAGAAGAAAGATGAGAAGTAAAAGAAGAAGAAGGGTTAGAAAGTGGGGCACTTTTAAGGTAGTTCCGGTCGTCAGACAGATCTGGGCGGCTTTTTATGTCATCACCAGGGTCGGACGTGTACAGGGGGTCGCTTAGGTCTTTCCCATGCTTAGACCGTTAGGGAGTGCTTTTAATGTCATCACCCTCATTGGACGTGTTCTAAGTGGAAGATGACTCTGGGAGGTCCTGTCAATGAGAAGGAAGGAGGATAGTGTTAGGGATGAAATCCAGTAAAGTTGACAGTGAGGGAAGGGGCCTGAGAAATTCTTGCTCAAGTAACAATTGAACCGTCTTGTTTTTCCAGCGAGTAGCCCTTGGTGCTCGTCTCCTTCTGGTTTTTTGAGGTGGTGTTTGATTCGTCTAACTAGGCTTGTGAACGGCCTTAGCTTGGTGAACTGCTTCTCATCTTAAGGACTTAAGTCTGCTTCACCCGTGGTGGACTATCCATGGATGGGAAGTCAAGGGTTCAGCAGCATGTGAATCGTTATTAGGAAGGTCCTGTGTTGGGAGGTCCTCTTTCATTGTTAGAACAATGGCTTAGGGGTCACTGACTGGGACGTTGTAAAACTCCTGACATTCCCGCATTTTCTTTGCGAATATATCATGGAAACTGGTGCATTCCCATAGGTAGTGACCCCATATCTGGTGATACGGGCACCAACGATCCTTGGTCCCCTTAGAAAGGCATCGAGCTTGCCTTGCCTGCTTCAGTGTGATTATTCCTTCCTAAAGCATTATAGCAAAGAAAGTGTGAAGGATGTCAAGGGCTTCGTCTTCTTCTTGGATGGTTACTGCATGGGAGGCTTCAGCTATCCTGAAGGCCTTCTTTAAGTCTTCAAGCTTTATCTGACCCTTCTGAATCAGGGCCTCGATAATACCTTTCAACGTGTAGCAGTCATCTGTGAGATGATTGATCCTTCGATGGTAAGCACAATAATCCATCTAAGTGTGAAGTCCATCTTGCTCAGGGAACTTGACTTCTGGAAGCTGAATCATATTTTGTTCCAATAATAACCGGATCAGCCCACGGACCCATTCCTTCTTAAAGGGGTAGACATTGTTCCTATGCTTTGGTGAAATAATCACCCCGATCAAGGTTGGCCGGTAGGGGTACTCAGTTGTATGACTGTTGTTGCTTGCATGTCTGGGGAGCTGTCTTCGTTGTGCCCATATGTTTGGAGAGGTCCAAAGTTTGGGAGGGAGTCTTCTTGGATCAGTGACCGTGACGGCTGCACTGATTACTCCTTTCTATTGGCTGCCCCATGTGTTGTTTCGAGAGCTACCATTGCCCCGATTGTTTTTTGAGCTTACAGACGGTTGTCATGATCTGCTGTGGTGGCATGATAGACTTTCTATGCAGACTGATTTAGAGATCAATTCTAACATGGTGGTCAAATTAGAGGCCTCTACATGTAGAGCGATCTCTGGTCGCATGTTCTGTACGCAAGTTTGGACTGCTTCCTTCTCAGTCATAGGATTAGGATGGCGAGCAGCCAAATTTCTCCATCTTAATATGAACTAGTCCATGGGCTCATCGGGGTCTTGAGCTAGGGTGAGAAGTTCGATGGTTTGAACCTCTCTCTCGACCTCATAGAAGCATTGATAGAACAAATTTCCATTTCCTCCTATGTATGTATCGAGTTTTGGGGAAGTCGAGCATACCATTGAAAAGCTAGGTCGTCAAGGGTTTCATTCAACTAATAGAGGAGTCTCCCATCAGCCGTTGTTTCTCGACATGCTGCCTTAAAGTGAGTGATATGCTGATTCGGAGACATGGTTCCGTTGAATAAGGGAAATGTCCCTTTCTTGTAATCTGAGGGAAACAACACCTGGTCAATATATGAAGGGTACAGCTTTGGATAAGGCGTTGGGCCTTGTATCCCCAGAATTTTCCTGTTCTTTAAGCTATGGGTCACCATAGCTACGATGTCTGCTTGTGAGACAGGGTGAGGGATAGAATTGTCCTGTGAGGTAGAGGGAAGGGGCTGCCTCAGAGGAATGGGAATTGACCTCATGGTTAGCTGATTGGCATGTGGCGTCTATACGATCAATCTTTTCCAACATCACGCGTACCATATTCTCAAACTTGTTCATGCGGGCTTCCTACAGTCAGGTTCATCTATAACCATCACGTTGACTGTTTCTTTAGGGGGGTCAACCCAAGTTGCGGTTGAGGGCTTGTGAGCTTAACGGGTCACACGTGGCAGATCAGTTAGCAGTGGCTCAGCGTGCCTTGACTGAACTCAACTTTTGTACGTCGACCGCGTGAGGACAGGTTCTCGACGGTCTTGAGACTGTGGCTGTTGAGGGGCTGGGTCACTTTCTACAACATTAACCACAATGCAGGGTTCATGGAGCTTTTCTTTAGGCTTTGTCATTTGAAGAGGGTAGAAGGGGAGGCGAAGAGGGTCATCAGAGTTAGTTACCCCGATCGCCTCGGTGACTTTCTTGGTGAGAATTCGTAGACCCCTGTGGCATTTAGCCTTGAGGTTTTGATGGACCTCACGCCAAAGCTGTGATCGGGATTACGGCTAGTCGGCTCTTCTTGCACAAGAAAGAGTTGTCTCCATCAGGTGTAGCAAAGGATGAGGACCAAGGACTGGAGTCATCTTAAGTCGAGGAGGATGAAGGACTCGATCTTCCATCAGATCTTTGCCCCGAGCTCTCTTGCGGGCTCCAAAGACATGATCAAAATGGGAGGGATGGTCCAGGATGGTACTCTTGGGGAAGTTCTTCAAGTACCAAGGATGAAGGTGCTTGCTCGAAGAAGGAGGAGCTGGCAAAAGCACGGTTGACTCATGAGGATGCTTGAGTTGAGGGCGAGGGGCTGTCTAAAATGGTGACTCGTGTGCACCCCTTGAAGAAAGATCACAGGTGACCTGGGGGTCAGCTGGGCTCGACCAAGTGGTCTGGCCTTAGGACGCTGAAAACTGCGAATGGCTGTCTGTAAGGGAAAAAGTGGAGGCCTACCCTTTCTAGGGTGCGCTTGTGTGTGCTAAGTAGGAGGATGAGGAGGTCGTTTCCTGTGTACTTGAGTTGGTGCAATGATGGAGTTGCCCCTAGCAATGAGATGCATGTGAGCAGCGTGTGTAGGACTTGGCTTAGATAAGTCTGATCCTCGATGCTGACTCGAGTAGCACAAGGGTTGCCCTGAGGTGTGGCTTGAGTGGGTGACCCACGAGCCTTGTGGTGTATGTGAGGGGTGGAGGCCGCAGGGTCTCCGCCTCTATATGTTGAGCCTCAATGGATAAAGACTCGTTGTGGTGTAGCCTTGCGACGACCCACAGACGCATTGGTAACTTGCTTGCTTTTTGCAAAGAGGGACTGGGCAGCCTTTCGACGTCCCTTGTCAACACGATCGACAAAAGACTTGTCGGTGGTTGGGTGCATGCTGTGAGCAGTGGCATGTGCGCCACCTATGCAGAGTGCCTTAGTGGACGTTCCACCAGAGCAAGGAGATGGGGAGTTAAGGATTTTAACGTCCCTCCTCACACTAATCCAGGCTAGGACCTTGGAGCTAGACCCGGGGTGTTAGCTCAAAAGAAGGGTTGGGAACGAAGTTAAAGGAACTTGTTCCTTGGGGACACTCACGAATTCGGGGATGAGAAAATCCCTGATCCAGATGAATGGGTTACAAAACTCAGCAGCGATAAGTGATGTGTGAATACAAAAAATAAAAGGAGAAACTTAGACAAACAAGTACGATCCGATTAAGGGATAGTAAGTCCCCAATAGAGTTGCCAAGCTGGTTAGGTGCCTCGATCTTGCCCTCCGGATCTGGCAGGCGGCATGCGTCTTAGGTTTCGAGACCCCGAACTTTTGAGATCGCTCTCTCGAGAACCTCATTAAAAAACAAGCACACGTATTACCAACCGATGAGAGAGAAATTTAAGGTAGGTTCAGGACTTAGCCGAGCTGGCTTGCATGGGCGCCCTCTTAGATCAAGAAGAAAGCACCCCAATAATAAAATTAGATCGAAATTGCCTCCCTTGGCTTGTATTCTCCTGTTTTAGAGATAGAGAGAGGGATAAGAAGAATGGAGAGAAAGAGAGATAGAGATGAGAAGAAGAGAGAGAAAGAGAGATAGGGACAAGAAGAAGAGAGAGAAAGGGATGAGAAGAAGAGAGAAAAATAGAGATAGAAATGAGAAAAAGAGTGAGAGGGATAGGGATAGGGATAGGGATGAGAAGAAGAGAGATAAGGAGAGATAGAGATGAGGAGAGAGAAAGAGAGGAGGAGAGATAGAGATGAGGATAGAGAAAGAGAGAAGGAGAAAGAAAGAGGGGAGGAGGGAGAGAGGAGAGGAGAAAGAGGGAAATGAGAGAAACTTACCTTATCAAAGGGTACCGACCCTTTTTTTCTCTCTCCTCTCTCTCTCTCTCCAAGACGCACTCATGAGTTCAAAAGGAAATTGAAATTTTATTAACAAGGTACTTTACAATTTGGCTTTGCATGCTTATATAGAATTGGACTAAAATATGGGTGTATGCTAAAAAACTACTTAGAATTGAATATAATTACAATTTAATTGAATTAAAAGAAATTCTAAAAATGGGTGCAAACGGACTGTTTTGCCCCAGCCTAATAATGTGTGGAATTTCATAACAGTCCCTGATGCTGCCCGAGAACTTACGTGATCTTCCATGACTGATCCGAAGTTGTTCTGATGTTCGTTTGATTGAAAGATGATTATTTTCTTGTGGGGCTTGGCATGGAGATTGATTTGATACCAACTTCGAGCCATGAATCATGTTTTGAAGCCATGATCACGAAACTTGAGTTTTGGATGAATCTTTAAAACTTTGGAGCGATTGTGTGCTCGTTCCTTGATGTTTCTTTGTGATTTCTTTGCTAAATCACACTGAGCATGCCGTCAAAATCACGTTGCAACAAATGCAGCTCGATTCCGTGTCCGGACGAAGATTTGGTCATCTTGAGTTTTTTACCGAAATCTTAAAATTGTACGCGATGTTTGGACCAGAGATGGCCACAAAACTTATACACATAATGCAATTGGTTTTGTGCCGATCGGGTATGTGAGCATCGTGATTTGGCCGTAGGAGTGCGGTGTGCTGCTGCTGAAATTTTTGCAACTTTCTTCACGGATCAGCAACTTCTCTTTAGTTTTTCACCCTGCTCTGGCATCGTCACGGGGCATACCAACTATGGAAACGCTCGTCTCGATGAGATGAACATGCTAACCAAATTTGAGCATGATCCGACTCGGATCGAGTGAGATATAGGCCCCGAAATTCACTGCTTGTGACTATGAAAGCAACCACCTTTAACGGTGTTTTGGTGCAGGGTAGCCACACGACAATAGTGTGTGGCCTACTCCTTTTCGGTATTTTACCCATAATTTTTTCTTGGAGTGCCCGATTAAGCTAAAACTTGACCCATAAGGGTTTCAACCATGTCGAATCCAATGGTGGTGGTCCCACAGCTATTTGACGCACCAAAAGTATATTTCTAGTTGCGGGGTCCATTTCAGGATGTTAGGGGCCAATTTTTCTGAAATTGTTTCTTTGTGTTCACTGCCTTAGACATGCCTGATCATAATGAAACTTGGCCGGTATCTTCTGGAGTGATGATGAAGATCTTGACTAATTCTGAGGAAATCTTGAGAATGTCAAAATTTCCACTTATTTTGTAGGCTTTATTGACCTGCTTCCTTCTTTATTCCGCATCAGGGCCCAAGTTGCGGAAAAATGAGTTCAAACACACACGTTCAATTTTGGTGATGACACTAAACACTACCCAAATCTGTCCAATCTGAATGACAACCTTAAAAGCTCTCCCCCTTCTTCTGTCCCCAACTCTTTTAGCCCTTCTTCTATTAACATGTCTCCTGCAGGTTCAGCACGTGAATGCCCAGTCTTTGAGGCTCTTGACGAAGAGCTGAAAAGTTGTAACACTAGCAGATGACATCGTAGGCAACTAAAAAAGACGATGGCCCAAGCAGCCGGCTTCTTGTCAGTCGCTGATGCCTTGCAGTCTAGAGCCAATGCAAAGCCTTCTCTCTCCATCGAAAAGCATCCCAAGAGGCGCAAAAATCATAAGGCCAAGAAACCTCAATGGCCCCTTGAGCTCGACTTCGAGCAAAGGATGAGAGAATCAAGAGGACAGAGTTTCTATTCTCGTGAGACATGCCACATGGTGTAGATGTTTGAAGCAATAACTATTGTACGTCATTTTTGACGTACCTCCATGAGCCCATTTGAATAAGGAGAGAGCCGGAGACAATCTGGCCTCGTTGGTTCACGGAACACCCGCAGGCTAGGATTATGCCGAAAAAAAAAGCCTCCAGTCGAGTGACCTGGGAGTGGTGCCCTTGCACCAAAGAAGGGGCCTCCATTGTAGCCCCATGATAGAGGCTGCAATAGGGCACCAGACCATTGCCATTGACCTCAGAACATCAAAACAACCCCGAGGAAAAAATTTGGGCTCAATCAGACCTCTCTAAAAGGGTCTATGCTCATGCAGCCTTACAATTCATGGGTTTTACCATAACGCGATGAGGCTTCACCAAATCAGTCCCGGAAATGGGAGTTGTGACAATGTTTTCCGTCAGCAACTTCTCCAACCCACGACGCCTTTCTCTGAAATCAGATCGAACTCAAATGTTGACATGTTCTAGATCTCGCCAGCCCCATCATTTTGACCTAAGGCACTCACTGTGGTGTTACCCAGAACCTCTATTACTCTAAAGAGGAAAGCAGTCGGAGAAACCAGGACCCTTAAAAGGTTCAGTAGGCTCTAGATTCAGTGAAGCACAACTCAAAATCCAAGCCATGGATTGACATGAGGAAGATTTCAAAAGAACCACCTTGCACAAAGCTACATTCTGGTATGAATCTTGTATTCAATCCCTTGTTCAATGAATTCAAGTCCTCAAGTCACCAAAGAAGTAAATCAAGTCACCTGCCGGAATCCCTTTTTTCAATAACCTTCCAAAATAGTCAAAGATGCAAATCTGCACCAAATCGGCCACAACTTGGGGCAAAATGACTACAACGACCTCCTCTTTTACTTGCAACCAGAGTCAGGAGCTAAAACGACACAAGTCAGAGATGCATCGACAAACAAAGTTCACAAAACTGGCTGGACATTCACCCTGGGGAAGAAGGCCACCACATCACGATTGAAGGGCATCAAAATGCTCATAATTGAAAGAAGAATGAAGATATGTTGCTGAAAAATCCTAAATGTTGCGACAAGTTGCAGGACCAGCTTCCAAGGTCTTCCCATGGCGGAGCAGCCAGCATGCAGGGACGTTCTTATCATTCAGACAAAAGATCATTGAGACATTTTAGTCATTTGCGCCTAATTTTGGATTTGTTTTCAATTTATTTGATTGTAAATAAGCTTGGCTTTTGAGCGTTCACCCCTGTTTAGTGAATCTTCTATATAAGCAAGCTTAGCTCATTTGTAAAAGGGTCCAAAAAATCGCTCCAGAAGGTGCCCTTTTTGGAAGCTCCAATACCCCAAAGGCTGGGAAGAATTGAGGCTAGTTTATTCTTGTCTTGTCTTATTCTGTGAGCCCTTGGTCCATTCAGGAGAGGAGAGAGGAAGAGAGAGAAAACTTTGAGAAGGAGGGTACCACTGAGTGCCCGGTCCCGTGGACACCCCGGTCGCGTGGGTCATCCCACTTCTCTTGAGCCGAGTCATTCCCTCTCTCTCTCTCAACCCACTTCCGCACACGTTACCTTATCCGTACGGATGCCTGTGCCCCCTCGCGAGCCCACGGATGTGTGCTAACCTATGGGCCTCTGCCCTTGACTTCTACTCACACCCCCTTTAGCCACTAGCAAACCCCTCCTAGAGGGCATCTAGGGAGGATGGACATCAAGATCTTATCCCAATAGCACGAACAGAGTGAAAGGAGAGAGAGAGATTGAGAACCTGAGGAGAGCTCCCATCCAAACCGTGCTGACATGCAGCCGGAGGGCTTTGTAATTGCTCTAAGAGAGCCATCCACCTGGGTGCATCCCCGAACCCCCAAGCGGCGTAAGAGCGATTCGCACTCCAGTTGTAAAAATCTCTCTCACCGTCAGCTTCCTATCCGCAAGTAAGAGGTCTCATGCATCCACCGCTCACCGGATCTTCGCGGTTGTTTGAGAGAGGGTTTCCTCACCCCCACGCGAAGGGAAACCTGGACCCCACCGACATCAACAACCAATGCTGACCCGATCAGTCTCAGGTCTGCCACTCATCCCCTACGCTAACACACCGACTAACCCACCACTCCTTAAATTCTCGGGATCACCATTGGTCCCATATACCCAATCATCTCCGACACCTAAACCTCTGTCAATCCCCATTTTACTAAGACCTACCCCTATCACCCAATCTAGCCATCCCACACCAGACTTTGCTAGACCTGGCCAGTCGAAACCAAGTCTGGTGGCGCAATCTTTACCTACTCAACCCTTACAAACTCCCCAATCCGCACCGGTTGTACAGCAAGGACAACCAGTACCCCAAAACCAACCTTTACCATCCAAACTTACCTCTCAACCTTTTATACCACCCAATCCCGTGGCAGGTCTAGAAGTATACAGAAATGTTGATCATGAAAACAAGAATGATGTTGCGGTTGTATCTATGACCACCAAATCTCATGATCTTCCTCTCATGTCCCCTGAGTCAAGTTCTTCCCAGTTGACTCGTGGGATTCAAAATTCAATAAATCGATCATATGCACTCTCTCCCCTTGAAGTTGACCCCTCGTCAAACAGACAAGCAATAGAAGAGCCCACCACACACTATACCGTCAAAGCCCAAATTGAGGCGGAGATGTTAAGAGCGTGGGGACTCATAAGTTCTGAAGTCAGGGCATTCGAGGTCAATGAAGGATCCTATGAACCACCGACTGATGACGAAGTGGAAGTTCAAGAAGCCTCTAAATAATGGGAAGAAGGTGGACAAGCTACAGCTAACAATCTCGAAGAAATAAACTTGGGTGATGAGAATGACCCAAGGCCAACATTTATTTCCGCTAACATGTCGCCTGATGAAAAAGAGCATTATGTTTCCTTCTTGCAGGCAAATCGTGATGTCTTTGCCTAGCACTATCATGAGATGCCCCGGTCTCGATCCCTAGGTCGTAGTACATCGGCTCGGCATTGATCTATCCTTCAAACTTGTGAAGCAGAATCAAGAAGGTTTTGGCCTGACCTTGAAATGCAGATAGATGTTGAGGTTACTCAGCTCAAGGAGGCAGGTTTTATTCGGGAGGTCAAATACCCGAAATGGCTCACCAATGTTGTGTCAGTTAAAAAGAAGAACGGGAAAATCAGTGTCTGTACTGAATTCCGTGACTTGAACACTGCCTGTCTTAAGGACAACTTCCCATTGCCGTTCACATAAATGCTTATCGATTCCACAACCCATTGCCAGATTTTCTCCACCATGGATGGATATTCATGATACAATCAAATAAGGATGGTGCCAGAGAATGAGGAGGCCACTGCCTTCCTGACCCCAAGGGGGTCTTCTGCTACAGGTGATACCATTTGGGTTGAAGAATGCAGGTGTCACTTATCAGCAAGCAATGATTACCATTTTTATAAATATGCTCCATGAAGAAGTAGAACGTTATGTGGACGATTTGGTGGTGAAATCCAAAGAGAAGGAGGATCACATGCGTGACCTTGAGAAGGTGTTTGAAAGACTTCACCTTCATTAGATCAAAATGTACCCCTTGAAATGCGCCTTTGGCGTACATTCAGGGAAATTCCTAAGGTTCATTGTTAGATATCGAGGATTGGAAATCGAGCATGTCAAGATCAAGACGATTCGAGCAATGCCACCCCCAACAATGCTCTGAGAACTTTGGTCCCTTCAAGGTCAGCATGCTTATATCCGAAGATTTATTTCCAATCTCTCAAGACGTTCTAAAATTTTTACACACCTATTGAAGGACTCTCCTTTCATATGGAACGAGGCATGTCAGGCCACCTTGGATGACATCAAGGAGTATTTGTTACATCCCCCAGTACTCTCCACACCAGTGTTAGGAAGGCCCCGCATTCTATATGTGACCCCACCCTCGATGAGTCGCTCAGTGTGCTCCTAACACAAAATAATGAGGGAGGGAAAGAAGTCGCTCTGTATTATCTCAGCCGTAGCATGAAAGGGGCTAAGAATAATTACCCACCAATCGAGAAGATGTGTCTAGATGTAATCTTTACGGTCTAAAAGCTTCGTCATTATCTCCTTGGGCATGAAGTGTAGCTCATCTCGAAAGCCAACCCCATCAAGTTCCTCATGATGCGCCCTTACCTTTCAGGACACTTGCCTAAATGGGCTTTATTTCTAATGGAGTTCGACATCAAGTACGTGCCACAAAAAAACTATCAAAGGTCAAGCCTTGGCTGACTTCTTGGCAGCACATCCCGTGCCGGCAGAATCTCCCTTGTCAAGTGACCTCCCTGATGAGGAAGTATTTTGCATAGAATCAGTTTATGGTTACAAGATGTACTTTGATAGGGTCTTTCAATTGGAACGAGGTGGTGCTAGAATAATATTCTTGACCCTGCATAATGGCGCCATTCCCTTATCCTTTTCTCTCGCAAAATCTGACTCGCATAGTGAGGCTGAGTATCAAGCCCTCATAATAAGGCTTGAGGTCCTTAAGTTTAAAACTAGAACAGTTAGCAATTTTTGGCTACCTCGAGCTGGTAATGTGGAAACTAAAAGGGATATATGTGTTGTAAAAAATTTTTCAGCACCATGGGTCCCCGATGCGGAATAAAGGGAGAAGCCGGTCAATAAAGACTAACGAACAGTAAAAAATTTGACAGTCTCAAAATGACCCTAGAACTGGTCAAGATCTTCATAAGGACTCCTAAAAGTCTCCTGCCAAGTTTCATCATAATCCAACATGTCTAAGGCAGTGCAGACTGAGAGACAGTTTTGGCAGAATCAGCCTCTCGCACCTTAAAATGGACTCCGACAACTAGATCTCTATTTTCGATGGGTCAAATTACTATGGGACCATCACCATTGGAGCTGGCATGACTGAAAACCCCTGTGGGTCAAATTTCATCTTAAACGGGGACTTCAAGAAGACGTTATAGGCAAAAGATCGAAACAAGATGAGCCACACACTATTCATGTGCGGCCACCATGCAACTAAACTCCAATAAAGGGACAATTATGAATAGTGACTTGCAATGCTTATATCTCCCTCATCCCAGATCGGATTACACTCAAACTTGTTAGAATGTGTTCGTCTCATTGAGACATGTGTTTCGATATGTGGCATGCCTCTTGACGACTCCTGACTGCAAAAATAGCTAGAGAGAAGTTGTCAATTCGTGAAGGAAGTTGCAGCAAAATCAACAGCGACACGCCTCACTCTAGCGGCCAAATCATGGCGCTCACGAGCCTGATTGATGTGAAACCAGTTGAATCGTGTGCATAAGGTCCATGACTAACAATGGTCCGAATCGCACGTATGATAAATAGTTAGATCTCGCATGTGAAGTCAATGAAATGACTGCAAATTCCGGCACCGGAATTCCAGATTCTGGCACCGAAATTCCAGATTCCGGCCAAAACTCAAAAGTTGTGAAATCTTCGTCCGAGCACAAAATCGAGCTATGTTTGTTGCCACACGATCATGGCAGCATGCTCAGTGTGATTCAGTGAAGAAATCATGAAAAAACAACAAGGAACGAGTACACTATCGATTTCAAGTTTGCAAGATTCATCCAAAATTCAATTCACATGATTGTGGCCTAAAAACATGGTCCATGACTTGAAGTTGGTATCAAATCAATCGCCATGCCGAGCCCTATAAGAAAACAATCATTTTTAGATCAAACAACACCAGAGCAACCCCGGATCATCCATGAAAGATCATGCAAGTTTTAGGGCAGTAGTAAGGACATTTTTGGAATTTTATAAATTGTTAGGAAGGGGCAAATCTATCATTTTGCACCCTATTTTCCTATTTTATTTAATTAAGTTAAATTTTAATTTCTAGAAATTAGGTTTAATTTTGATCATCCACCCATTTTTGGGAAAAACTCTATCTATACCACGTACTATCATTGTACACAGACCCTTCGCCAATGAGACTTTTGCTTAATAAAAAACTCTATTTTGTCGTATTGTTGGGTCACGTTTTGAGAGAGAGAGGTAGGAGAGAGAAACTTTTAGATCGGTACCCCTAGGCTTTTAGAGAGAGAAACTTTCTTCTTCCCTCTTTTCTTCTCGCTCTTCTTCTTGGTCTGGGCTTTTATCAAAGGCCATGCATGGCAGTGGCAGTGTTGTGCATGCCTCTTCCTTTCTTTCTTCTCCTGTGGTTTCACAAGTCACGCATGGCGATGGCAGCACCATGCGCGAGATTTTTTCTCCATCTTTTTGTCGATCTTTGTCTCTCGGCAAGGCTCGCAGACAGCGTTGCTCATCACTGTCCGCAGACATGTCTTCGACGTCTCAACGAGGAGCACAGACGGCGAAGCCTATTGCCACCCACAAGGGTCTTCCCTTATTGCACGCCTCTCACAGACGGCGATGCCTATCACTGCTCGAGAAGGGTCGCGACAACACCTATCACCTTCATGCGCTCGTTGCTTATCGTCGTCTGCAAGCCTCTTTTGTGCACTCGGTGCCTATCGCCATCCGCAGGTTTCTATAGCATCCCACGCCCATCGTCGTGTGCCTCAGAAGGAACTATCGTAATGCTCTTCACAAATGGCTATCGTCGTGCACTTCACAAAAGGCTATCGCCACCAGCGAAGGGGTCTGCTGCCTCCTCGTGTTGCCAATGGTGATGCCTAGCACCGCCCATAGTTCACTGCCTCCACTCTAACCGTGAGCAGTAGTGTCTGGCACCATCCAAGGACCGTGACACTGTTGCTCCACGGTTGTGAATGGCGATGCCTAAATGCTGTCGGGGCCCCGTCTCGTGCTTCCTATTCATTCTCTTCTCTTCTCACTTGACTGAGGGTAGACTTAGCCTAGCATTGCCATAGCGGTCTGGTTGTCGAGCAGTATTGTTGTCGTGTTAGTCTTGAGTACCATGCCCGTCTTATTGCCACACCAGATTAGAACAGTCATATCCGCCTCAATTTCGAATAGTATTGTCGTCGTGCTGGTCCTAGTACCATGCCCATCTTGCTACCATTCTAAGTCGGTCATTGTAAAGGTCCAACTATCATGCTAGTCTCGTCTCCTTACCGAGTTCTCTTTTCTTTTGTACCTTTATTCGAACCTTCCACTTCATCACCCTCACTTATGAATGTGCATTGCCCTAAGACAAGGGTGGGTCCTTCAGCCCACTTTTCTTGCAAGTTAACCATGATAATGTTGCACAGAAAACAAGGAGATTGTAGGTAAAAGGAGGCGATTCTGAACCAGCTAAAACAACTGGGGGGCTTTCCATTGTGATCTAAGAGGGTGCCCATGCGAGTCACCCTGAGTAAGTCAAGGACCCAAGTGAGGCTGATCCCCACCTCACGTTAAAATTCCTCTCTCACTAGTTGGACACCTGCCCTTGTTCTGTGAACAAGGTTCCTGAGAGAGTGACCTCAAGTCCCGCGTTTTTTCAACCCAAGACACATGTCACTCGATCACCTAGATCAGGGGAGGCGAGATCGAGGCACTTTACCAGCTTAGTGACTCCACTAGGGACTTATTACCTATTCGTCGATTCGTTCTTGTTTGATCAGTATCACCTTTTACTTTCTGTGTTACTTTCTATGGCACTTAGGTTATTCAACCCGTTCATATGAGTTGGGGATTTTCTCATCCCCACACTCGTGACTATCCTAGGAAAGCAAATTGCTCAAGCTCCCTTCCCTACACTCCTTCTGAGTCAGGACTCACAATCCGACTCCTATGTTCTTTCCTGGATTGGTGTGAGAAGGGACTTAAAGGTCCTTGACTCCCTGCTTTCTCACCCTGGTGGACCCTACACCATGGCCCCTTGCATTGGTAGCACATCTACTGTCACACACAACATGCGACTGGCAAGTCCCTTGCCAGTCATATTGTTGAGGTACATTGGAAGGCTGCCCTGTCCACTCTCGCGAAAGGCGAGCAAGTTGCCATCGCTCTTGAGGGTTGCCGTAAGGCAACCCCCAATACTCCTTCACCACTCCGAACCTCTATACCTAAAGGCTCGACATGCCGAGGCAGAGACCCTACGGCCTCCACCTCTCACACACACCTAAAGGCTCGTGGTCCATCCACTCGAGCCACACCTAGGGGCAACTTTCAGGCTGCCTTGAGCTCGCGTTTAAGGCTAGGCCTTATCAGGCGGAACCCTGCATGTACCAAGCACCTACATCCCATAGCTCGGGGCAGTGCCAGTTCTGTGTCAGCTCAAGCACACGAGGGCCGATCGCTCTGTCCTCCTTCTCAACACACACATCTTCACCCTATGAGAGATAGGCTCCCCGCCGGGTCCCTCACAGACACAAGCTCGAGGGTCTCGACCTCCTAAGGTCGAACCAGCTGACCGAGCTGGGCTGACCCCCAAGTCACCTAGATGGCTAACCCTAAAGGTGCACACGCACAAGCTTTGTAGGTTCCTCCTCGACCACGACTCAGGCGAAGTCATGAACCAGTCCCTTCTTCTTCAACCCTTCCTTCACAAGGCAAGCACCTCGAGACCTGGTACCCAAAGGTTTTCCCTAAGAGTACCATCTTGAGTCAATCCCCTCAGGTCTGGCCCAAGCAGCAGTCCTACAAAAGGGTCCCCCCCCCCCGCCTCCCTGAGAATATAAATCAATATGACTTCTAGATCCAGCACCAAACTAAGGTGTACCCCTTCGAAAAGGAGTGGGTTCCTACGCTGCTTCGGTTACTGCTAGAGCAGAACATGATCCAGCTGCTAGAGGTCAAAGCCCCAGAGCTGACCAGGCAAGAGACACACGAGAGGTACTGCGCCTATCATCGAGGAGTAGGCCACCCCACTCAAGACTACTATACGCTCAGAGACATTATCGAAGCCCTCATTAACAAGGTTCAGATAAAGCTCAAAGAGTTAAAGAAAGCATTCGGGGCAATGGAGGCTGCCCAGGAAGAGTCAAAGAAAGCACCCGCTATCCTCCGTGCACTATTCTCCATAATGCTCGGAGAAGGACTCGTCACGCCGAAGCCAACAAGGCAGCCCAAGTTTCTGCCCTCAGGAACTGAGAACCTCTGGTGCTCTTATCACTTGATACGAGGTCACAACCTGAGCGGATGCACTAGCTTCCATGAGCTCTTGGCAAAGAAGATGCAGTAAGGCCAGGAAGTTCATGGTAACCCAGAAGGACATCCTCAAGTCCCTCTTCCACCAGTGCAAGAAGAACTCCCAACACGAGCCTAGAGAAGTGCTGAGCCAGATCCTCTGCAAGCCCTCTTCAAGGCAATGCTCCAACAAGGTCTCGACACTCCCAAGCCCGCCAGGCAACCTAAGCATCTTGTCCATGGTACGGAAAACCTAGGTGCCCATATCATCAAGTATAGGGCCACGAGCTGAAAGAATGCTCTATGTTTGAAGCTATAGTCCTAGAGAAAGTCCAGAAAGGCCACAGTGTTTGTGTCATCCCCTTAGAACGCTTCCAAGCCATCGCTCATGTTCAAGAGGAAGCCCCACTACAGGCCCCTTATGAGCATACACTAGACCCTTTAGAGCCCTCGACTTCTCAGCCTTGGGAAGTTTACCATGAGCGAAGTAGGCTCAAGTCCTAGAAATGTGAGGCAGTCCATCAAGCTAGGACTACTCACCAGCCCGATAGACTGACCAAACACCTCCTCATGGATCCAGAAGGGAATGAGCACCCAGGTCAGCCAGCCAAAGGAACCACATCCCTCAGCCACCAGTCGAGGAAGAATTTCTCGGGCCTCATCCCCCACTGCCAACCTTACGAGACTTCATCCCAAGCATAGCTCGCCATATCCCATCGTCTGATCACGTGGACATCCCTGAATTTCAACTGCTCGGGACTCGTCCAATATGGGTGACAATGCTAAAAGCACCCCCTAACGGTCAGAGCCGGGGCAAGACCTAAAATACTCCCTGCACACCTCCAATTCTGGCGACGACATAAAAAGCTGCCCAAAACATGCTAACTCTTCTTCTCCTTCATTTCTTCCACAGGTGCAGCTCGACGGTGCCCAGACTTCAACGCTCTAAACAGAGAGCTCAGAGGCATCAGCCTCAGTAGGTCACAACAGAAGCATCAAAGAAAGATGTTGGCCCAGGTGGCTAGATTCTTGATAGTTGTTGATGCCCTAGCCCGAGCTGACGCCGAACCATCTTCAAGCTCCTATTCCAAAGAGGCCTCCCATATGGTGCAGATCTTGGAAGTACCATCCAGCATGGGGCAAATGAGCGTTAGATCGGGGAAGAAGCTACAACCCACACCTCAAAAGCTCAAGGTCCTCAAGTTTTCTGATCCTTCATTTTTTCCTAAGCCTCAACCTCAAACCTCTACATCCTTAATACAAATCCCTATTACTTCCCCATCAACACAGACCACACCGGTTGAACAACAAAGTCGGTCAATGTCACAAACCAAAATTCAACTAAAACCTACTCCTAAACCTACCCTACCACCTACACCAGTGATTGGATCAGGAACACAGAAGACTAATGAGGATAAGGTGAAATATGACGTAATTGGGCATTTGAGAAAGCTTCTAGACCTTTTAAGTATCTATGATGCCCTTCTGTTGTCTATAGACTATCGTATGGCCTTGGTTAAAGATCTTTCTAACCTAGAGGTGTACAAGACTGAAGTGGAGCCTATTGAGGTTGATCCAGCCATCCTGAGTGGGTGCTTGACAAACTCCTTTTCCGAAGATGACCTTTAGTTGGGAGGAAAATTTCACAATCGTCCCCTCTTCGTGAATGGTGAACTACATGCCTACCCTATCAAATGCTGGATGGAGGGTTAGCAGTCAACCTGATCCTAAGAAAGATCCTCACTCGATTGGGATTAGGATCTGATGACCTCACTCCCACCCACATTACCGTGCAAGGGTTCAATCAATCAAGAGAAAAGCTAGCTCGGACAGTTAGTCTTCACCTCAAGAAGATTGGTGACCTCAACGATTATACCCAGGTTCATGTAATCGACACTGATACATCTTACAATGTCCTCCTCGGCTGCCCTTAGCTTCACGATCGGGGTAGTTCCTTCCACGCTCCACCAATGCTTCAAATACAGTCGAGATGGGAGACAACACATGGTCTATGCTGATAATAGATTGTTCCCTGTAGCCGAGACTCACTATGCTGATGCTAAGTACTATTTCACAGACCTTTCAGCACTAGAAAAGTCAAAAGATGATGACTAGAAGCCTGTGAGAGAGACATGACCCTTGTCTCATGATGATGTTGAAGATCTGGGGCGAATAATTCTGGACATGTTCAAAGAGGAGGAAAGACAAGGCAAGATCCTCCCTTTGACTCTTATCTACCCAAGTATACCTTACCACCTCCCAGAGGTCTCGGTGCCCCCTCCCGAAGATGAAGTTTCCCCCTCTACTTCTAATTCACCAGAACAAAATGATGAGGTAGAAGCAACTCCTAAGACTGAAGAAGCCCTAGTGGTGGACGTTTCAGCACCGAGAGTCACCTATACACCAGACCAGCAAAAGGTCATATATGTCCCCTTTACTCTTTTAGAAGCAGAAGTGGCATGCAAACCACCGAGGAAGGTACTCCTGATCTTGTCCTCCTTGAGCAGGATATCACTAGCAGCCAAAAGGAGGTCTTACACCTCTCAGAGGCTCTCGAAGAAGTACAGGTACACAAGACTCTGCCCTTCCGGCTCTTAGAAACAAGACCCCATGGTAGAGCTAAGAAGTGAGGTTCGTAGCCTCCATAGTCAACTAGAGGTAATGAGAATCGCTTCAAAGCAGTTGAAGCAGTTTGTCCCTGAGACTAAGACCTATGACAAGATCAAAAGCATTGCACCTCGAATTGAAGCTAAGGCCCCCTAAATTGGAGTGTTTACAGAAAACATGCTCACCAAATCATGAGAACCATGAATTATGAGCCCTATCCAATCAAACGCTAAGGGGTGAGGAAGCAATTGCTCCCCCGTTCGAGGTCATTGGAGCTACGACAAGCTGTCAAAACATGAAGCAAGGAGTGGGCTATCCTTCTTCGTCTCACACTATGAAAGGGCAGAAGTAATAAAGCAGAAAGAAAAGGAGGAATAAAAAAGCCATGCACCACACTAAAGCAAAAGAAAGAATTTTATTCATAAAGCAAGAGAATATCGCAAGTAATGACATACAAAGAAAGTAAAAGGCAAAGAGGGGCATTTTATTTCTATTGCCCAATGTTTGTGTACAATGAATGAAGAAGATCGCTCAGTTCTCTAGACTAAGCCTATAGTAGTTATGTTGTGTCCATTTGATTCCATCCTTCATAGCCGCCGCTTGGAGAAAGGCAAGCTTTCTAACCAAAGGAGGATATTCCCCACGCACCAACTGAGGAGAAAACAGGTCTTTTTTTCCTCACGGGCCGTAGTAAGCAAGAATCGCCATGTCATCCTCATTTTCAAAACATGTGATTTCTTTAAATATCGAAGGAATCTTTGAAGGAAAAATCTCAAAATCTGGGTGAACGACCTAATGCATGAGAAAATTGGTTTTAAGATTACCCGAGTGTGCCTTCACAGAATCTGTGACAGTCAACGGCTTAGGGAAGAACTTAAGTAAGGGCCTGATAAAGGGATATTTCTCAATAGAAGATGATTCTTCTAAATCTAGAACTGCCCTAGCCTATTGAGCTACTTCAGTCACTTTCGTTTTGAACAAGTCTGCGAAGGTAACATTGAAGTCTAGGAGGTTGTCCATCAGCCTCTTCATCAAAAATGGGACATGATCAACTCGAAGAAAGAAGCCCGACTGAAAACTTGATAAGAGGCTCTAAGAAGGTCTCGTCCATTGTCTGCAAAAACAATACGACAATTGAGCTTGATAACTTTCGCAGGGAAAGGCATCACGAAGTAAGATACGACAAAGCCTCCACGAATTCACCAAACGAGAGGATGAATAACTTGTCCTTAGAAGGAAGTGACTACAAAAGCAAAACTTGTGATAGGTTCCCTTCGAGCAGAAATTTCAATGCCCCTTATCAAAGAAGCAAGAGAAAATGCTCAGTTGCCCATTACTATCAAGTCGCACAGACTAGAATCACCCGGAGAAGGTAGTGGTGTGCCACCACTCCTAGGAACAAGAGGTTGAGATGTGGGATGCGCTTCATTAGGTTCAATTACCATCAATCCTCCCCTATTTGTGTCCTCAGAAACCTTTTTCAAAGGGACTGGCATTTTGGAAGCTTTCGAGGCCCTAGCTGGCTGCCAAGAAGACATTCATTAAAGAGGGTGTATCCAACCACTGTCACCATCTCACAACAAAGGGGCTATCTCCGTCTGCAGAAGTAAATCAGAAGCTCCGCATAAAGACCAAGACGAAGAGTGGGGTAACGCCGTCTGTGTCGAATACTTGTGCTCCAGCTGTTTGCACGCATCGCACGTGCGGCACACCACGTCCCATGAAATCTGGGCACACCACCTGACACGCGCGGCGTGGCCTGTCACCGCGTATGAGGAGGGTGACCATTTTTCGTCCCACTGCCCTTCACCTCCTCGACCGTTACGGCCTCACAACGCCTTGGGTTCTCACCGGTGTTTGCCCTCTTCACCGGGAACTCACTCCTACTCGCCGAGAAACCTTTCCACTAATGATCGAAGTTAGCGAAAAGCTGCTCGGAGTTCCTTGAAAGCTCCCCTGTGACCCTGAGGGTTTCCCTTCTCTCTTCTTTGCACTTCTGCAGTTCGCCACAACTCACTGAAATTTCACTGTGTTTCTAGTGAGTCCACTGCTGCTCCTCCTTCTTCTTTCCTGATAACCAGAGGACCGTCAAAACCCCCTGACCCTTCTGCAATCTGCCAGCAACTGCTGAACTACCAGAAAAGCACTAGAACTCCTGTAGAGCACCATTGCGACTCTTGTAATTTCACCAGAAAAGTCTTGGTGAAACTCTGTGTAGCCTCAGTTCATTGCTTTGAAAGCCTTGGCACTCTCTAAAAACATTCGTAAGCACGCTACGAAGGCCCATGAACTGCTCAAGCTCGTTAGAAAACTCTTGAAGGCCTGTATGTTGCGAGTGTTGGCCAGGAAACTCTTGTCGGGAGTCTCTTGATGGAAGGTTCAGCTCTCTCTCTCTTTAAAAAAAAAAAAACTCTCTTCAACTGTTTTACCTTTCGGTAAAATAGTAAAATGTGTTTTTCCCCCTTTTATACTCAGGACTGCCACAAATTGCCCCTTACAAATTCAAAATGAGCTCTAGTCCTCACCTTCAGACGAAAATAAGACCAGGCTGGGGCGGTCAAGCCCGAGACCCAAAAGTTATCATCGTGCACTTCGCCAAGGAGCTATTGTCGTGCACTTTGCCAAGGAACTCTCGTTGCGCTTCATGAGGACTTAACGTCGCTCGTGCCTCACCAAAACTCCATTGTCGTACACTTTACCAGAAGGAGTCACATGCGCATCACCCAAAAGCCATCACTGTGCGCATTACCAGAAAGTATCGCCGCGTGTGCTTTACAAGGGCCTAACGCTATGTGCCCTTCATCAAGGGGCTAATGCCACATGCGTCATCGAAAGCTTAGTGTCGTGCGCATGCTATGACACTCCCATCTGGACCATCGTTCTGCATCCTCAAGAAGTTCTTTCCATGCGCCATTGTCTCGCTCTTCAGAGTCAATTTTTCAGTTACGACTCCAGTTCCCAGGGAGTCACATTCCCTTACCATAGTCTAGTTGGACGACCTTAAACTGCAGGGTCCAAGCTACAAAACCTTAAACTGTAGCGCATGTCCCTGTCGCAAGATGATGAACGGCGCGACAAATAGTCCATACACATGACTCTAAACTGTGAAATGGGCGCACCTCTTCGCCAGGTGTATTCCATCAACATCCCCAGTGGAATTAGGTGTATTCCATCAACATCCCTAGTGGAGCTAGGCATATTTCATCAACATACCCAATGGAGTTAGGTGTATCCAAAAGAAAACGTCGCCTTACCCCTTCAATCCCCGATGGGTCTGTTTCACACCAACATCCCTAGTAAGAGTCACATCCGTACCACAACCCATTATCTCCATAGAGTCAATCTTATCTTTTCAACTCCCAGTGGGTTGCATCTGTGCTCTGGCCTGTCATCCTCAGCAGAGTTAAATCCATGCCATTACTCATTATCCCCGGGGAGTCACACTTGCTGCCTATATCCCCGGTGAAGTTCACCTCTGTTTTCCACTCCTTGTAGGGCCACCATCTTCATCTAAAGCTCTCGACATGTGTATAGCCTTAACTGTTTTATCCCTAGAGAGTCTGATTGCTATATACAAGCCTATCCCCCCATGAAGCTTCACCTACATGGAGACCCACACAACGGTCTGTGCTGCATGACCTTAAACTGCACAGCTTTGGTCTAGGTGTATGACCCTAAAATTGCATGGTCTAAACTATATGACCTTAAACTGATGAGTAAAAATGATGACCTAGTCCTAGCTGCATGACTTTAAACTGCATAGCCACAGTCTAAACTCTATGACCATAAACCATAGTCTACATCTTAGCTGCATGACATTAAAAGGCTTAGCACCATGGTCCAAACTATATGACCTTAAATCGTAGCAGAGGTCTAGTTGCACGACCTTAAACTGCATGGTCCTAGTTGCATGACCTTAAGCTGCATGACCACGATCCAAGCTATATGACCTTAAACCATAGTGCATGTCCTAGTGGCTTGACGTTAAACTTCTTTGCCCAGGTTCAGGAGGCATGACCTTAAAGGTCCCCCCCCACATACACGCACATGCCCTTTACGTGCATCTTCACATACACCTTCCCTAACCGACCCATTCATGTGCCACCTTCACTACTTCCCCAGTGAACCCATTCACCTAATTACCATCATCCATCATTCCTCAGTGAGTTTAACCCATGCTCACAAAACGGAGAACCATTCCACTATCCATACTCGTCGTCAGCTAGTGGGTCACTACTTTTCACCCACTATTCATACATCATCCATCTTTCATAGGTAGCCTCGTGTCATCTCCCCAAATTGAGTCAAAACCACCACCACACTCACTCTATGGCTTCCAAAGACTGCCATTCATCACCACTATGGTCTAGCTGTATGACCCTAAGCTATAGTGCATGTCTTGGTCGTATGATGATAAAAGGCTTCGCACAGGTACTGAAGGCATGACCGTAAATACATCGTGGTATATACCTGGACAAGGAACACCATGAGTAAAAATGATGGACGGGCATGGTCACGAAGCCATGAGTAAAATAGTTCCGTAAAAACAAAAATTGAGCACGGTGAAAACCCCAAAAAGGCATCATGAGCATAAACAGATGAAAAGGGTGGACATATCGGAAAGGTCAAGGGTAAAAGAGCTCGAAAATCAAGAAAGTTGGTGAAAATTGTCTCTATGGCGCCACTTCCCCAGTCCAGGTGAAAACCCACAAAGGGCGCTTGGACCAAGAAAAAACAGGTTGACGCAACATCACAGCCTCAACCGGCACCTAATTGCCAAATAGGCACAAATTATAGCTAATGAGATCCACACAAAATCCTCGACTGGCAACATCCAATCACAACACAAAATGGCTCACCTTGGAGTGAGAACCTCACAAGATCTCCCAAACAACAAGAACAAGAAAATCATGACAAACCAAAGACTTCGAGGCAAGAAACTGACAAAGCCGAGGACCAGAGACATCAGGGTGATGCCTCACCAAAATCCCCCCTAGCCGACAGGCCCAGACCTTTGAGATAGGCCAAAAAAAAGGCCCTTGACGGGATCCAGTAGATGGGGCTCACAGAGGTACCCTGATTATCAAAAGCAAACTTGGTGTAGCAGCAAACAAATGCCGACCAAAGGCTCTTTGGCTATCAATCCAATAGTTCCCTAAAGCATGGCACCTGGCCTCCAGATAAGCTCGATTCTAACCAACGAGGTCCCACAAAAATCCTCAGCTGTCAGAATCACAAATAGTCCCTTGGGGGTGACGACTTCCACAAATCACTCAAATTCTCTTCTCCCCCTAAAGTCTCAATAGATGGATCAGTACATTGCATCTAAACGTTTGAGCATCCTAGTTACAACATTGCGAGAATCTCCTTGGTGTTCACGTAGTCATGTGGCTAGGAAGAAAAAAGAAATAAAGCCAGAGGAAATTTTTAGAATGCTTTTCCTTCTCGCTTTTCTCGAAGCACAACATTCAGTGGGGCATAATTTTGGAAGACATTTTTCAGTACCATGGGTCCCCGATGCGAAATAAAGGGGGAAGCCAGTCAATAAAGCCTAATGAATAGTGGAAATTTTGACAGTCTCAAAATGACCCCATAAATGGTTAATATATTCATAAAGGCTTCTAAAAGTCTCTTGCCAAGTTCATCACAGTCCGACATGTCTAAGGCAGTGCAGACTGAGAGATAGTTTCGGCAGAATCAGCCTCTAGCACCCTGAAATGGACCTACAACTAGAGCTCTATTTCGGTGCCTCAAATTGATATGGGACCATCGCCATTGGAGCTGACACAGTTGAAATTCCCCATGGGTCAAATTTCAGCACAAACGGGCACTCTCGGAAGAAGTTATAGGTGAAAGATTGAAACAGGAGGAGCCACACAAATGTGTCTTCGATGTCTCAACGAGGAGCACAAACAACGAGGAGCAGTAGTGTCTAGCGCCGTCCAAGGGCCATGACACTGTTGCTCAATGGCTGTG
The DNA here is from genome assembly GCF_000471905.2 of Amborella trichopoda. Next base: position 488,511 of record NW_006497159.1, read on the forward strand.
AATGGCGATGCCTAATTGAGGCCCCGTCTCTTTGCCATCTCGCGCTTCCTCCTCATTCTCTTCTCTTCTCACTTGATTGAGGGTGGACTCGGTCTAGCATTACCATAGCGGTCTGGCTATCGAGCAGTATTGCGATCGTGCTGGTCCTAAGTACCATGCTCGTCTTGCTGCCACACCATATTAAGACAGTCATATCGACCTCAGTTTCGAGTAGTATTTCCGTCGCACTGGTCCTAGTACCATGCCTGCCTTGCTACCACTCCGAGTCGGTCATTGTACTGGTCCAGCTATCATACTAGTCTCATCCCATTACCGATTTCTCTTCTCTTTTCTACCTTTATTCGAATCTTCCACTTCATCACCCTCACTTATGAATGTGCATTTCCCTAAGAAAAGGGTTGGTCCTTCAGCCCACATGTCTTTCAAGTTAACCATGATAATGTTGTGCAGAAAACAGGGACATTGTTGGTCAAGGGAGGCGATTCCGAACCAGGGCTTTCCGTCGTGATCTAAGAGGGCACCCGCGTGAGTCAGTCGGGGTAAGTCACGAACCCAGGTGAGGTTGGTCCCACCTCATGTTAAAATTCCTTTCTCACTAGTTGGACACCTGTACTTGTTTGGTGAACGAGGTTTCCGAGAGAGTGATTTCAAGTCCCGAGTTTTTTCAGCCCAAGACATGTGTCACCCGATCACGTAGATCCGGGGAGGCAAGATCGAGGCACCTAACCAATATGATGTGAGGAAAGATAGTCTTAAGCCCTATCATGACACTGTGAAAACTTTGATAATGAACCTTATTAACTTCTCCTTAGGGCATATTCCCAGAAGGTTAAACTCCCTGACCGATGCCCTTGCTAAGGTCGATGCCACTATTCAAATCTCCTTGAAGAACCCATGCCTATATGGGTAGCAGAGTGGAGGCACATTGAGCTGATTGGAGAGTTAGATGGGGATGATGAAAGGAATATTTTACCAGAATGCACTCCTCCCTGCTAAAGATGCTCTAGAAGCTGAAAAGAAGGCGAAGCAGGGCCGAGACGATAAGTCTAAAAGACAAGAGGAAGAGATCTTTGATCCAATAGGTGCTGAGGTTGAACAAGTTGACGATTGGATGGAACCAATAATCAACTTTCTCAAACACGGTCGACTACCAGAGGATTGCATTGAGCGCAACAATATACGAAGATTGGCCACCAAGTACACTTTTCTTAATGGAGATGTTCTCTTCCGACGGTCCTTCGATGCCATCCTTCTCCGAGGTATCGACACAAAAGGGGCAAAACAAGTACTTGAAGAAGTGCATGCCGGGATATGTGGCTTTCATCAGTCTGATCTTAAGCTCTATGAACGGATATACAGATTGGGCTATTATTGGCCATCAATGGTTACAGATTCGTTATCCTATGACCAAGAGGTGCTAAGTGTGGCAGATACATTCAAACTTCATTCATAAGCCACTAGAGTCTCTGCATCCTATGGTGATGTCATGTCCTTTTTCACAATGGGGTATGGATATTGTCAGACCCATCTTCCTCAGCATTGGGTCATACCTTCATCTTGACTACTATAGATTACTTCTCCAAATGGGCTTAAGTGGTCCCTCTCAAATTTCCCCAGAGAATCAGTAGCCAATTTTGTGTGACATCACGTCATTTATCGCTTTGGTATGCCTGATCAGATCATATCAGACAATGGACCCTAGTTCAGGAGCCAACATATTGACCACTAAGCTAACCAATTTGGCTTTGAGTGGAAGTACTTTACTATGTACCATCCTCGAGCAAATGGTTTAGCCGAAGCCTTCAACAAAACCCTTTACAGCATTCTAAGGAAGTCAGTGTTAAAAATTGGCACGAGAAACTTCCTGAGGCTTTATGGGCTTATCGTACCACAATTCAGAGTGCTACCGATTCTACTCCCTATTCTTTGGTCTATGAAAGTGAAGCGGTATTACCTCGCGAGATCCAACTCCCATCGCTTCACATCACCGTACATCATGATATGACAAAAGATGAGCAAGTCAAGCTTCATTATCAAGAATTGGATGCACTAGATGAGAAGAGACTAGAGACTCAGCAGAAGCTCGAGCTCCATCAAGGGAGGATGAAGAGGGCTTTTGACAAGTCAATCAAAGTCCGTTCATTCGCTCGTGGTGATTTGTTTCTAGTGGTGAAAAGGCCGATCGTCATGCATGGGCATCGTAAAGGAAAGTTTGAACCAAAGTGGGAAGGTCCTTATGTAATAAAAAGGTGTCCCCAAATGGAGCCTATATATTGATTCATTCTGATGGGAAGGATGTGATGCCCTCTATCAATGGACATTACCTAAAAAGGTATTACTCGTGATCCTTACGGTCTTGGAGGTCTCGAAGGTAAGACCTTAAACATACCTTCAAGCTTGAGGCATGACTCTGAAAGGAAAAGAGAGTGTGATAGGCCTACTACATTCATAAGAAACATGGGAGATAAGTAGTGCAAACAAGCCAAAATTTTTATTAAGAGAACCTGCAAGTTACAGATATAATTTTTCATTACAAGTGTGAAAAATCAAAATTCAATTCTTGCATCTGAGGAAAAGAGGAGCGGTTGACCATCAGCGTTGCTATTGCACCTGAGGAAAAGAGGAGCGGTTGACCATCAACGTTGCTCTTACACCTGAGGAAAAGAGGAGTGGTTGACCATTAGCTTTGCTCTTGCATCTGAGGAAAGGAAGAGCAGTTGACTATCAGTGTTGCTCCTGCATCTGAGGAAAAGAGACCAGTGGATCGCTAGTGTTGCTTCGGCATCAGAGGAACAGAGAAGGGTTTTAGATCGAGTATACAAAGTAGACTTCTCTAGCAAGGAACACGCTTATAAGGGAGAACATGCCTTGTTCGCAATGAGTTCCCTTCCACAGAACAACATGGAGTTCACAATTGTGCTTGAGGCCTTAGCTTCCAAACTAGATGGGATTCCCTCTGATTGAGTCGCCATCAATGAAGTTACCATTTCTAAAGTTTCCTACCCTCGGAAAGCTCTTCGTCAAAGAAATGCTCTCAGAAATTCTTGCCAACCAATATGATGCTGCCCCTTTTGAGTGACGGTCCAAACTGTCGAGCTTACTAAGCTAAGTGCATATTCACTGTCTAGCACGCTAAGCTGCCGTGCAAGAACACTAAGCTGCCGTGCGTATTCACTATCGAGCACAGAAGCCATCGTGTGTATTCACTGCCGAGCACGAAAGCCATCATGCGCGCTTCCTGTCACTCATGCTCACTGACAAATGCTCGTAGTCGTGCATGACTGTTGTTGTGCATGACCACTCTCGTGCACGAAAACTTCCGTGTACGACCATTGCTGAGCACGTTTACTGCCGCGCATGATTAGCGACCGTGAACAAACACTTGATGAGTGTGGGCGCTCGCCATGTGTATTTGCATGATGCTTTGGTTACCCGATGACCTTTCAGTTGTCTGTGACCCGTCAGCTCCCAGTTACCCTTTAGTTGCCTGTAACTCCTCAGCTCCCTACCCCCTTTTGGTTGTCGGTGACCCCTCAGCTGTCTGTCATCCGTCGACTGCCTTGCGACCTTTCGGCTGCCTGTGACCCTTTAGTCACTCCCGAAAACTTGCAACCATTCTATTTCTCTTACCCGAACTTCCCATACGAATGCCAAAAAACCTCCCAGCGCACTGTCAAACCCTCCCTTCTTCATCTCAGAATTGCCCTATCGTCGAAAAACCACTGACTGTCTGTCGAAAAGTCTGC
>NW_006497159.1:498010-561777 GCF_000471905.2 Amborella trichopoda
TCTCTCTCTTCTCTCTCTTCTCTTCTCTCTTCTTCTTCTTCTTCTTCTCTCTCTCTCTCTTCTCTTCTTCTTTCTTCTCTTCTCTCTTCTTCTCTCTTATTCTCTCTCTCTCTCTCTCTCTCTCTCTCTTCCTCTCTCTCTCTCTCTCTCTCTCTCCTCTCTCTTCTCTCTCTTCTCTCTATTTCTATCTCTCCTCTCTCTCTTCTCTCTCTCCTCTCTCTCTCTCTTTCTCTTCCTTCCTCCCCTCCTCTATCACGCACGGCAGTGCTCACTACCAAGTGTGATCTTCTTTTTCTCTCTTCCTCTCTCTCTTCTCTCTCTTTTCTTCTTTATCCCGCACTGTAGTGATTGTTGCTGAGCGTGACTCTTTCTTTCTCCTCTCTCCTTTCTATCTCGCATGGCAGTGAATGCTACCAAGCACAACTCTTTCTTTCTTCTTGCTCCTCCCTGACACGCACGACAGTGCTCACTGCCGAGGACGATCTTCTTCTTCTCGCTTATCCTCCTTTCTCTCTCACTCTCTCCTTTTTGTCCCGTACGGCAGCCGATGCTGCCGAAGTGCCACTCTTTTTTTTCTTCTCTCTCTTTTCTATCTCGCATGATAGTGAGTGCTGCCGAGCACGACCCTTTCTTTCTTCCTTCTTCTTACTGTATCGCACGGCAGTAAAATCTGTTGAGTGCGATTCCCTCCTTTCTTTCTTCCTTCTCTTCTTTCTTGCATGGTGGTGTATATCACCAAGCATGATTTCTCCTTCCCCCCCCCCTCCCTTTTCTTTGTTTAATCAAAGAGTAAGCTAAGTCTTGTGCAGCCATGATTGTCTCGACATCGAGCAACCTAGCAGTCGTGTTTGTCAAGTTACTAAGCCCGTCTAGCTGTCGTGTCAGATTAGCCATTGCGTCGGACCAACCACCATGGTAGTCTCGTTGACGAGCAACCTAGCTATCATGTCGATATGATTACCGAGCCTGTGTATCTGTCGTACTTGACTAACCTCTGTGCCGGTCTTGCCATTGTGCTAGCCTAGCCGCCTGATTAAACTTTTTCCCTTCTTTTTTCCTTCACTTATCTACTTTCTTATATCCCTCTCAGTTCTTGTTCTATTATTGTAAAATATGTATCAAGGTTCCTTCGTCAAGGAGACGCTAGAAGGTTGTCGAATTGATATGAACCCGATCATGTCATTTTCTGTTTTCTTTTGAGTACACAAGCTTGTGTGCACTCACCCTATGACAAGGTGGAGTCTTCAGACCCAGTTGTCTTGTAATTTAATGTGTGTGTGGGATTGCAGGAAAAGAAGAAATAGGTCAAAAGCGGCGATTTCAAATCACTCATAAATCTGGGGGGCATTCCAATATGATCTAAGAGGACGCCCACGCGCGTTAGCCCAAGTGAGTCACGGACTCAAGTGAGGTAAGTCCCACCTCACACCTTAATTCCTCTCTCACCGATTGGTAATCCTACCCGTGTCCTCCTGACACGGTTCACGAGAGAGCGGTCTCAGGTCCTGGGTCCTAGTCAAACTCAGAGCCAAGCCACCAGGTCACCCAAACCCGAGGGCGCGATCGAGGAATCTAACCACATACATTACAAGAAGCCATAATATAAGCAAAATACTTATTTATTTCAGTAACAATATCATATTTGAACATCCCATCACATGAGTACCCTTGCCAACAAATACACCATTTTTTATCAAGATGAGTTTGTTAGACCCAATGACCATTTTAAAACCCTTCTTGTTCAAGATACATCCCGAAACAAGGTTTCTTCTCATGTCTAATATATAGTACACATTTTTTGAGGTAAGTACCTTGCCCAAACTAAACTTTAGTCCCACCGTACCCTTTCCAAGCATATTTTTCATAGCTTGGCTTCCAAGTTGAACTAAATTACTGTCACCCACGAGTTCAAAAGTCTTAAACATGTCTCGATTGTTACACACTTGAATGGTATCACCCGTATCAACCCACCATTTATTGCCTTTATCGATCACGTTTACTTCAGTGACCATAGCTACAATTTTTTCTTCAATGGTCAAGTTCACTTGGTTTCTAAGCCTTTTGAGCCCTTTCCGGTGTCGACACTCTCTTGAATGGTGTCCCAGTTTTCCACATACATAGCAAGTAGCTTCCTTATAATATTTATTATGGACCTTGGGAAAGAAAAGCTTCTTGTTAAATGAAACACTTGATTTTTGCTCAACAAGATTTGCCTTAGAGTGAAAATTAATTAATTCATCTCTCTTTTCCCTAATTCTATTCTCTTCTTCAATTTGAAGAGATTTTTGAAGTTAAACCAAATCAAGATCAACTTTCTTGTGTTTCATTTTATTTTGATACTCTCTCCAAGATGGGGGTAGCTTATGAATTATAGAGCCTACTAGGAAATATTCATCCAAAGAGATACCACAATCTTTAAGTTCATTGAATACAAGCTACAACTCATATACTTGAGAGAGAATAGACTTGTTTTTAATGAATTTAAAATCTAAGTTAGAAATCATAAATATTTTGTTACTAGACTCTTTTGTGAGGTACTGGGTTTTAAGTAGTTTCCATAGCTCTTTCGCCATGCCAATGGAGGAATACATGTCATAAATCAAGTTCACCAAGGCATTTTGGATATGACCTTTGCATTTGTAGTCATTTTCCATCCATCTCTTTTATGATTGAGTTTGCTCGTCGGTGGAGTCATTCGATGGTGGTGGTGGTGCAGGCATTGACTCGGTGACTATGTAAGCCACTTTAAGAGTGGTAAGCAAAAACAGAACATTTTGCTGCCATCACTTGAAATTCAATCCGTTGACACATTCGAGTCGAGTAAAATCGTTATTCATGACTTTCAAATAACTAATGGCAATCTCCTTTCTTTCACCCATGAAATATCATATTGAATTGTTGGAAGTTTGGATTGGTGAAATGGAGGCAAAGAAAGGTACGATTTGAAAAAATGTACTCTCAAACTCTTCTTGTTTTCTGGCACGTAGGAGCACTATCTTAAGACGATATTTGCCCCCCTTCGATATAGTATTTGATGTGCATAAGAAGGGCATCGTTCTCAGGATACAAAAAAATATAGAGGTCTTTTATAATTTTCCTAAGCTCTATGCACCCAAGCTTGGAACCCACACATGAGACACCAGAGTCTTGATAGTTTAGAGAGAGAAAGAGATAAAGTCAAGTAGAGAGAGAGTTTAGCCCACTGGTTTACTTGCTAAATTGCAAAGAAAGGTCTATTGAGAGAGATGTAAGGGCTATGAAAAGTGTGTCTCGTATGGTGAAATGACTCCTTTATATAGAGCCACAAGGTGGCTGCACATTTACTGTAGCGGTGGTTACATACACCACCAACAGCTACAAGTTACATGCAGCCCCTTAACTTGCTTGATAGCTACTATTACAGCCTCATTTGGCTCCATTTCATCAATGGCTATATGACCGTTGAGTGACCCACATGCATCAATGGCTAGATGACTGTTGGTATCCCACACGAGCTGGGTTCACAAAAAGAGATCGAGCCCAGAGCCTGACCCATAGACGTGCTCAGACGAGGAGTGCCTCTCTTGCCGATGCGAGCATGCGAGGTGCAAAGTGCGCTATCAAGGGCCCTTGCACACACATACACACACATGTACGCGCACACGCATACGCATGTGCGCATGCGCATTGCATGCCTGCACATGCACCCTCTCTCTCTTTTGTATTAAGAGTATATTGCATGGGAATACGTGCTTTTAAATACAGCTCAAAAAACTCTCTTCTTCAATGTGGGACTCAAACCCACATCTTTCTCTCTCTACAAAGAAATTTAAGAAAGAACAATAAACTATAGTCAAAGCAATTTAGGAAAGAATAATAAACTATAGTAATGTTTTGAAATACATATAAGTATTTTTCAAACCAAAAATACTAACAGATATGAAATCATTGTTCTTGAATGGTGTTCTTGATGAACATGTGTATGTTGAACATTCAATTGGTTATGTGATAAAAGGGCAAGAAACTAAAGTTTACAAATTTTTAAAAGCTTTGTAGAGTTTTAAGCAAGCACGTAGGGCATATAATAATATAATTGATCAATAATTCTTGAATATGGTTTTCCTACTCCCCATGTAGAATAAGGTCACAATTCCAAGATTGAGAGAGACAAGTCCCAAGAATGAAATACATGGAATTTGAATTTGGAATGTGTGGAGTCCAGAGTCTTCTTGTGTTTTCTTGTAAATTCGTCCAAACAAATAGGGTGTATGTTTAGAGAGGGAAAACTTCACTAAAAAAAGTGTAGAAATAGTCTAGAAAGGTCCTTAAATATCTATATATTAAGGTACTATGTATATGTTCTTGGGAAGATTATAGATATCCAACCCCCCCCCTCTCCTCCAAAAAAAAAAAAAGAAAAATAAACTTTGTAGATATTCTACTCCCCAATACTTTTTCTCACATCCTAGACCCCAACATAATTTTTTCATGTAATTACCCCCCTAGTCAAGAAGTTAGCAAGTTTAAGACAAAAACACCCTTACCCTCTCTCTACACAAATAAAAATATGACATATGTTAGCTTTTTTAACTCTATCCTTCTCTTTTAACTCTCTTTCTTTCTCTTTCTCTACATGTCATCTCTCTCTTTCTCTATCTGTCATCTCTCTCCTCTCTCTCTCTACCGACTCTCTCTATCTCTTTCTCTCTCTACCCACCCTCTCTCTCTTTGTTTCTCTAGGTGCCTGCTCCCTCTCTCTTTCTCTCTCTACTAGCCCTTTGTCCCTCTAAGGCAGTGCCAGACCAAAAAAATTTTACAGTTCGACACAAAAATGTGTCGGGCCACAAAAAAAATTAAGTCCAACACCCAGTGTACCGAACCATGTATTGATCAAAAAAAACCTCTGTCCCTCTATGGAAATCCAGCACACTATGTGTTGTACCATGTATTGATTTAAAGAATCCTTTGTCCAACATACTAGATGCAATCTGGTACTTAGTGTCCTGGATCGAAATTTTTTACGAGAGGAGAGAGAGAAAGAGAGGATGAGAGAATGAGAGAGAGGGCATGTGGAAAAAGAAAGTGAGAGAGAGGAGGCAGATAGAGTGAGAAAGAGAGAGGAGAGAGATGGTGAGTAGAGAAAGAGAGAGATGGCATGTAGAGAGAGAAAGAGAGAGATGGCATGTAGAGAGAGAAAGAGAGTTCAGAAAGCTGACATGTATCACATTTTTGTTTGTGTAGGGAGAGGGTAAGGGAATTTTCATTTTAAACTTATTGACTTCTTGATTGGGGAGAAAATACAAGAAAAAACAGTGTTGGGATTTAGGGTGTAAGAAAATATGTATTGAGAGTAAGATGTTTAAAAGGTTGATTTGGGAGGGAGGGTATCGACAATTTTCCCTATAAACTGCAGTAATAGAGTTAATTTGATCTTTTTGAGTGCACAAACAAAGCGTCTGCATCTCTACTTCCAACAACCTAACAACTATAATCATATGAAAACCATATGTTTTTGTTAAAAACATTCTCTTCATGAGTTCTTGGTGATTTTTAGATTTGATAGAAAATTTCTTGCTAGTTTTTAACCACGTTTTTGGGTTAAAAACATTTCAAGGAATTCTTGGTAATTTTAGAGCTCAGATAAATGCTTTTTCTAATTTTTTTATTGATTCCACTATCGTATAATCCATAATTGATCTTCAACCAATTGTTATTAATACCTCTATCATCAAACCAGCCCATTGGCTTTTCCTTTTTTAAAGATATGGTTCGATGCTGAAGATATCATGCGGGTCCATACGTAAAAAAAAGTTTCAAGTATTAAGTGGCATGTATTTCAGCTATCGAAACACCCAAATGTTGTGGCGGTCTAATACCTTGGGCATCGAAGTGCCTTAGGATTCATGAAAATAAAAGACTACGAAACTAAGTGATTCGATGTTGCAAAGTATAACAAAAAAAACCATGAAAATAAAGTACTAAGGCATAAAATTTCGAAAACTTAGGATAATGTGGTTATTTTGCAAATTGTTTCTGGTCTATATATAATCTTTTCAAAAGAGGATATAAGAAAAAGGGAAAAGTTTATATAGAGCCGACGCTCCAAACAATCAAATTTAAGCCTACCTCAAAAATTTCATTAGAAGATGTTGTTTCGATGCCCAAATATCATCAAATTGACATGAAAAAAAAGTCGATTTCAAGTTTTGAAAATAGTGTATTTTGTAATGCATTTTTGGATCGTTAATTTTCAAGATTTTTCAAGTTTTCATAGATATGTCGATCTACACTATTTTTAAAGCTTTAAACTTTGTAAACAAAGATGAAAATATATTTCAAGGCTATCACAAAGATTTCCAATATTGAAACCACATTTCTCGACACTATTTGAAGGTAGGCTCTAATTTGATTGTTTAGAGCCTAGGCTCTATACAAACTGCACCCTAAGAAAAAATAATTGTGGATTGTACATTGTAAAGTGGGACTTTTATGAGAATGGGGTTTGGGTAGGGGCTCGTTATCCCCACTAAATTAGCCAAAAAATAAAAGTGGGACTTCAACGTATTATGCGATGAAGTGGCGACTTCAATGTAAAAATATAAGGGGGGTATGTCCCATGGTACAAAGCAACCGATATGTGTGTCTATTTGTGATATGAATGTGAGAATGTTAGAAATGTCCTAAGGACTAAGAAAGCCTACAATGAATAAACTTAGATTTTGAAGAGTCTCAGCAAAGACATCATCTCTGCCCCAGAAGGTGCACAAGAGTGGCCTATGATACCCCAAAGTCATTCCCCAAGTTTCATCCCAATCGAGCTAATGTGCGAAGAGATAGGAGGAAAGTGCGGTTAGTAAAACTCTATCAAGTTGATCTCAGATGGTCTCCAGGCCACCAAAGACTGCTTCAGAAGGCCAAAAAATTGTTGACTGCCAAGTTTTACCTGAAACGGACCTTTCTAGATCTTACTTTCCCAAAATGAGTACGTTGTTTACTATTCAAGAAAAGGAAAACTAAACTAGTTTCCAAAAATAGTAAAAAATCGATACCTTCTTTAAAAAATGAGGCAAATTTGTCATGCTCATATCTTACAATCCGTAAAGTGGATCGGGCTCAAATTAGGATATTTTGTGCTCCTCAATGAAAATGAAATTTTGACACATGCCATAGACAAAGCCAACGACCGGAGTGAGTGAAATTCTAGATAGAAGGTTACATGAAAATGGTTTATGCAAAAAATTAGTGTGCGCAACCTATCTTTGCTTCGGCGATCTTAACATGGTGCCTGAAGATTGGGTCGACCCAAAAATGGATGCATTTCGATTATAGCTCGATAAGCTTCGTTTTGAGATGAGAAATGTCATGATTGGGGTCTGAGAAGATGGTCGTTCAGGCTTGCAAGTGGGCACGAGTTTTGAGGTGCCGAAAAAGTGGTTTTCTGGAAACTTTCCGAAAACCCAAAATGGCCAAAGGCATTTTCCATGGTTTTTTATGTGAAATGACAGTGACGGTGTCCCTTTCAATTTGCCGTCAAAAAAAAACAAAGCAATAAACACAGAATTTTGATAAGATCGAGCAGAAAAAGGAAAAGCAAGTTTGTGCAAAAATCAGAAAAATGAAAAGTTCCAAGAACATATCAAAACTTCGTGATACACTGCAAATCTTATCCCAAAACGATTACCTTGACGTGATCTACTTTTATAAAATGATAGATCATTTGGAACATCGTCGAAAAAGCCAAAAGAAGGCACCAACCCATGTGGATAGGAATAGAGCCCTTTTTGGGGGACCATATGTAATTTCCATGATTTTTTGATGTCCTTTTTGATAATTTTTCTATTATTTTGAATTTCCATTTTATTTTTGTTATTTTATATTTGTACAATAATCTTTTTGGGTTTTGAGTGTATACCCTTCTTTCAAGGGTGAGCTCTATGTAAACTCCATCAAATGTGATGTTAAAGGAGCTTTAGGAAAATCAATGGAAAAAGGCTTAAACCTAGAGAGAAAAAGAGAGTGAGGGTTCTTTTTTCCTCGTGCTTTGTTGAAAATATTTTACCCTTAAGAGGGGATAGAAAAATTTTATGCAAAGAGAGACCACCCCTCCCTTTGTCCTACTCCTTACCTAGACCATACACCCCTTTATCCTACTCTCTACCTAAACTATACACCCCTCTATCCTACTCCCTACCTAGACTATACACCCTACTCTACCTACTCCCTACCTAGACCGTACAACCCATCCTATCCTACTCCCTACCTAAACCATACACCCATCCTACCCTACTCCCTACCTAGATCATACACCCCACTCTACCCTACTCCTTAGACCATACAACTCACCCTACCCTACTCCCTTTCTAGACCATACCATGTTCTCTAAGAAGGTTTTCGCCTTGGTTACACTGACTGGGTCTGTCCCGAGTAGTTACCTTGAAATTGTCTCTGGGGTACTTAAGGACATTCACCTTACCTTTCTTATGTCGCCGATATACCTCCTAGGGGAGGTGATGTCGAAAGGCTACCAGATTCTAGTCAGCCCCCTCTTCCCTCTTAGCCTAGCCCACCTATGCTAGCCTAACCCACCTATGCTAGCCTAACCCACACGAGCCTACCCTAGCCCAACCAAGCCCACCTAGCCTCATTCCCCTAACCTAGTCCAACCCACCTAAGCTAGCCCAACCCACATGAACCTAGCCTAGCTCACTTAAGCTAGCCCAACCCACACAAGCCTAGCCTAGCCTAGCCTAATAAAGCCCACCAAACCCACACGAACCTACCCTAGCCCACCTAAGCTATCCCAACCGACTCGAGCCTAGCCTAGCCCAACCAAGCCCACCAAACCTATATGAACCTAGCGTACCCCAACCAAACCCATCAAGCCCACATGAATTCACCTATCCTAACCAAGCTCACCCCACACCTAACCCAAACCACACAAACCTAGTCTATACCCAACCAAGCCTACATTCGGACCTTTCCCAAACCAAAGGACAAGACTAGGAGTCCATAAGACCCGAACGATTACATGTGCACAATTCAAATGAGGAAACCGAGCTTGGGAAGAGAGCAAGGGGGTTGACCACGTCAATTGACAATCAGGGGTCTTTCCACGGGATCATATGAGCACCGGGATCTAAGAGGGCAATTCGCTCAGATGTATCCAACTCCTTCACCTCGAGGTAAGACTTACTTCGTTATTTTATTTGGTTAGTTCGAACCGTATCGCATCGTCCACCCTTATCTTAACAGGCACACACTGAGGTCACCCACATGTGCAAACACACATGCATGACTAGGGGGAGGGGCAGACATAAGTGAAGGAACAAAAATAGGGCTGACCACACATGTTGATATACGTATGTATTGAATTTATGTATAGTTCACATTTGCATTTACATATTCAACAATTCACACATCCCCAGCTAAGGTCTAGGCTTCCATTCTCACCTAATGCCTTCAAAAACCACTAACGATTTAGAAAACGGGTAGGGGCTCGTCATCCCCACTGAATTACCCAAAATAAAAAACGAATAAAGTTTAATAAAAAAAATTAAATTATATTAATAGTGCAAAAAATATTATTCTGCAAATCATCTTATATTCATCAAAATCATCTTATATTCCAATGCAAGATTGTGCCATAACATGGGAACAAAACTAAAAACTATTAGTGAATTATTAATTCAATATGTAGCATCCCTATTTCATGGCTATTGAATAGGATCTTAATGTATTCATTCAAAATGATACGATCACACCACTTGCACCCTCAATAGAAAAAAAAATTTAATCTAAACTACTTTTACTATTATTCTAAAATATTTTTTATTTTTAAATTAAAATATTATTTGTTGAAGAATCGCATTTCTAAAGAAAGAAGGGAACGTATCACAAATATATACCTATACTTTCGTAAAATTGGAAAAGAAAACCCGAACTTTCAAAAACCTCATCTATACCCTTTCTCACTATTTTTGAGTTTTTTGGATGAAAATACCCTTCACGATAGTCTTTTTACCATAATATATATTGCAAGTTTTACGGTAATTAAAATACTGTAAAACTTTTAAGTAATATTACGGTACTTTAAGTAACGTAATATATTACATTTTTCGTTACGGTATTCTTCGTACCGTAATAGATTAAAGTTTTACTACGGCAATCGATATGTAGTAATACTTTCACACATTATTAACCCTAACTTGAAGCCCATTCTTTCTTTGCGGTCCTTGGTCTACCATGAAGGAGCTCTCAACCTTTGCAATTCTCAACCTTTCCGCTGTCAACCTTTGCGCTCAATCTAACCAATCTCCCACGGTCTCTCTCCCTCATTAGATATTTGAGGTAAGAAATATTTCTCTAGATTTGTAAATTAGGTTGTATATATATATATTGATTCCACATTTCGAGCCTACAGTGTGATGATCGATTGTATTGTTTTTATAGTTGTAGATGCATTGTATATATATATATATATATATATAGACTTGGAAATGTGCTACATATCTAACATATCAAGATAGTTATAGACTTGAAAAAAATTATAAGTTTTTTAACCTTAATTGAGAAATATAATGCTATTTTTTTATATTCTACTGGATTGTTTTGATGGTGTGTGAAAATACAAGATTTCATTTGCTCGCTATCTGTATGGAGTTTGCGTTCTATCCTTCCAACACTGTGTTGCAATTCCAAAAGGTTTTTTAGTTTCCCTCCCATCAGTAAAAAAAGTACGCTTCCATACAATTGGGGTTTGTATTATTGATGCCACAATCTGACCAAGATGGAGGGTTATTGCGATTCTCTCTTTCAAGATGAAGGGTTGCTGCGAGAACTTGTCCGACTCAACAAAAATTACGTTTTGTGTAATTGTTGGCACAATCTGACCAAGACAGCTCCATTATCAGTACTACTAGTGGTCCAAACAGTTCTAATCTATTTCACAAGATTTTTGAATTGCAATCCAAAAATATTGCAATTTTGGGTAATCCAAATTTGCCCTTAGAGAGAGACAGAGACATATCAATTAGTGCATATTTGTTTTTTGGAAATTAGTGCATTTTTCTTTTTGGAACATTGAAAACTGTTATGCACACAACAAGAAGTCGAGTAAATGTTGACATATCAATTGCATGCATTATTTGTGGCTTATAATTTAGGGTTTTTCTAAATATTTTATTTGCATCATAATTGCCATTGCCTTACATAATTATCTTATGATTTGGTCTCTTTAAGTGATAAAAATTCATGATCTTGATTTAGTGAACTCAATTTTGTGATTAAGTTATCCTGTATTTTTGT
The DNA here is from genome assembly GCF_000471905.2 of Amborella trichopoda. Next base: position 509,294 of record NW_006497159.1, read on the forward strand.
TGAAAATGTCAAATATCTTTGTAGACTATCTCTCTTGTACTAAAACATATTCATATATTTCTTTGAGATTGCAGCTCACTGAGAGTCGGCATCCTATTGACTAGCAGACAATCCTGTTCTTCTAATTACTACAATTAAACCTACTGGATTCACTTGTACCAGAAGAGTCTAGTATGATTAAACCTACTTGATTCACTGTGATTAAACCAAAAGATTCTAGTGTGATTACTGTGAGTTTTTTGTTTATGATGGCTCTTTGAACAAGGATCATGGTAGAAGATGCACCCTTCCCTAGAGGTCCTGAGATTCTTACATCGCTTAATAAACAAAGAGAACATATTCACATAAGATCTGGGAAGGAGATGTATGTATAAGTTTTTAAAATCATATTATTTATCTATCATGTCAGTTAATCAATTTATTTATTTTAGTAACTGAAATCATAAATTCCATTTCAGAATCGAGAAAATGCCCTCAAGGTTGATGAGATGCCCAATGCAACCTCTTTATGGCCTTTAACAAACAACGATCAAATTGATTTGGTCGAAAGATCAGGATTGTATTCTCTGACCATAGTATCGAGGACTCACCATGATTGTGGCACATTATCTACTATTATCGAGAGGTGGCACATAGAGACGAACACCGGGCACTTCAATATAGACATCAGAGAGATGATACCTACTCTTGAAGATGCATGGAAATTCTCTGGTTAAAGGTTACTATTGTAGCTATAACTTTGAGGAGAGTAGAGAACTACGGGGAATATATTGTCTGCATGAAAGGACAGCTGCCACCTGGTCGTAGCCACTCTTTTATCCAGTTGACATGGTTGAGGAACACTTTTAAGCGACTACCACAAAACTATAACCGCACCACTCTTTTACGATACAACCATGCCTACCTCCTATATCTAGTTGGCTGCACAACATTTGCAGATTTCACATATGGTACGATTCCTACAATATATTTACAAGTTTTTGAGGATATAGAAGTAACTGGTTAGTATGCTAGGGTGCAGTTGCCCTAGCTTTTTTGTTTCGAAGCTTGTCAAAGGTTGTTCGTTCTAATCATCAACACCTAAGTGGATCAGCCACTCTTTTGCTGGTAATGTTAATATATTAATGTTTTCATAGTTTTCTTAAATTTTGATAGATATTTTTTGTTGTAATTATAATTTTTTTATGCATGCATTTTAATGCTAGGCGTACGAGCATTTCAAATTGTTGCGCCCAATTCCCAAAGAAATAAGGCCAGGGCAACCTAAATCCCTCAGGTGGGCCCCTCCTAGAGAATGGGCTAATGCTCACAACTTCGGTCTCGTGAGATGAAAAGAGATTGATAATGCGCAGATTAATTATGTTAGTATAGAATAGTTATCATTGATTTATATTTTAAATAAATTTGGGTGCAGGTTATTTAACTTAAAATTTGTCTTTTTTTTGTCATAGGTCATATGGACCCCATATGATGATTATTCTGACCTAGGAGAGGAAACTGAAGAGGATAAAGATTATGGGCTTATTGTCCATCAGACTACATTGTGTCGCACATACCTCATATGTGGACACATTTGTGAGGGATACATGCCAGATCGTATGCTCTGACAGTTTGGACTTCACCAAGGGATACCGACTGATCCCTTGCATTGGGAGAGGAAGGAGAGAAGGGGAAAGAGGACTGACAATTGGGCAGATGAGCTTCGAAGTGAAATTGATATGTGGACGAATATGTTAGATTATATTTATCAAACAGAAGAAGATATGTTCACTAGGAAGCTAACACAAGAATACATTGAGTGGTACAAGCTAAGGACTAGGCCCCTCATCCATATTCCATTTATGAAACGTCCCATAAAATACGCACCTCGAAGTTATAATGATGAAGATAGAATGGTAATAATATTTGAGCGTTTATTCACGACATTTTAATTTTAGTCACAATAATCTATTTGCATATTTCATATGACTTGATGCAGCTTAGGGACATCAGCCACATAGCTCAACTTGTACGTTAAGGTTACAATTTAAGAAATTGGGACCTAATTGGGGAAGCATTAGAATTGCTGAAAATTTATGACCCATAAGCTACAGGAGATGAGGATGCATATGAGGAATTGGAGTTGGATGATGAGAAGGAAGACAATGTACCACTAGTATGGCTTCCTGCTCGAGCAGATGAGGGGCCAAGTAATACACAACCCATCCCCACATCGGTTTAACCAGAGGAGCCTAGATTTAACTTACGTCCTCATTGTTTGAAGACATGTTTTAGCACCTGGGGTCCCCGATGTGGAATAAAAGAGAACCCGATCAATAAAGCCTTGATTTACAGTGGAATTCTTAACAATCTCAAAATTGCTTCAAAACAAGTGAAAATATTCTTAAGCACTTCAAAAAGCCACCTGCTAATTTTTGTTGCAATTCAACATGTTTAAGGCAGTGCAAACAGAGAAACAGTTTTTGAAATTCGATCTTTAGCATCCTGAAACGGACCCTGTAACTGAAACCCAATTTTTTGGTGCATCAGATGGATGTGGGACCACCTTCGTTGGATCCGACACGGTTGAAAACTACCCTTAGGGATCAAAATTTCAGCTTAAACAGATGCTCTAGGACAAAGTTATGGGTAAAAGACTGAAGAAAGAGAGGTCGCCCTCTATTCCCGTACGCCCTCCCTGCACTAATCTTCATTAAAGGATACTGATTTTCGTGGTTCCAAACAACGATTTTGAAGACTCATATATCCCTCATTATGAGTCGGATCGCTCTCAAATTTTATGAGCATATTAATCTCGTCAAGATGAGCGTTTTGATATGTGGCACATCCCATGATGATGTTCGACCAGGGAGAACAACTAAAGAGAAGATGATGTTTCATTATCAAGGTTGCATGAAAAAAAGCAGTAGCATGACCCACTCGAGCGGCCATATCTCGAGGCTCCCATACTTGATCAACGCGAAGCTTAATGCATTGCGTGCGTAAGGTCTAGGGCTATGTTTGGTCTGAACCCCACCCGTGATGAATAGTAAGATTTAGCATACAAAAGTGTTAAAGTTGCTGCAGAATTTCGGCCACTGGAATTCAAGATCCAGTCAAAAACCTAAGATCGTAAAATCTTCGTTCAGGCACGAAAACGAGCTGCGTTTGTTGCAACGCGATCGTGACGACATGCTCATTTCAATTCAGCGAAGAAATCAAGCAAATACATCAAGAAAAGAGTGCACTATCTATCCGAAGTTTACAAGATTCTTACAAATTTCAAGTTGCATTATCGTGCCTCAAAAACACGATCCATTGCTCAAAGTTAGTATAAAATCAATCGTCATGCTGAACCCAACAAGAAAGTAATCATCTTTTGGCCATATGTGCCCCAGAGCAACCTCGAATTGTCCATGAAAGATCACGCACGTTCTAGGGCAGCAATAAGAACTATTTTGGAATCTGTGTATTGTTGGGCAAGGGCAAAATCTTAATTTTGTACCCATTTTTACATTTTATTTTAATTCAAATAAATTGTAATTATCATCAATTAGGTTAAATTTTAAGCATCCACTCATGTTTTGGGCTCAACACTATAAATATCATGTTATACCTCATTATAAAAGACCCTCAATTGATGAATGAAAATTTAGAGTTTGAGCATTAAGATTATAGGCACGTCCAAGAGAGAGTGAGAGAGGGGAGAGAAGAAAAAGCCTGATACCCTTCAGTGAAGGTAACTTTCTCTCTCTTCCTCTCTTCTCTCTCCTCTTCTTTCTTTCTTTCTCTCTCTTCGTTTCTCTCTATTTATTTCTTCCTACTTTCTCTCTCTTTTTCTTCTTCTTGCTGTCTCTCTCCTCTACCTCCAACATGCACATCAGTAAGCATCGTTGTGCATGTCTTTCTCCCTCTCTCTCTATTCTTCTATCTTTCTCTCTCTTCCTCTTTTTAACTCTCTATTCTCTCTCAACATGCACGACAGTACGCACCATTGTGCATGTCTTTCTTTCTCTTCTTTCCTCTTTGCTCTCTGCTCACTTTCCTCTCTCATCCCCTCTCTTTCCTAATCTCTTCTCTCTCTTTTCTAATCTTATATTTTCTTCTCTCTTTCTACTTTCCTTCCTTTCACTCTCCTCTCCTTCATATTCTCTCTATTCTTCCCTTTCTCTCGAGCATGACGGCCCCCTTCTCTTGGAATATGTACAGTGAGTTAGACCTTAACCCCAAGCAGCGGGATGGGCCTCTGTCCAAGTTTCTCCTTCCCCATGTTGCGCACGGCGATGCTCATCATCGTGCATGACAAGTCTTTCCCAATTCTCTGACAAGGACATTGAACCGGGCCCTTTCCCATATGGCGGGCTGGGTCGTTCTGAGTCCCTTCTGACACGAATGGTGATGCTTATCGTCGTGCATGTCTTTTCGTCTCATTTTTCTCTCTCCTATCTCTCTCTCCTACAATGGACAGCAGAGCCTATTGCCATCCGTGCTTTCTCTTTCTCTCTCTCAGATCATAGACGAGAGAGCCTATCATCATCCGTGCTTTCTCTTTCTCTCTCTCCTGTCATGGACGACGGAGCCTATTGACGTCTGTGTTTTCTCTTTCTCTCTCTCGTGTCATGAACGGTAGAGTCTATTGCCATCCGCATTTTCTCTTTCCCTTTCTCTCTCTCTCTCTCCTATCATGGAGGATAGAACCTATCGCCATCCATGTTTTCTCTTACTCTCTCTTTCTTGTCATAGAAGGTGGAACCTATCGTCGTTCATGTCTCTTCTTCCCTTTTTTGTTACTCTTTTTCTTCTGTCATGGACGGCGGAGCCTATCGTCGTCCATGTTCTTTCTCCCTTTCCCCTTTTCTCTCTCTCTTCTTCTTCTCTCTCTTCTGTCTCCTTTCTTCTCTCTTCTTTCTTCTTTCTTCTTTATCATCTTTCCTCTCATTCTCTCTCTTCTTCCTTTCTTCTCTCTCTTTTCTCTTCTCCCTTCTCACTCTTCTTTCTTCTCTCTTTTCATCCCTTCTTCTCTTTGTCTTTTCTCTTCTCCCTTCTCACTCTTCTTTCTTCTCTCACTCTTCCCTCTCTTCTTTTTTCTCGCTTTTTTTTCTTCTCTCACTCTTATCTCTCTTCTCTCTCTTCTTTCTTCTCTTCTCTTCTTCTCTCTCTCTTCTTCTCTCTTCTCTCTCCGCTTTCTCCTTCCTTTTCTCTCTTTTTCTTTTCTCTCTCTTCTTCCTTTCGTCCTCTCTTCGTTCTTCTCTTTTCTTTCTCTTCTCTTCTCTTTCTTCTCTCTCTTCTTCCATCTTTTATCTCTCTTCTATTTTCTTTTCTTCTTCTCCTCTCTTCCTTTCTCTTCTCTTCTCTTCTTCTTCTTCTTCTTTATTCTATTATTCTTCTTCTCCCCTCTCTTCTTTTATCTCTCTTCTCCTTTCTCTCTTTCTGCTCTTCTTTCTTCTTCTCTTTCACTAATTCTTCTTCTTTTCTCTCTTCTCTTTTCTCCCTCTCTTTCTTCTCTCCCTTCTTTCTTCATCCTTCTCGTTTGACCACGGGACAGGTTAAGTCTAGCACTATCATGGTAGTCTAGTCGTTGAGTAGTATTGTTGCCATGTCAGTCAGAGTAACCATGCCCGTCTTGCTACCATATCAGATTCACCATTGTGTCAGGTTAGTTGGTGTTGGGTCTGTCGTCGAGTAGTATTGCCGCCTAGCCGGTCTGAGTTACCGTGCTCGTCTTGCTACTATGCCAGATCAATCATCATACTAATCTAGCCACTGTGTCTGGCTAGCCACCTGGTCAAATGTCACTTTCTTCTCTTCTCTTCTCTTTCCTTTATTCTATTTCCCCCTTCTCCTTTCATCACCCCAATCTTCATCCCGTTTATTTCCTTTCTTCTTTCGAATGTGCACAACTGTGTGCATTCGCCTAAAGATAAGGTGGGGTCCCTTGGCCCACTTACCTTGTAAATTAACTGTGTGTATGTGATTACAGAAACATGAGAGTACAGGTCAAGTGAGGCGATTGCGAACCAGTTGTAGGACTGAGGGGCTTTCCATCTTGATCTAAGAAAGCACCCACGCGAGTCAGCCCAAGTAAGTCACGAACCCAGGTGAGGTGTGTCCTGCCTCACATTAAATTCCTCTCTCACAGGTTGGTGTACTTGCCCTTGTTTCTTAACAAGATTCTCAAGAGAGCGGTCTCAAGTCCCAGGTTCTTCTTGAAACCTGAGACATGTGCCACCAGGTCATCCCAACCCGGGGGCGAGATCAGGTATCTAACCAGCTTAGCGACTCCATTGGGGATACACTACCCCTTTATCAAATCGTCCTTGTTTGGCTAGTCTCTCCTTTGTTTTTCTCTATTTCACTGACATGGCTTTTGGGTTTCTTAACCCATTCATCCGGATCGAGGATTTTCTCATTCCCGCATTCGTGAGCTTCCCCGGGAGCAAGTTCCTCGAACTTCGTTCCTAACTTTCCTTCGGAGCAAAGACCCAGTGTCCAACTTCCAGGTATTAACCTGGATAGGTGTGAAAAGGGACTTAAAGGTCAAGGACTCTCCATCAGTAGCACATTTTCTATCAGTCACAACATGCACCCCGTCACCGGCAAGTCACTTGCCGGTCGTATTGCCAACGTACGCCGAACAGCTACCCAGTCCTTAGCTGCAAAAGGCAAACAAGTTGTTGCTCTTGTGGTTGCCACAAGTCTACTCCCCACATTCATCCACCATCTCGGATCTCTATGTTTAGAGACTCAACACATCGAAGGAGACCCTGGGACCTCCACCTTTCGCACACACACTAAGGCTCGCGGGTCGTCCACTCGAGCCACACCTCGGGGCAACCCTCATATTACCTCAAGTCGGTGTCTAGGATCAGGCCTCGTCGGGCCAGATCCTGTACACATCATGCATGTGCATCCCACCACTTGGGGCAACATCGTTGCTGCGCCAACCTGAGTACATGGGAGACAATCCCTTCGTCCTCCCTTTCAACATACAGTAGTGCACCCTGTAAGGGGCAGGCTTCCACCTGCTCCCTTACAAACACCTGCTCGCAGTTCTTGGCCCCTTAAGGCCAGACCACCTGTTCGATCCTGCGTTAACACTCAAGGGGCGCACATGCACCACCTTCGCAAATCACTTCTCCCTCTCGACCTAGTCTCCATTGAGAGCCGGTCCCTTCTCCCTCTGCCCTTTCTCTTCCCGATGGATACCTTGAGCCCTGATACTCGAAGACCTTCCCCAAGAGTACCATCTTGAGTCAGCCCCATCAGCTCGGTCATGTCTTTGGAGCCAATAAAAGAGCTCGAGGCAAAGACCTGATGGGAAATTAAATCCTTTGTCCTCCTCGGCCTAGGTTGGCCCCAGTTCCTTAACCACACCCATTACTTCATCTGATGGAGACAGCTCTTTCTTGCACAAGAAAAGCCGACCAACTCCAGTCCCAATCGTTGTTCTGGCGTGAGGTCTATCAAAGCCTCAAAGCCAAGTGCGACAAGGGCCTGCAAATCCTAACTAGGGAAGCCACTCAAACAGTCCAGGTAGCCAGCTCCGATGACACTCTTGACCAGAACCCCTTCTACCCTCTTCGAATCACAGAGCCCGAAGAGGAGGTACGCGAATCCTACATAGTGGTCAGTGTCTTAGAAGATGACCCGACCACCCAACAGCCATGGTCCCAAGACCATCGAGTACCGGTCCTTACACGATCAGCGTATAAGACTCGAGTCCAGTCGGGGCATGTTGAGCCCTTGCTGACCTATCTGTCGTGACCTGCCTAGCTCGAAAGTCTTTAACTACACTTAAGGCTGACCTTCTCAAAGAAATGTTTAGCATTATGGTCGTGAACGAACCTAACGACTCCCAAGAAGAGCGCATGAATAGGTTCGAAGACATGGCACGCGCCATGATGGAGAAGAAAGATCGCATGGAAAGCACGCGAGTCTCAGCTAATTCGCCCCACCATGAGGCCAATTCCCATCCCCGGAAGACACAACTCCAAAGCAAACTCCCCCTACAGCTTTGCAAGACAGTTTTGCCCCTCGAATGTTTTCATAAGCAAGCATCGACACCATGGTAACCCGCAGCTTAAAGAACAAACAAATCCCGAGAATGCAGGGTACAACACTTTACCAAAAGTCGTACCCCTCCTACATTGATCAAGTTATGTTTCCTTCAAATTACCAAAAAGGGAAGCTTCCCCTGTTTAATGATACAACATCCCCACACCAGCATATCACGGATTTTCAAGTGGCATGTCAAAAGATAACGGCTGATGGGAGACTCCTTCTCTGTCAGTTTGTTGAAACTCTTTATGACCTAACCTTTCAGTGGTATGCTCAACTTCCCCCAAATTTAGTGCATACTTGAGAGGGAATGGAGAGATTGTTCTATCAGCGCTTTTATGAAGTCGAGAGAGAGGTTCAAACCATCAAGCTTCTCACCTTGACCCAGGAGAAAGACGAGCCTGTGGACCAATTCATAGCCAGATGGAGGGATCTGGCTGCTTATCATTCTAATCCCATGTTTGAGAAGGAAGCAGTCAAGACTTGCATACGAAACATGTGACCTGAGATCGCCCTACATGTTGGGCCCTCCAATCTGACCTCCATGTCAGAGCTGATCTCTAAGTCAGTTCGCATAAAGAGCCTGTCGCGTCACCATAGAGGGTAACGTCAATAGTCTGTGAGCTCAGGAAACAACCGGGTCAATGGTAATTCTCGGACAAACACTTGGGGCAATCAGCAGAAAGGGGTAATTAGTGTGGTCGTCACCGTAAGAGATCCGAAGAAGGCTGCCTCCCAAACTTTGGACCTCTCCAAAGGGGTAGGCACAATAAAGACTCTGAGAGCGCCTCAGGGAGGCAAGCAGCAGCAATCATACAACCGGGTACCCCCACCTGCAAACCTTAATTGAGATTATTATTGGGCCAAGAATAAGAATAATGTCTATCCTTTCGAAAAGGAATGGGTTCTCGCATTACTCCGACTATTACTAGAGCAGAATATGATTGAGCTGCCTGAGAGCAAGTTTCCTGATCAAGCTGGACTCGACACCCATGCAAACTATTGCGCTTATCATCGAAGGATAAACCACCCCACAATGGAATGCTACACACTCAAAGACTTCATTGAGGCTTTGATCCAAAAGGGTCAGATAAAACTCGAAGAACTTAATAAAGCATTCAGGGCAGCTAAGGCTTCCCACGCGGTGACAATACAGGAAGAAAGCGAAGCCCGCGCTCTTCTGAGGAGCTGCCATCAGATCTCCTTCAGGCTCTGTTTAATATGATGATCCAACAAGGACTCATCACACCAAAGCCGACAAGGCCGCCCGTACCATCACACGTCGCTCAGGGAACTGAGAACCACTGGTGCCCGTACCATCAGATATGGGGCTACAAGCTGAGTGAATGCTATGGTTTCGAAGCCGTGGTTTCAAAGAAAGTGCGGAGAGGTCACATCGTTTATGCAAAACACCCTCAAGCCACTACCCCAATCTAAGAGGACATTTCAGTACATGTCTTCCATGATGATGCTTCCGATCCAGCTGAACCCTAGATTTCTCAGCCATGGAGAGTCTATCACGGGCGAAGCAGACTCAAGTCCTTAAAGCGAGAGATAGTTCGTCAAGCTAGGGCTGTTCACAAATCTAGCAGGACAGATCAAGCACCTTGAAATAGGAAACTAAGAGGAGACGGACGTCAAGGGCTACTCGTTGGAAGAATAAGATTCCTCAACCACCGGTCGAGCAAGAATTTCTCAAGCCTCTTCATCCATTGCCGACCTTACAGGACTTCATCCCTAGCACAATCATCCTTCCTCCCTCATCTCATCAGGAGGACATCCTTGCGCCATATTTTTCTCGGGGAACGTCCATTACGCGTGACGACGTTAAAAGCACCCCCAATGGTCTAAATAGGGGAAAGACTAAAAAGATCCCCCCCACACGTCCAACTCTGATGAAGACATAAAAAGCTACCCAAGTTGGTCCGATGAGGGAGATGACCTTAAAGGTCCCTCACTTACTAACCCCTCTTCTTCTTCTTCCTCTTCCTCTTCTTCTCCTTCCTCTTCTATGACTCTTGTAGGTACAACCTGGGGGAATGTTTAGATTTCGAGGCCCTTGACAAGGAACTCGAGGGAACCAATATCAACAGGTCACACCAGAGGCGGCTAAGAAAGACGCCAGCCCAGGCGGCTGGTTTCTTGACAGTCGCTGAAGCCCTGGCGGTTCGAACCAAGTCAAAGCCATCCTCTTCTTCTAGGAGGCCCAGGAAGTCAAAGCCGAAGAAACACCAGTGCCCTCTTGAGCCTGACTTTTTTGAGAGAATCAAGAGAATAGAGCTTCTATTCTCAGGAAGTCTATCATATGATGCAGATCTCATAAACATCAACCAGCACGGGGAAATGAGCCTGAGATCAGGGAAGACGTTGTAACCTTTACCTCAAAAGCCAAGGGTCTTGAAATTTCCTAGTCCACCACTTCGTCCTCACCCAAATACCCCAGACAATTTACCCATCCTCAAGAGCCTTGGGATCCTTCCTTGCCCAAATACCCCAAACAATCCACCCATCCTCAATTTCACTGGGATGCCCCTGGTCCCAAACACCCAACCACCTCCTAAGCCTCAACCTCAAACCTCCATTTCACTAAAATAAATCCCTATCACCCAATCTAGCCAGACCAACCAAATCAAGCCTGCTACGCAACCAAGTCAGCTAGCAGACCAAAATAAACCTTCCCCATCTAAACTTGACCCTCAACCAACCATATTACATAAACCCATGGTGGATACAGAGGAACATCGAGAAGGTCCTCATGCGGCACTGGCTGTCTGCACAATCACCGAGTCGCAACTGTCCCAGGTACCTTGGAGTGAATTCCCTCGACCGGACACATCAGCCCTGCTCGAAGTTGATCCTTTCGTCGACAAAAGGAAACAAGAACCATGATTCATAACAAAGCATGGCTAGAAGAAGAAATGTCAAGAGTATGGGTGTCTTCAGTAGAGGTTAATGAGAAGACCTCTGAAGCCAATGATGAGATGTTGTAGGAGGCCCCAAAAGAATGGGAAGAAGGTGGTCAAGCCACAGCTGATGAACTTGAGGAGATAAATCTAAGGGATGAAGCTAACCCCAGGTCCACTTTCATCTCAGCAAATATGTCTCCAGAGGAGAAAGAGAATTTTACTGCCTTCTTTCGAGCAAACTGGATCGTCTTTGCCTGACATTAGCATGAGATGCCTGGTTTAGATCATCAAGTTGCAATCCATCGTCTCGGCCTAGATCCATCCGTCAAGCCTGTAAAGCAGAGATCAAGAAGGTTCAGGCTTGATCTCGAAATGCAGATCGATGCTGAGGTGACCAAACGTAAGCAAACAGGCTTCATTCGTGAAGTCAAGTACCCAGAGTGGTTGGTGAATGTTGTACCAGTTAAGAAGAAAAACGACCAAATTAGGGTTTGCATCGACTTTCGTGACCTAAATGTCGCTTGCTTGAAGGATGACTTCCCGTTGTCGTTTACGAAGATGCTCATTGACTCCACAGTCCATTACCAGATCTTCTCCTTCATGGATGGATACTTCAGGTACAATCAGATACGGATGGAGCCAGAAGATGAGGAAGCCACCTCTTTCTTGACTTCAAAAGGGGTCTTCTTCTACACAATGTTGCCTTTCGGATTGAAGAATGCCAGTGACACGTATCAGAGGGCAATAACGACTATCTTCAAGGACATGATGGATAAGGAGGTGGAATGTTATGTGGATGACTTGGTGGTGAAGTCCGAAAAGAAAGATGCTCATATGCGAGATCTTGAAAAGGTATTCGAACTGTTATGCCTTCATCAGCCCAAGATGAACCCCCTAAAATGCGCTTTTGGAGTGTGTTCAAAAAAGTTCTTGGGGTTCATTGTTAAACACCGAGGGCTGGAAGTTGAGCCAGCCAAGATCAAGGCGATCCTAGAAATGCTGCCACAACTACATTGCAGGAGCTGCGGTCCCTTCAAGGGCAGATGGCTTATATTCGCAGGTTCATCTCAAATCTCTCAGGTTGTTGTAAGCCTTTCACGCACCTGTTAAAAAAGGATACCCGATTCATCTGAGATAAAGCATGTCAGGCAGCGCTTGATGACATCAAGCAGTATTTGCTCAACTCTCCAGTGCTCTCTACATCGGAGTTGAGAAAACCTCTCATCCTATATGTGATCGCTCTTGACGAGTCACTTAGGGCACTATTGGTGCAAAACAATGACGAGGGAAAAGAGACTGTGTTATACTATCTCAGCCTCAGGATGTAAGGGGCTTAGAAGAATTATCCCCCTATAGAGAAGATGTGCTTGACCTTAATCTTTGATGTGCAAAAGCTTCGTCATTACTTGCTCGATCATGAAGTAAAGCTTGTATCAAAGAAAGACCCTGTAAAGTTTCTCATGACATGCCCATGCTTGTCGGGACACCTTGCTAAGTGGCCATTATTACTGATGGAATTCAACAACACGTATGTTCCATAAAAGGTCGTCAAAGGCCAAGCTTTGGCAGATTTTCTCACAGCACATCTAGTACCGACAGAATCTCATTTATTAAGTGACCTCCCTGACAAAGAAGTATTTTGTGCAAAACTTGCTCACGCGTGGGAAATGTACTTTGACGAAGCCTTTTAATCTGATCGCAGAGGCACCAGACTGGTATTCATGACTTCAAAAGGAGGGGTACTTCCTCTATCCTTCTCTCTCGTTGAAGATGATTCCCATAACGACGCAGAGTATTAGGTCCTTGTAATTGGGTTGGAGATCACCTTTGACTTAGACTTGGAGCAGCTCAATATCTACAACAACTCTAAGTTGGTTATTCGACAGCTTAAGGGGATTTATAAAGTGAGATAGGACACTCTCAAGCCTTACCACGATATTGCAAAATCATATATGGCTCAATTTGATAATGTATCCTTTAGTCACATCCTCAGGAGGTTAAACTCACAGGCTGATGCACTCACAAAGCTCGAGGCTACAATTCAATTGTCTTCACCAGGGCCCACGCCCGTCTGGGTAGCAGAGTGGACACACATTGAATTGAGAACCGAAGTATATGTGGATAATGAGATAATCCTCTTTCCTGAATGCCCTCCTTACCCATTCGGGGCACTTCTATCAGCCAAAGAAGTTATGAAGGCCAAGCAGAAAAGGGCACAGAGTCAAGGAGCTGACTTTCAAAAACAGGAATCGAGGTTCTTTGACCCAATATGTAAAAAAATCGAGCAAGTGGAAGATTGGAGAGAGCCCATCATTAACTTTATAAAGTACGGCAGACTGCCTGAAGATCGTGCTGAGCATAATAATGTGCGTCGAATGTCTATCAAGTACACCCTCCTTGAAGGAGATTCTCTCTTCAAATGATATTTTGACGTTATTCTTCTTAGATGTGTAGACACACTGTTTGAAGACATTTTTCAGCACCTTGGGTCCCCGATACGGAATAAAAGAGAAGTCGGTCAATAAAGCCCTAACATACAATAGAATTTTTTACAGTCTCATAATTTCCCCAGAATGCGAGATAATGTTTCTACAGACTTCAAAAGATCACCTTCCAAATTTTTTTGCAATCTGACAGGTTTAATGCAGTGCAGACAGAAATAGAAAAATCAATCTCTTGCACCCTAAAATGGACTCTATAACTTGAACCCTATTAACCGATCGTCAAATGGCTGTAAGACCACCGCTGTTGGATCCGGTATAGTCGAAAACTCCTAGGGATCAATTTTCGATTTAAACAAACATTCTAAGACAAAGTTATGAGTAAAAGACTGAAAAAAGAGAGGTCGCACGCTATTCTCGTGCTCCGTCCCTGCACCAATCTCCATTAAAGGAGATTGGTTTTCACAGTCATGAGCAGTAACTTTGAAGACTCATATCTCACTCGTTACAAGTTGGATCGCGCTCAAATTTTACAAGTGTGTTCGTCTCGTCAAGACGACTGCTTTGCTATGTGGCATGACCTGTGACGAGGTCCGAACAAGGAGAAAAGCTAGAGAAAAGTTAGCGATTTGTAAATACACTTACAGGAAAATCAGCAATAGCACGATCCAATCGAGCAGCCATATCACGGCGCTCGCATACCCGATCGATGCGAAACCAGTTGCATTGCATGCATAAGGTCTAGGCTTTGTCTGGTCCAAACCTCTTGCATGATGAACGGTTAGATTTGGCGTACGAAGGCGTTAAAGTTTATGCAAAATTCCAATCGTCAGAATCCAAGTTCCGGCCAAAAACCCAAACCTGTAAAATTTTCATTCGAGCACGAAATCGAGCTGCGTTTGTTGCAACGCGATCGTGACGGCATACTCAGTGCAATTCAACAAAGAAATCATGAAAATATATCAAGAAACAAGCTCTCTATCGATCGAAAGTCCTCAAGATTCGTACAAATTTTGAGTTGCTTGATTGTGGCCTAAAATGCGATCCATGGTTCAAAATTGGTATCAAATTGATCGTCATGTCGAGCCCAATGAGAAAGTAATCATATTTTTGCCAAACAGGACCCCAGAGAAACCTCGAATCATCCATGGAAGATCACGTACATTCTAGAGTTGCAATAGGGACTGTTTTGGAATTTTGTGTATTATTGAGCAGCGGCAAAATCATAATTTTTCACCCATTTTACATTTTATTTTAATTCAAATAAATTATAATTATCATCAATTAGGTCAAATTTTGAGCATCCACCCATGTTTTGGGCTCAAGTCTATAAATACCACGTTATACCCCATTGTAATGGACCTTCAATTCGATTAATAAAATTCAAAGTTAGCTTTGAGATTAAAGGCCACATCCAAGAGAGAGAGAAGAAAAGTCTGGTACCCCTCGATGAAGGTAACTTTCTCTCCTCCTCTCTTCTCTCTCCTCCTCTCTTCTCTCTCCTCCTCTCTTCTCACTTCTCTATTTCTCTGTCCTCTTTCCTTCTCTCTCTCTTTCCTTCTCTCTTCTCCTTCTCTATCTCTCTCTCCTCTACCTCAAACATGCACAGCAGTAAGCATCACCGTGCATGTCTTTTTCTCTCTTTCTCTCTTCTTCTATCTTTCTCTCTCTCCCTCACTTTGCTTCTCTCTTCTTTCTCAACACACACGACAATAGGCTACCACCTTGCATGTCTTCCTTTTCCTTCTTTTCTTTTTCTCTCTGATCTCTTTCCTCTATCATTCCCTCCTCTTTCATAATCCTTCCTCTCTCTTTCCTAATCTTCCTTCTCCCCTCTCCTTCTCTCTCTTGTCCTTCCTTTCTCTCTCCTCTCTTTTCTAATCTCTCTTTTCTTCTCCATTCTCTCATTTTTTCTTTTCTCTCTCCTCTCTAGTCGTTCACGACGGTACCCATCGTTGAGCATGACGTCCCCCTTCTCCTGGAACAAGCACAGCGAGACAGTCCTTAACCCGAGTGGCAGGTCAAGCCTCTGTCCAATTTCCTCTTTCCTCATGTTATGCACAGCGATGCTCACCACCGTGCATGACATGTCTTTCCCAATTCTCTAACAAGGACGTTGAATCAAACCCTTTCCCAAGTGGCGGGCCGGGTCGTGTCAGAGTCCCTTCTGATGTGCACATCAATACTTATCGTCGTGTGTGTCTTTTCTTTTCTCTCTCCCCTGACATGGATAGTAAAACTTATCACCATCCATGTTCTCTCTCATTATCTCTCCTATCATGAATGGTGGAATCTATTATCGTCCATGTTCTCTCTCACTCTCTCTCTTATCATGGATGGTAGAGTCTATCGTCGTTTATATTTTCTCTCACTCTCTCTCTTATCATGGAAGGCAGGATCTATCGCCATCATTATTCTCTCTCACTCTCTCTCCTATCATGAATGGTAGAACTTATCGTCGTCCATATTCTCTCTTACTCTCTCTCTACTGTCATGGACGATAGAACCTATTGTCGCCCATGTTCTCTCTTACTCTCTCTTTCTTGTCATGGACGATGGAGCCCATCATCGTTCATGTTCCTTCTCACCTTCCCCCTTTCTCTCTCCCCTGTCATGAATGATAGAACCCCATCACCGTCCATGATCCTTTTTCCTTTCTCTCTCCTCTATCATAGACAATGAAACCCCATCACCATCCATGCTTCTTTCTTTTTTTCTCTCTCCTCTGTCATGGATGATGGAACCCAATCATCGTCCATGTTTCTTTTCCTTTATTTTCTCATCTCCCTCTTCTGTCTCTCTCTTCCTTCTCTCTTATTCCTTTTCCCTTCTCTTTTCCTTCTCTCTCTTTTCTTTCTTCTCTTCGCTCTCTCATCTTTCTTTTCTCTCTTCTCTCTCTTCTCTCCTTTCTTCTCTTTCTCTCTCTTCTATTTTCCTTCTCTCTTTCTTTCTTCTCTTCTCTCTCTCCTCTTTCTTTTCTTTCTCTTCTCTCTCTTCTCTCCTTTCTTTCCTCTTTCTCCGCTCTTCACTTTTCCTTCTCTCTCTTCTCTCTTCTCTCTTCTTCTCCTTTTTCTTCTCTCTTTTCCCTCCTCTCTCTTCTCTTTCCTCTTTCCTCTCTCTTTTCTCTTCTCTCTTCTCTCTATTCTTCCTTCTCTCTCTTCTTTCTTCTTTCTTCTTTCTTCTCTCTTCTCTGTCTCTTCTTCCTTCTCTCTCTTCTTTCTTCTTTCTTCTATCTTCTTTCTCTTTTTTATTCCTTCGCTCTTTTCTTCTCTCTCTTTTCTCTCTTTTCTTTCTCCTTTCTTCTTTCTTCTCTCTTCTCTCTTTTTCTTTCTTCTCTTTTCTCTCTCTTCTTCTATGCTTTTCTCCTCCATTCTTTTCTCCTCGTCTTTCCTCTCTTCTCTTCACTTCTTCTCGCTCTTATGTCTTCTCTCTCATCTTTCCACACTTCCTCTTCTTACTCTCTTCTCTTTCCTCCCTCTTTTTCTTCTTTCTCTTCTTTCTTCTTCCTCTCTCGTTTGACGAAGGGACAGGCTAAGTCTAACACTTCATGGTGGGCTCGTCATCAAGCACTATTGTCGTTGTGCCTGTCTGAGTTACCGCGCCCATCATCCTGCCATGTCAAACTCGCCATTGTGTCAGGTTGGTTAGTGTTAGTTTTGTCATCGAGTAGTATTGTCGTCGTGTCGATTTGAGTTACCGTTCCCTTTTTGCTACCACATCACGTCAATCACCATACCAGTCCGGCCACTGTGTCAGGCTAGCCACCCTATCAAGTGTCTCTTTCTGATCTTATCTTTTCTCTATTTTATTTCTTCCTTCTCCTTTCATTACCTCAACCCTCATCTCATCATTTCTTCCCTTTCTCCTTTGAATGTGCACACCTGAGTGCATTCGCCCAAAGACAAGGTGGGGTCTCTTGGCTCACTTGTCTTGTAAATTAACCATGTGTACGTGATCATAGAAACAGGAGAGTACAAGTCAAGGGAGGCGATTTTGAACCAGTTGTACAATTTGGGGGCTTTCCATCATGATCTAAGAGGGCGCCCACACGAGTTAGCCCGAGTGAATCACGGACCGAAGTGAGGTGTGTCCCACCTCACATTAAATTCCTCTCTCACCAGTTGGTGTACCGTCCCTTTTTTTTAATCAAGGTTCCCGAGAGAGCGGTCTCAAGTCTCGAGTTCCCCTTGAAAATCGAGACACGTGCTATCATGTAATCCTGACCTAAGAGAGAGATCGAGGCATCTAACCACGCATAAGAGGCAATTAAACTGTTGAAAGAAATACACTTAGGAATATGTGGGCTACATCAGTCTGGCCCTAAGCTTTATGAATGGATACGTAGATTGGGGTATTATTGGCCCTCGATGGTTGTTGATTCCTTAAACTATGCCAAGAGATGTCAGATGTGCCAAATGCACTCAAGCCTTATTCATCAGCCTCCAAATCCCCTACACACTACAGTGGCATCATGGTCCATTTCACAATGGGGAATGAACATGGTATGACCTATCGACCCTCCTTCTGCAATGGGTCATGCCTTTATTCTAGCCACAACGGACTATTTGTCCAAATGGGCTAAAGCAGTCCCCCTCAAGCAAGCTCCTGGGGCTACGGTGGCCAACTTCATGCGCCATCTCATCATATACCGGTTTGGGGTGCCTGACCGGATTATATCTGAGAACGACCCTCAATTCAAGAGTCATCATATCGATTGCTTGGTTAACCAGTTTGGTTTTGAGTGAAAGTATTCAACTATGTACCACCCTCGGGCAAACGGCTTAGCTAAGGCTTTCAATAAGACCCTGTGCAACATTTTAAGGAAGTTCGTATCAAAAATGAAAAAGAACTAGCATGAGAAGCTTTCTGAAGCATTGTGGAGCTATCGCACCACCAAGCGAAATACCACCAACTCCACTCCTTATTCTGTAGTCTATGGGGGTGAAGACATTTTGCCCCTTGAGATTCAACTCCCCTCATTGCATGTCGCCATACATCAAGGACTGACCAAAGATGAGAGAGTCAAGCTTCGTTTTCAAGAATTGGATGCACTTGACGAAAAGAGGCTAGAAGCTCAGCAGAATCTCGAACTCAACCAGGGGAGAATGAAGAGGGCCTTTAATAAGTTAGTAAAATTCCGCTCATTCGCTCGTGGGGATCTGGTTCTAGCCGTCAAAAGGACGATCGTTATGCCTGGGCAGTTCAAAAGGGAGTTTGAACCTAAGTGGGAAGGCCCCTTTATAGTTAAGAAAGTCCCACCAAACGGGGCTTACATACTGGCACATCCTGATGAAGAGGAGGCGATGCTCCCCATCAATGGGCGAAACTTAAAGAAATATTATCCTTGATACTTGCTCAAAAGACTCAATGTGTAAAAAGAAAAAGTTAAAAAGACAATTAAAAGAAAACAAGCAAGACAATTCAGCAAAGCTTAACTCTTTTCATTGAAGAAGTTACACGTTACAAGTCAAAAAGCCCATTATTAGGGAGGTTACAAATGTATCATGCAGTATTGCTCTCGCATCAGAAGAAAAGAGAGTAGTTGCACTGGAGTGTTGCTCTTGCATCAAAAAAAAAGAAAGTAGCCGCGTTGGAATGTTGCTCTTGCATCAGAAGAAAAGCGAGCAGTTGACCCCCAGCGCTGCTCTTGCATCTGAGGAAAAGAGGACAGTTACAGGCCAAAAAGCTGCTCTCGCATCAGAAGAAGGTAGAAGGGTTTTAGATAGAGTTTATCAAACATACAAAGCAGACACTTCTGGTACGGAACTAGCCTACGATGAAGAGCATGCCCTCCTCATAGTGAGTACCCTTCCACAAAACAACATGGGGTTCATAGTTGTGCTGGAGGACTTGGCTTCCAACAAACTTCATAAGCCAGGCCTTACCATTGGTCACTACCCTTTGCTTACCCAAGGAATCATCGTGCGTGACCATCACAGCACTGTGTGTGTCATCGCCATGAATGACACAGCGCCGTGCATGATCGTCGTCGCGCATGACTCAATGTCGTGCATGATCACTATCGCACAAGACTCAACGTCGTGCGCGATAATCACCGTGCGCAACTCATCGCCATGCACAACCACAGCCGGGCACTACTTGCCACCTTTCATGAAAGGATCACCAAGTGGCAGTGAGGGCATAGTTACTGCCGCTCACAACGTGCACCGTGTGCTACTTATCACCGTATGTGTTGACCTGCGACTATTCAAATTCCCTATGACCGTTCGTCTCCCCGGCGACTATCCAACTGCCTGCGACCTTTTGATTCCTTGTGCCTCTTCGATTACTCTGGTCCCTTCAACTCCCCGAAACCCTTCTTCTCCCCTCAATGGCTCTTCACTGCCCTACGACTTCTTGGCTTCACCTTAAGAACCCTATACCACCACAAGGGAACTCCTCCACAAGTCGAAAACCCACTGACGGACCATTCCCCTTCCTCCACACCACCGGAAAACCACTAGAAGGCTGCAGTAGGCCTCTGATACACCCTCGTCCCTGCTCTGGTGTCTCAGGACCCTCGCCAAAACTTCTATGCCTTCTCTAAACAAGACACCCGAAACTTCCTTGAGCAAAGGGACAACTGCAACTCCCCTGTGTGCCCCGTGTCCCAGCTAGAGTTCTCAGCAGAACACTCTCGCTATCTTCTTACAAACCCTCCCTGAGTGCCCTTGCATTCTAGCCGAAATCCTCGTCGGGAAGTTCACTCCGCTTTTCTCTGGTCACTATAGTTTTAGGGTTTTACCCCCTTATATAGAGGACGTTCCCTCAAAGTGCCCCAAACAAGCTGGAAATGCCAGTCAGGCCTCTAAAAGCCAAACGATGATGGTCTAGATCGGGTCGGGCTTAGGCCCGAAGCCCAAATAGAGGTTTACTGCCAACCATGTAGCGTTAAGCATCCAGCATCAAATGGATCAGGACCGGGTCGATCCCAAGCTCGAGGCCCAAACTCAACACCGTATGTGACTAACGCCGTGCATGAAAGTCACTGACCAATGCCGCGTGCGACCAATGCGATTTGGGATGACTGTTCAGCATCCTTCGTTCGACTGTCACCAAAGCTAGTGTCACGCATGTTGATGTCGCCCATGCTAGCACTGCATGTGTACAAGCCTGGCTATCACCATGAGAGTTTTGCCACTACCTCT
This sequence comes from Amborella trichopoda, assembly GCF_000471905.2. The sequence continues at coordinate 529,826 of NW_006497159.1, forward strand.
AGTGGAGTTACACCTCTGCCCTAGCCTATCAATCCCCTTCACCCCAAGGAGTCACACTCACCCCCTAATCCTCAATGAATTCCGCTTACGTTCGCTACCCCTCGTCGAGCCACCATCTCCATCTAGGCCCTCTGCTTGTGTATGACGTTAGCCATTTTGTCCCCAGGGAGTCAGATTGCCATCCATGCTGCTATTCCCCATGGAGCTTCACCTACATGGTGACCCACATAATGGTCCTAGCTACATGACTTTAAACTGCATAGCCATGGTCCAAACTATAAGTCCTTAAACTGTAGCAAAGGTCTAGTTGCACGACCTTAAACTGCATGATCCTAGCTGCATCACTTTAAACTACATAGCCATGGTCTAAACTATAAGACCTTAAACTGTAGTGAAGGTCTAGTTTCACGACCTTAAACAGCATGGTCCTAGCTCCATGACTTTAAACTGCATAGCCATGGTCCAAGCTACATGACCATAAAACTATAGTGCATGTCCTGGATGCATGAAGCTAAATTGCTTTGCATAGGTCCCAGAGGCACGACCGTAAACTCGCTCCCACATGTACTCGCACACCCCTTCTGCGCGTACCATTTTCATAACTCCCCAGTGCATCCATTTCCCTTATCATCATTCATCATTCCCCAGTGAGTCTCACCCACGCTCATAAATAACGGCGAGCTGTCTCACCACATCTACTCACCGTCAGCTGGCGGGTCACCACTTTCCCCCTTCCATCCGTACGCCATGCATCATTCATAGGAAACCTTGTGCCATCTCCCTAAAGTGAGTCAAACCACCACCATACTCACTCCATGGCCTCCCCAGACTGCCATCCTTCTCCACCACGGTCCAGCTGTTACACATCTTGGTCGCATGACGTTAAAAGGCTTCGCACAGGTCCCAGAGTCATGACCCTAAAACCATGCCCTCACAAAAAAAAAAAAGTAGCGACCATGATGTAAACTTGGACAAGGTAACGCCATGAGTAAAAATGGCAGACGGGCATGGTCACGAAACCATGAGTAAAAGAGTTCCGTGAAAATAAAAACCCAGACACAATGAAAACTCAAAAGGGCACCGTGAGTAAAAATAGAATAAAAGGGTGGACATGGCCGAAAGGTCATGGGTAAAAGAGCCCCGAATAAAATGAGGTTGATGAAAACTGTCTCTACGGCCCCACTTCCCAAGACCAAGTGAAAACTCGAAAGGGTGCTTAGCCCAAGAGAGCAGGTTGATGCAGCGCTTGCCTCTGTAGGTGGGGTCATCCAGCACTCCAAACAAAAATCCCCAATACTAGAATCCCCTGACGTCGAGTCCTTCATCTCTTTCTCCCTCTTTGGTGCTGGGTGAACGCGTAGCCCCGTCAATCTCCCTTCTTCAGTGCTAGGTGAACACGTAGCCCAGTCCACATCCTTCTTCAGTCTTGGGTGAACACGTAGCCCAGTCGACATCTCTTCTTCGATACTGGGTAAACACGTAACTCAGTCACTATCACAAGGCCATCACAGGTATCGTCCGACAGGGTGAGGACTTAAAATACTAATCCCTCCAAAACAAAACAGTCCATGCGAGAGTGAGGGCTTAGACAAGATCCCTCAAACAAACAAAACAGCCCACGCAAGGGTGAGGACTTCGACAAGATCCCTCAAACAAACAAAAAAGTCCATGTGAAGGTGAGGACTTCGACAAGCTCCCTTAAATAAACAAAACAATCCATGCGAGGGTGAGGACTTCGACAAGATCCCTCAAACAAATAAAAGAGTCCATGCGAGGGTGAGGACTTCGACAAGATCCCTCAAAACTATCCTTCTATCTCTCTTCCTCTCAATTTCTCTCTATCCTTTTATCTCTCTTCCTCTCTATTACTCTCTATCCTTTTATCTCTCTTCCTCTCTATTTCTCTATCTCCCTACCTCTCTCCTTCTCTTTCTCTCTTTATTATTTTATCTCTCGTCCTCTCTATTTCTCATTCTCTATTGCCCATCTCTCTCTCTTCTTCTCTTCTCTTCTCTTGACATGCACGGTAGTGGCAGCACCGTTCGTGCACACCTCTCTTTCTTTCTCATTCTCTTCTTCTCTTCTTGTCTCTCCTGACATGCACGGTACTGGCAGCACCGTGCATGCCTCTCTTTCTCTCCTTTCTCTCTCCTTTCTATCTCTCTCTTTTCTTCTCCTTCGTCACTTTCTCTCTTCTTCAGTGCTGGGTGAACATGTGGCCCAATCATTCTTTTCTTCTCTCCCTCTCTCTCTCTTGACATGCATGGTAGTGGAAGCATCTTGCATGCCTCTCTTTCTCTCTCTTTTCTTCTCCTTCATCTGGGTGAACAAGTAGCTCAGTCAACGTCCCTTCTTCAGTGCTGGATGAACACATAGCCCAGTCATCATCACATGGCCGTTACAAGCACCACCTGACAGGGTGAGGATTTAAAATACTCATCCCTCCACATCACAAATAGTCCACGCGAGGGTGAGGACTTCAACAAGATCCCTCAAAAGTATCTTCTCTCCCAAAGTCTTCACAAATGGACCTGCGACAGATGCCCACCCTGCACCAATCTCCATTAAAGGAGACTGGTTTTCACAGTCACGAACAGTGAATTTGAAGACTCATATCTCCCTCGTTACGAGTCAAATCGCACTCAAATTTTATGAGTATGTTCATCTCGTCAAGATGATCATTTTGATAGGTGGCATGTCCCGTAATGATGTCCGAGCAAGGAGAAAAGCTAGAGAGAAGATGACAATTCGTGATCAAGGTTACAGGAAAATCAACAGTAGCACGACCCACTCGAGTAGCCATATCACGACACTCGTGTACCCGATCATTATGAAACCTGTTACATTGATGTTTGGTCTGAAACCCGCACATGATGAATAGTTAGATTTGGATTACAAAAGTGTTAAAGTTGCTGTAGAATTCTGGCCATCGAAATTCAAGATCCGGTCAAAAACTCAAGATGGTAAAATCTTCGTTCGAGCACGAAATCGAGCTGCATTTGTTGCAACGCAATCGTGACGACATGCTCAGTGCAATTCAGTGAAGAAATCAAGAAAATACATCATGAAATGAGCGCACTATTAATCCGAAGTTTACAAGATTCTTACAAATGTCAAGTCACATGATCGTGCCTCAAAAACACGATCCATGGCTCGAAGTTAGTATCAAATCTATCATCATGCCAAGCTCAACAAGAAAGTAATCATTTTTTGGCCATACGTACATGAGCGCAACCCCAAATCGTCCATAGAAGATCACGCACGTTCTAAGGCAGCAGCAGGGACTATTTTGGAATTTTGTGTATTATTGAGCAAGGGCAAAACCATAATTTTGTACCCTTTTTTATATTTTATTTTAATTCAAATAAATTTTAATTATCATCAATTAGGTTAGATTTTGAGCATCCACCCAACTCTATAAATATCATGTTATACCTCATTGTAAAGGACCCTCAATTGATGAATGAAAATTTAAGAGTTTGAGCATTAGGATTGTGGGCACGTCTAAGAGAGAGAGAGAGAGGAGAGAGAAGAAAAATCCCAATACCCTCAGTGAAGGTAACTTTCTTTCTCTTCTTTCTTCTCTATCCTCCTCTTTCTTTCTTTCTCTCTCTTCTTTTCTCTCTTACTCTCTCTTCTCTTCTCTTTCTTTCTCTTCTCTTCTCTCTATTTCTTTCTTCCTTCGTTCTCTCTCTTCTTCTTCTTCTCTCTGTCTCTCTCTCCTCTACCTCAAACATGCACGACAGTAAGCATCACCATACATTCTTTCTCCCTCTTTCTCTCTCTTCTTTTATCTTTCTCTCTCTTCCTATTTTTGCCTCTCTATTCTCTCTCAACATGCTCGGCAATAGACACCGTCTTGCATGTCTTCCTTTCCATTATTTCCTCTTTACTCCCTGCTCTCTTTCCTTTCTCATCCCCTGTCTTTCCTAATCTCTTCTCTCTCTTTCCTTCCCTCTTTCTACTTTCCTTCCTTTCAATCTCCTCTCCTTTCTATTCTCTTTATTCTTCCCTTTCTTTCTTCTCCCTAGTCATGCATGACGATGCCCATTGTCGAGCATGACGTCCCCCTTCTCCTTGAATATGTACATTGAGCCGAGCCTTAACTCGAGCTACGGGCCCGGCCTCTATCTAAGTACCTCCTTCCCCATGTTGCGTATGGCGATGCTTATCGTAGCGCATGACATGTCTTTCCCAATTCTCCGACAAGGACATTGAACCGGGCCCTTTCCCAAGTGGCGGGCCAAGTCGTGTCTGAGACCCTTCTAACATGAACGGTGATGCTTATCGTCGCGAGTGTCTTTTCTTTTCTTTTCTCTCTCTCTTGTCTCTCTCTCCTACCATGGACGGTAGAGCTTATCATCGTCTTGTTTTTTATTTCTCTCTCTTGTCATGGACGATGGAGCCTATCACCACTTGTGTTTTCCCTTTCTCTCTCCTATTATGGAAGGTGGAGCCTATCGCCATCTGTGTTTTCTCTTTCTCTCTCTCATGTCATAGACGGCAGAACCCATCGTCATCCATGTTCTCTCTTACTCTCTCTTTCTTGTCATGGACGGCGGAACCCATCGTCGTATGTGTTTCTTCTTCCCTTTTTTCTTACTCTTTCTCTTCTATCATGGACGGTGGAGCCTATCGTCGTTCATGTTCTTTATCCCTTTTCCCCTTTTCTCTCTCCTCTATCATGAACGGCATAACGCCATCGCCGTCCATGTTTCTCTTCTTTTTCTTCTTTCTTCTCTCTTCTTTATCTTCTCTTTCTTCTCTCTCTTCTTCTTCTCTCTTCTGTCTTCTTTATTCTCTCTCTTCTTTCTTGCTTGTCTCTCTCTTTTTTCTACTTTCTTTATCTTCACTCACTTCTCTCTTCTTCTTCTCTCTCTTTTGTCTTCTTTCTTCTTTCTTCTTTCTTCTTTCTTCTTTCTTCTTTCTTCTTTCTTCTTTCTTCTCATTCACTCTCTTCTTCCTTTCTTCTCTCTCTTTTTGCTTCTCCCTTCTTTCTTCTTTCTTCTCTCTTCTCTCTTCTTTCTTCCTTTCTTCTCTGGCTATTCTGTCTCTTTTTTTCTCTCACTTCTTTCTTTCTTCTCTCACTCTTCTCTCTCGTCTTTCTTCTTTCTCTTCTTCTCTCACTTCTTTCTTCTCTCTCTTCTTTCTTCTCTCTTCTCTCCTCTTTCTCCTCTCTTTTCTCTCTTCTTTTTTTCTCTCTTCTTCCTTCTTCCTCTCTTCTTTCTTCTCTTTTCTTTCTCTTCTCTTTCTTCTCTCTCTTCTTCCTTCTTTTATCTCATTTCTCTTTTCTTCTCTTCTTCTCATATCTTCTCTTCTCCTCTTTTTCTTCTTCTTTATTCTATTCTTCTTCTTTCCCCTCTCTTCTCTTCTCCTTCTCTGTCTCTCTTCTTCTATCTTTGTTCTTCTTTCTCACTTTCTACTCTTCTTTCTTCTTCTCTCTCACTAATTCTTTTTCTTCTTTTCTCTCTTCTCTATTCTCCCTCTCTTTCTTCTCTCCCTTCTTTCTTCTTCCCTCTCATTTGACCAAGGGACAGGTTAAGTCTACCACTATCATGGTAGTCTAGTCATTGAGCAGTATTGTCGTCATGCCTGTGTTGCTGCCACGTCAGATTCACCATTCTGTTAGGCTGGTTGGTGTTGGTCTTGTCGTCGAGTAGTATTGCCATCGTGCCGGTCTGAGTTATCGTGCCCGTCTTGCTACCACGCCAGGTCAATCATCATATTAATCTAACCACTGTGTTAGGCTAGCCACCCGGTCAAGTGTCTTTTTCTTCTCTTCTCTTTCCTCTATTCTATTTCTCCCTTCTCCTTTCATCACCCCAATCTTCATCCCATTTCCTTCCTTTCTTCTTTCGGATGTGCACACCTGTGTGCTTTCGCGCAAAGACAAGGTGGGATCCCTTGGCCCACTTGCCTTGTAAATTAACCGTGTGTGTGTGATTGCAGAAACATGAGAGTACAAGTTAAAGGAGGCGATTACGAACAAGTTGTAGGACTGGGGGTCTTTTCGACATGCTCTAAGCGGGTGCCCACGCGGATCAACCCGAGTGAGTCATGGACCCAGGTGAGGTGTGTCCCACCTCACATTAAATTCCTCTCTCACCGGTTAGTGTACCTGCCCTTATTTCTTAACAAGGTTCTCGGGAAAGCTGTCTCAAGTCTTAGGTTCTCCTTGAAACCCGAGACATGTGCCCCCAGGTCTCTTGACCCGAGGATGAGATCGAGGCACTTAACCACTCGTGTGGCAAGATGATAAGAGAGTAGCTCACAGAAGGAGAGCAGCTCAAATATAGAATTGCAGTTCCCACAGTGGGGTCAAAAGTTTCCAGTACAATGAAAGCGTTCATGATAAAAAAAAATTTCATTGTAAAGAGGCCAATAGTGCCTATACTGTGTAAAGAGGCCAATAGTGCCTATACTGTGTAACGAGACCAATAGTGCCTATACTGTTTTATTGTGACATGTGTGATATATTGAAATGAGAACCTATGATAGCTTATAACACTACTCTGCATCTTATATTCTTATTGGAATGAGAAATTATGACAGCTTGGATGTGTCACCAAGCTATTGTGTTGTGTTGGTTCAATGAGTTTATAACACTACTCTTGGTTTCAGCAATAAGATATTTACCTTAATGCGAATGAACCATCCAATGCAAATGCTAAGAATGAACATAACATATCCAATGCAAATTGACCCGAAAATAGCATATCCAAATCATAAGAATGAACCTTAATGCAAATGAACCAATGCGAATGTATGCAAAGACTTGGTTTCAACAATTAGCTATTCTATAAGGCTTTCAGAGGGTTTTTTGAGCATTACGGCCTTTTGTGTACCGTAGTGCTAAAAAACAGCATTACGGTAATCTTTTTACAGTAATAAGTATTACGGTAAAAAGATTACCGTAATACTGTTTTTGAGCATTACAGTACTCAAAAGACCATAATACTAAAAAAGCCCTCTGAAAAACTGTATAGCATTTGTTTGAGCATTACGGTAAAATGATTACCATAATACTTATTACTTAGTACCTTAATACTCTTTACGGTAATTTAAGCATTTGTTTGAGTCAAAGGTAAAAACCTTAATACCCCAAGATTCCACTTCTTCCCCATGCTACTAGTGAAAGTAAAAAGATAATAATAATACCTAGAAAAATGAACAAGGTACTCATCAAAAAATTGAATGAGCTTGAACTTAAGTGATCTTAAACATACTTTACACATACCACATTACATAATGGCCTCTTTATATTAAATGGCATATCAAAAAAAGGTGGCATATGAAAAAATGATGAACTGACACTAATGGGCTTTTTACATTAATTCATATACTTGATTTACATATCTCCTGGTTATGACCCACAACCCCGCATCAGCTACACTTAAGAGGCCTAATCTCTTTGTACTTTATTTGCTTGTGTCATTTCTTTGGCCGACCTGTGGTTCACCTTGTAGCTGGCGGCAATAATGTTGTATAGACAATCTCTGGCAACTCTAGTGCATCGAAAATTTAAAGGAAGGGAATATGCCCTGGTACATTTGAACTGAGAAATAAACGTCATAAAAGTTTGTAACATCTTCATGCTTATGATTTATAGCGGCGATCGCATGCTGCATTGGTAAGGTGCCTCGATCTCACCCTTCGGATCTGGATGATCGGTTGGCACGTGTCTCGTGTTTCGAGGGAAGACCCAGCACGTTTATGATATCGCTCTCTCGAGAACCTCGCTCTAGAAAGGGGCAGGTGTTACCAACCGGTGAGAGAGGAATTTTAAAGCGGGGTTCGGGACTTACTCGGGCTGGCTCGTATGGGTGCCCTCTTAGATAACGAAGAAAGCCCCCCAGTGATGAAATTGGCTCAGAATCACCTCCCTTGGCTCGTATTCTTCTTATTTTCACATATATGGCAAAGGTTATAAGACGGGTGCACAAGCAGATGGATTCAAAAAAAAGAAGGGAAGAAAGATGGGAGAGAGAAGAGTTTGACTGAGCAGAGGATCAAGCTGACGAATATTTGTCTTGACGTGGTAGTAAAATGGGCTCGGTACTAAGATGAGCTCATGGGATTGCTACTAGACGTCATTACCAATACCGACTAGCTAAGCACGATGGTCAGCCTGTCTTGGCAATAAAATGCACAACAACATTATGGCTAGATGACAAGACTTCCATGAGAGGCTAACCTCAATCGCTCTTAATCAAACGAAAGGATAGCAGAGTGGTGGTCATGGGGGAAAGGATGAAGTAAGAGAAGAAGGGAAAAGACAGAGGGGGGAGAGAAAAGATAAGAGGATAAAAGAGGGAAGGAAGGAAGATGCAGTCGATGCTGAACATTGCTGACTATTTCATAAGATAAGCGAGAGAAAAGACAGTCGACGCTAGACTTTACCAATTGTCAGAAGAGAAGAGAGGGAGAGGACCGACCGGTGCCAGGCTTGCACCGGTTGCGACGGGAGGGAAGCAAGGGAGAGAGATCGAGCAAGCTCTAGGCTTCACCGACTGTGGCAAGAGAGGAGAGAGAAATCCAACTGACACTAGGGTTCGTCGACTGTTAGGAAAGAGAGGAGGAGAGAAATTCAACCGACACTTGGGCTCATCTATTGTTAGGAAAGAGAGGAGAGAGAAATCCCACCCGATGCTGGGGTTGAAAGAAGAGGAAGAGAGGGAAACCCCCACCCGGCACTGGGGATGAAAGAAGAAGAAGAGAGGGAAAACCTCACCCGGCACTAGGGATGAAAGAAGAAGAAGAGAAGAAAAACCCCACCTGATGCTGGGGATGAAAGAAGAAGAGAACCAGCCGACGCTAGGGACGAAAGAAGAAGAAGAGAGGGAAAACCCCACCTGACGCTGAGGATGAAAGAAGAAGAGAACCAACTGTCGTTGAGGATGAAAGAAGAAGAAGAAGGGAGAGAAAACCCCACCCGGTGTTGAGGATGAAAGAAGAAGAGAACCAACTAGTGCTAAAATTGCATCAGTTGCAATGAGGATGAGAGAGAGAGATAAGAAAAAGGGGAGGAGAGAGAAAGAGAGGAGGAGGGAAAAAGAGGGAAGAGAGTGGAAGAAGGAAGGAGAGAGAAAGTTACATGTTTGAAGGGTACCCACCCTTTTCTTCTCTCTCCTCTCTCTCTCTCTCCAAGACGTACTCAAGCAAGAATGGAAATTTCTATTGCATTATCAAAGAATGAATCGAGAGTTTTTTTACAATGAGGCAGTACCTGTTTATATAGAATTGGGCCCAAACATGGGTGGATGCCCAAAAGTAACGCTTATTGAAGGTAATCATGATTTAATTGAATTTAAAAAATTCTAAAAATTGGTGAAAAATACTATTTTGCCCCTGCATAATAATGTGTGGAATTTCAGAACAGTCCCTGCTACTGCTCGAGATCAGTGACTTTATTTATTTTTTGTCTTTGCTCGGGCATTGCTACGGGGCGTACTACATATCGAATTGCTTATTTTGATGAGACGAATATGCTCACCAAATTTGGGAGCGATTTGACTTGGAATGACTGAGTTATGGGCCTGAAAAGTGACTACTCATGACTGTAAAAACAACCACCTTTAATGGTGTTTTGATGGAGTGAGGCCACATTGGAATAGTGTGAGGCTTACCCTTTTCAGTATTTTACCCATAACTTTGTCTTGGAGTGCCCGATTAAGCCAAAACTTGACCCATTAGGGTTTTCAAGTGTCGAATCTAGTGGTGGTGGTCCCACACCTATTTGACGCACCAAAAGTATGGCTCTAGTTACAGGGTCCATTTTAGGGTGCTAAAGACTGATTTCGCTCAAAAAATTTTCTTTGTGTTCACTACTTTAGACATGTCTGATCGCGATGAAACTTGGCAGGTGGTCATTTAAAGTGCTGACAAAGAGATCTTAACCAGTTCTGGGGTAATTTTGAGACTGTTCGGAGTTTCCACTGCTTTATAGGCTTTATTGACCTGCTTCCTACCAAGGACCAAGATGCTAAAAAATACGTTCAAACATCTTGCTCTGCTGAATGTTGTTCTTCAAGAGAAGCGAGAAGGACAATCATTTGGAAATTTTCCTTTGTCTTTTACTTTTTTCCTTCCTAGCCACAGGATCACGTGCAAGCCGAGGAGATTCACCCAACGGTATAATCAGGATGCTCAGACATAGGGATGCATTGTTCACGGGTTCGTCCGTGGAGATTTTAGGGGGAGAAGAGACAAATTGGCTGCGCTGTTTGCTGCTACACTAGGTTTACTTTTGACATCAGAGTACCACTATGGGTCTCGTCTATCGAGTCCAATCGGGGGCAGGTTCTATTAGTCGATCCCGAAGGTCTTGTCATGCCAACTAGGCGAGCTGACATCTCTGGCAGGTTCTACAGTGGCTTTATCAGTTTCCTTCCTTGGAAGGATGATGCTTAGGCTACTTTGTCACCTAGCCTCATGGAGAGAGGCATGCACATTTCATGCATGGGGAGAAAGTCCTTGAAGAAGGATAAGGCATGCACATTTCATGCATGGGGAGAGGGTCCTTAAAGAAGGATAAGGCATGCACATTTCATGCATGGGGAGAGGGTCCTTGAAGAAGGATAAGGCATGGGGAGAGGGTCCTTGAAGAAGGATAATGATTGAGCTATGTTGTCACCCAGACTTGAAGAAGGGATAATGACTGGGCTATGTTGTCACCCAACCTTAAAGAAGGATGTCGACTAGGCTACATGTTCACTCAGGACTGAAGAAGGAAGTCGACTAAGCTACCTGTTCACCCAACACTGAAGAAGGATGTCGACTGGGGTACCTGTTCACCCAGGACTGAAGAAGGAAGTTGACTGGGCTACCTGTTCACCCAAGACTGAAGAAGGATATCGATTGGGCTACATGTTCACTTAGGACTGAAGAAGGAAGTTGACTGGACTACCTGTTCACCCAAGACTAAAGAAGGATGTAGACTGGGCTACCTGTTCACCCAAGACTGGAGAAGGACATCGACTGGGCTACTTGTTCACCCAGGATTGGAGAAGGATGCCAGTTGGGCTTACTGTTCACCCAAGACTGATGAAGGATGTCGACTAGACTACCTGTTCACCCAGGATTGGAGAAGGAAGTCGAGGGATGATTTTAACGTCTACACCCTGCTGAACGTCTTGATGATGAAGGGAATGCTAGCTGAGGCCGTCTGTGAAAGCGAATGTTGCATCAAGATGATTGTATTGCTCTGAGCGCCCTTTGCGGGCTTTCACTTAAACTGAGGAAGCGGCATCATAGAGATGGTTTCACCAATTTCTTTTTATTTGGGGCTCTTTTACCCATGACCATTCGGCTATGTACACCCTTTTTGTGCATTTTTCACTCACGATGCCTTTTTGGGTTTTCACCGTGCCCATTTTTTTTTATTCACGAAACTCTTTCACTCGTGGTTTCATGACCATGCCCATCCATCATTTTTACTCGTGGTGTTCCCTTGTTCGGGTATACACCATGCCCGTTATTCTTTTTTTTTTAATAATGGTGGGGGTGTGTTTAAGGTCATGCCTCCGGGACCTGTGCGAAGCCTTTTAACGTCATGTGGCTAAGATGTGCACTATGTTTTAAGGTCATATAGTTGGACCATGATGGTGATGAATGGCAGTCTATGAAGGCCATGGGGTGAGTATGGTGGTGGTTTGACTCACTTGGGGAGACGGCTCAATGCTACTAATGAAGGATGGATGATGTATGAAATGTGAGAGGACGTTTTTGGTGACTCACTAACTTACAACAAGTTTGGATGGTGAGATGGTTTGCCATTTAGCGAGTGCGGGTGAGACTCACAAGGGAATGATATATGGTGATAAAGTGAATGGAAACACTAGGGTGTTATGAAGATGTCACGCACACACTAATAGGTGGGTTAGGGAAGGCGTGTGTGAGAATGCACGTAAAGGCATGTGTGCATACGTGGGGATAAGTTTATGGTCGTACCTCTTGGGCCTGTGCGAAGCAGTTTATCGTCATGCCAGCAGAACGTTCACTATAGTTTATGCAGTTTAAAGTCATACAACTAAGACTGTGCAGTTTAAGGTCATGAAACTAGACCTCTGCTAAAGTTTAAGGTCATATAGTTTGGACAATGGTCATGCAGTTTAAAGTCATACAACGAGGATTATGCAGTTTAAGGTCATTCAACTAGACCTCTGCTACAGTTTAAGGTCATATAGTTTGGACAATGGAGTTTAGGGTCTTGCATCTAGACCATATCTACAGTTTAAGGTCATATGGTTTGGACCGCAATCATGCAGTTAAAGGTCATACAACTAGGACTGTGCAGTTTAAGGTCGTGCAACTAGACTTCCGCTACAGTTTAAGGTCACATAGTTTGGACCATGGAGTTTAGGGTCATGCATCTAGACCATAGCTACAGTTTAAGGTCATATAGTTTGGACCGCGGTCATGCAGTTTAAAGTCATACAACTAGGACTGTGCAGTTTAAGATCGTGCAAGTAGACATCCGCTACAGTTTAAGGTCATATAGTTTGGACCATGGAGTCTATGGTCGTGCATCTAGACCATCACTACAGTTTAAGGTCATATAGTTTGGATCGTGGTCATGCAGTTTAAAGTCATACTACTAGGACTATGCAATTTAAGGTCATCCAACTAGACCCCACTACAGTTTAAGGTCATATAGTTTGGACCGTGGTCATACAGTTTAAAGTCATACAACTAGGACTGTGCAGTTTAAGGTCGTGCAACTAAACCTCCGCTACAGTTTAAGGTCATATAGTTTGGACCATGGAGTTTAGGGTCATGCATCTGGACCATAGTGTGGGCACCATGTAGGTGAATCTCTGTGGGGAATAGGTCTGTGGATGGCAATCTGACTCCCTGGGGATAAAATGGTTAAGGTCATACACAAGCAGAGGGCTCAGATGGAAATGGCAACCTGATGAAGGATGACCAGCAGAGGCGGACTTCACTAGGGTTAGAAGGGGTAAGTGTATTCTCTAGGGTGAAAGATGGGACTCTATGATAGGGTTAGAAGGGGTAAGTGTATTCTCTAGGGTGAAAGATGGGACTCTATGAAGAATTGGCTTTATGACAGGTAATTCGACTCCCTAAGAATAAGGTAGCTTGGTGTGAAACAGATCCACTAGGGATTGGAGAGGTAAGAATGACCCTAACTCCACTGGGGATAGTGGGTTGTGGTATTCGTACCACTCCTACTGAGGGATGAGGGGCGGCTCTTGACTCCATTGGGGAAGTTACGATTTGGATGCAACTCTCCTAGGGATATTGGTAGGGCATACACTGCTCCAGCCTAGAGTAGGTGACAATGGGCTGTTTGTAATACAGCCGGCGTCAGGTGTAGCGATCATGATTTCTTGTGAATGTCCAACGGGCGATGAGCTCTCAAAAGCACAACTGGTGCTAAGGGTGTTCAAAACTCACCCAGCGCTAATCAACCGGTGTTAGGGTTGTTTCAAAACTTACCCGACGTTGGTCAACCGGCGCTAGGGTGGTTTGAAATTCACTCGACATTGGCCAACTAGCACTAGGGTGGTTTGAAATTCACCCAGAGCTGGGTGATGGGTCGATGAAAGTTACTTCAGGCCTTGAGTCAAAGCCCAACCTTGCTTACAGTCACTTGGCTTACCTTAAACGGGACTGAAATTCTCAGTTTGTGAGGGGCATCCAAGGGCAACATAGACTATATAAGGGGGTAAAACCCAGTTCTTCCCTCATTTTTCACCAAGGGTAAAAAAACTTCAGCAAAACCTTTTCTTTAACGGTGAGGAGAGGGTGGTCAGCTAAAGTTCTGACAAGCAGTAAGACTTCAGTAGAAGTTTTGCAGGGAAGGTTCTTTAGCAGACAGTCGAATTCTGGTGGTTTGGTAGGGACGACCTTTGGCGAGTAGACTTTGCCAAGAATTCGGTGAAGTTGCAGGGAGAGCAACGAGGAAAGGCGAGTTCTCTGGGAAGTTTTTCAAGAAATAGAAGAGGTTTCGGGTGCAATTTATTTTTGGTAGAAGAGGCCGAAAATGGCGCAATGAGTATTTTCGCACAACTTGGGAGTTTTTTAGGAATTTTTGAAGGGTTTCCCAGGGTTGTGGTAACTTTTTAACACTGTTCATGATTTTGTAGAGGTTTCCCGAGAACCTAGGGGAAGTTTGGAGAAGTTTCCTAATGAGGTTCTGGTGAAGTCCAGGCAAAAAGACGTAGGCAGGAAAGTTTTTTTAGTGAGTTTCCGAGCGTGTGGCAGAAGTTCCGACAGAAGACGAACGGTCACAAGAGGTGGACCGTACGATTGTAGCAGGTGAACCATCGTGGGGAAGGCATACGGTTGCTGAAGACGAACCATCACCCTTGGAAATTGTGTGATCATTCAGAGAAAACTTAAGCTTTGAAAGACGAGGAGTCTCGAGAAGTGATCGGTCGCGACAAGGCTGGCGCTAACAGAAGTGAAAATGGTGCTAAGGTAACCGGCGCTGATGATTTGGAGTGCTGATACAACCAGCGCTGACCCTCATGCAAAACAGCCGGCGCTAGGGGTTGGGCACGCAGCCGGCACTGGCTTTAGTTGGTGTTGCTCAGCACATGTGGCTTATCACGATGTGGAGAATGATGCTTGCTTGTGTTGGTAGGTCAGTTTCGAGGTTTGCGGTGTTCGGCGATGAGCTACAGCCGGCGATGTTCATGGGCCAGCAAAGAGAGATGAAGGATGTGTCATGGACTGTGGTACCTGTTGGAAACCAAATCCAGCAGTACGACAGTGGGGTCCATGTTGTTCTATGGAAGGGCCTCCACTATGAACAGGGCGTGCCTTTCATCATAGGCCAGCTTCTTTCCAGGGGAGCTCTTCTTATATGTTTGATATACTCATCGAATGGATCCTACGTCGTATGTTGCGCTAGGAGTTGGGCACACAACCGACGCAGGCCTTTAGGGAACCCAGCCGGTGCTGGCTTTAGTTGACGTTGTTCAACACGTGTGGCTTATCACGATGCAAAGAATGATGCTCACTTGTGTCGGTAGATCACTTTCAGGGTTTGCGGCGTTTTGTGATGAGCTACACGCGGTGATGTTCATAGGCCGGCAAAGAATGATGAAGGATGTGGCGTGGGCTGTGGTACTGTTGGAAATCAAATCCAGCAGTACGACAGTGGGGTCCATGTTGTTCTGTGGAAGGGCCTCCACTATGAACAGGGCATGCTTTTCATCATAAGCCAGCTCCTTTCCAGGGGAGCTCATCTTGTATGTTTGATATACACATCAAATGGATCCTACATCGTATGTTCGATATGGACGTCAGATGAGGTATCTGGCTTGTATGTTCGACATACACGTCAGATGGACTGAGGTGATCTCCTTGGAGTCGCTCTGCTTTATCTTCTGGCTTGTAACCATCCTCTTACTCGTCAGATGAATTAAAGCTAACTCTCCAAGTGGTTTCGCTTCGCTAACTCTCCAAGTGGTTTCGCTTCTTATTCTTGAGGAGGTCCTTCCTTTCGTGGACTTGCTTCTTCCTCATGGGACAAGCATTTGTTTTGGCCTGTAACTGTCCTACAAGAGCAATTTTTGGTTTGTAAACATCCTCTTATCCTCAAACGCAAGAGACTTGTAAGCTCCCTAGTAATGGGTTCTTATAACTTGTAACTCTTTTTTTTTTTTACTGCAATAAAAAGAGTTAGCATTTTCGTTTGGATTATCTTGCTTATTTTTGTGCTGAATCCCTTTCTTTTGAATACACATCACGGATAGTACTTCATTAGGTATCGCCCATTGATAGGGGGATCCCCTCCTCTCCATTAGGATGTGCCAGTATGTAGGCTCCGTTGGGCGAGACCTCATTGACCATAAAGGGACCTTCCCACTTAAGCTCAAACTTCCCTTTAGGTCGGTCATGCATAACAATGGGCCTCTTGACAGCTAAGACTAGATCACCATGGGTGAATGAGCGAATCTTGACAGACTTCTCGAAAGCCTTCTTCATTCTCCCTTGATTGAGTTCAAGGTTATGCTGAGCCTCTAACCTCTTTTCATCGAGTGCATCCAATTCTTGATACCGGAGCTTGACTCTCTCATCTTCGGTTATTCCTTGGTGAATAGCGACTCGTAATGAAGGGATTTGTATTTCAAGAGGTAGAAATGCTTCACCTCGTAGACCAGAGAATAAGGAGTGGAATCAGTACAATTTCTGCTAGTAGTACGATAAGCCCACAGTGCTTCAGGAAGCTTTTCATGTCAGTTCTTCCTTGTTTTTTATACTAACTTTCTTAAGACATTGCACAGAGTCTTATTGAAAGCCTCAGCTAATCCATTCGCCCGAAGGTGGTACATAGTCAAGTACCTCCATTCGAAATTGAACTGATTAACTAGGCGATCAATGTGATGACTCCTAAATTACGGGCTGTTGTCATATATAATCCGGTCGGGCACTCCGAATCGGTATATGATATGATGTCGAACGAAGTAGGCCACCGTCGTCCCAGGAACCTGCTTAAGGGGAACTGCTTCAGCCCACTTAGAGAAGTAATATGTTGCGACTAGGATAAAAATATGGCCCATTGTGAAAGGAGGGTCAATAGGCCCTACAATGTTCATACCCCATTGTGAGAAGGGCCATGACGCAACCGTAGGGTGTAAGGGCTCTGAAGGCTGGTGAACCAGGCTGGAATATATTTGGCATACCTGACACTTTTTAGCATAGCTTAAGGAATCAACTATCATGGAAGCCCAATAGTATCCCAACCTATGTATTCGTTCATAGAGCTTAGAACCGGATTGGTGTAGTCCATAGATGCCTGAGTTGACTTCTTCTAACACCTTACTTTCTTCTTGGATATCGACGCATCTAAGAAGAATGCCGTCAAATGACCGTCTAAAGAGAACATCTCCTTTGAGGAGAGTATACTTGGTGGACATTCGATGTATGTTGTTGCGTTCGGCACGATCTTTTGGAAGCCTGCCATGTTTTCGAAAACTGGTGATGGGCTCTCTCCAATCTTCTACCTGCTCAATTTCTACGCACATTGGGTCAAAGAATTCTGGTTCCTAATTTCGACCCTTAGCTTCTTGACTATGTACTATTGCTTGTTCAATTTTGACTACTTCTTTGGTCGATAGAAGTGTTCCAAATGGATAAGGGGGACACTCGAGGAAGATATTTCTCTCGTCATCCGCATCAACCTCGATTCTTAGTTTGATGTGTCTCCATTCTGCCACCCAAACAAGCATGGTCCCTGATGAAGACAACTGAATTGTAGCGCCGAGTTTTGCGAGTGTGTCGACCTGGGAATTTAGTCTCCTGGGGATGTGACTCTGGAATATGTCTTCAAACTGGGCTATATACGATTTTACAGTATCGTGACAAGGCTTGAGAGTGTCTTTTCTCATATCATATATCCCTTTGAGCTATCGGATAACCAACTGAGAGTTGTCATAGATTTTAAGCTTCTCCAATTCGAGATCGAAGGCTATCTCGAGTCCGATTATAAGGGCTTGATATTATGCCTCGTTATAAGAACCGTCTTGAGCGAGAGAGAGATAGTGCCAAAATTCCTCCTCTTGGAGTCATGAATACTTTTTCGATACCTCCTCGATCTGATTGGAAAGCTCCATCGAAGTATAATTCCCACGTATGAACAAGGTCAGCACAGAATAGTTCTTCATCGGGGAGGTCGCTTGATAAATGAGATTCTGCCAGTACGGGGTGCACCGCGAGAAACTCAGCCAAGGCCTAGCCCTTGATGGCCTTCTGTGGGACATACGTGATATCGAACTCCATCAGCAATAATGCCCACTTCTCAAGGAGTCCCGAAAACATGGGCGTGTCATGAGAAATTTACAGGATCAAATTTTGATATAATTTTTACTTCACGACCAAGCAAGTAATGGTGGAGCTTCTGTACTATGAAGATCAGGGCTAGAAACATCTTTTCTATTAGGGGATAATTCTTCTCGGTCGCCTGCATCCTGTGGCTGAGGTAATATAACGCAGTCTCTTTTCCCTCTTCATTGTTTTGTGCTAACAATGCTCCGAGTGACTCGTCTAAAGCAGTCACGTATAGAATGAGGGGCTTTCCCAATACTGGTGTAGAGAGTACTGGAGGGTTGAGTAAATAATGCTTAATGTCGTCAAGGGCTACCTGACAAGCTTCATCCCAGATGAATGGTGTATCTTTCTTTAGCATGTGTGTAAAGGGTTTACATCGACCTGAGAGGTTCAAGATGAACCTACGAATGTATGTCAGTTGCCCTTGGAGGAAGTGCAATTCTCGAAGTGAAGTCGCTGAAGGCATTTCTTGGATTGCTTTGATCTTGACTGTCTCAACTTCATGCCCTCGATGTCTGACAATGAACCCTAAGAATTTTCCCGAATGCACTCCAAAAGCGCATTTCAGTGGGTTCATTTTTAGCTGATGGAGACGCAAGCTCTTGAACACCTTTTCAAGATCTCTCATATGAGCATCCTTCTCTTTGGATTTTACCACCAAGTCGTCCACATAACACTCCACCTCTTTGTGCATCATGTCTCAAATAATGGTCGTCGTTGCTCTCTGGTATATGGTGTCGGCATTCTTTAATCCAAAAGGCATCATTATGTAATAGAAGACCCCTTTCGGAGTTAAGAATGTTGTGGCGTCTTCATCCACGAGCACCATCCTTATTTGATTATATACGGAGTATCCATCCATGAAGGAAAAGATTTGACAATGAGCTGTGGAGTCGATGAGCATTTTAGTGAACGGCAACGGGAAGTCATCCTTGGGATAGGTGGTATTCAAATCGCGAAAGTCAATACACACCCTGATTTGACCATTCTTCTTCTTGATCGGAACGACATTTGCTAGCCATTTCGGGTCCTTGACTTCATGGATGAAACCTGCTTATCTAAGTTTGGTTATCTTGGTGTCTATCTGCATTTCGAGGTCAGGCATGATCCTTCTTGATTTCTGTTTGACAGGTTTGACAATTGGATCAAAGCCGAGACGGTGAACGTCGACTTGAGGGTCCAAATCAGGCATCTCATGGTAATGTCAAGCAAAGTCGTCCCGATTCATTTTCAAGAAGGCAATGAACTCCTCTTTCTCGTCTAAAGAGATTCTCGTTGAAATGATGGTAACTCTGGGGTCGGTTTCATCTCCAAGATTTATTTCTTCGAGTTCTTCAGCTGTGGCCTAACCACCTTCTTTCAATTCTTCTAGAGCCTCTTGCAACTCTTCATCGTTGTTTTTAGGGATCTTGTGATCGACCTCAAATGCAGAGACCCATGATCCTGACATCTCTCCCTTCAATAAAGGCTCAGAGTGGTTTATAATTTCTGCATCTTTCCCCATCTGAGGAATGGAAGGGTCTTCCATAAACAAGGGTTGTTTCTTGAACTGCAGGAGTTAGTCTTGGAGATTGCAAGGAATTTGAGACTCAACGATTGTAGTACAAGAAGTAGGCCAATGCGAATCACTCGTCGTTTGAGCAACTAACTGCAATGTTGGTCCACACGAGTTAGTGCTTCACAAACTTGTATCATGTGGCAAGTTTTCTGAGAGTAGAAACTTTGCCCCCTCGACTCTCTCAATCTCTAGTCAAAGTTAGGCTTAGGTGGCCACTGAGGTTTCTTTGGCTTTGAATTCTTGCGCTTATCTGTGGTAGGTGGCTCTACCTTAGCTTTAGCTGCCATGGCACTAGCAACTGTTGGGAATCTTGCTGCCTGCGTCAGGGTCTTTCTCAATCGTTTCAGTTGCATCTTTGTTATGTTTGATCCCTCAAGTTCTCTATCAAGAGACTCAAAGTCTGAACATATCAAGGTTGTACTTGCAAGAGACAGATGAAGAAGAATAAGAAGTATGAGAAGAAGGAGGAGTAGGGTTAGAAGGTGGGGACTTTTAAGGTCGTTCCCCTCATTAGACCGAGGGTAGCTTTTTACGTCATCGCTAGAGTTGGACAGTTGCATGGGTTTTTTTATGTCTTTCCCTTGCTTAGACCACTGGGGCGTGCTTTTAACGTCATCACCCTCATCGAACGTTTGCTGAGTAGGAGATGAGACGGGAGCATCATCTGGATAGGATGAAAAAGGAAAAATGATTATGTCAGGGATGAAGTCCAGCAAGGTTGGTAACGAGGGAAGGGGCCTGAGAAATTCTTGCTTGACTATGGGTTGAGCGGTCTTGTTTCTTCGACGAGCAGCCCTTAGTGCCCATCTCTTTCTAATCTTCTGAAATGGTGTTTGATTCGTCTCACTAGGGTGGCAAACCGCTCTAGCTTGGCGAACTGCTCCTCATCTTAAGGACTTGAGTCTGCTTCAGCCATGGTAGGTTATCCATGACTGGGAATTTGAGGGTTCTGCATAGTCTGAGTCGCTAATAGGAAGGTCCTGGTTTATGAGATCTTCTTGCCCCGATGGAGAAGTGATTTAGAGATCAGTTACGAGGAGATTGTAAAATTCTTGACACTCTTGTATCTTCTCTGTTAATATATCAAGGAAAGTCGTGCATTCTGATAAATAATGACCTCTTATTTGATAGAATGGGCACCAACGATCTTCAATCCCCTTAGCAAGGCGGCAAGGTTTCCTTGCCTGCTTCAGTGTGATTATGCCTTCCTGAAGTTTTATAATGAAGAAAGCATGGAGGATAATATGCATTTCATCTTCCTCTTGAATCGTTACTATATGGGAGGCCTCAGCTAACCCGAAGGCCTTCTTTAAATCTTCAAGCTTTATCTGACCTTTCATAATCAGGGCCTCAATGATATCCTTCAGCATGTAGCAGCCATCTGTGGGATGATTGATCCTCTGATGGTAGGCACAATAATTCGCTTGAGTGTCAAGGCCGGATTGCTCAGGGAACCTGGTTTCAAGAAGCTGGATCATATTCTGTTTCAATAATAATCGGAACAAAGCAGGGACCCATTCCTTCTTGAAGGGATAGACATTGTTCTTATGCCAGGTGAAATAATCACTCCGATCATAGTTGGCTGGTGGAGGTACCCGATTGTACGACTGTTGCTGCTTACAAACCTAGGGTGTTATCTTAGCCGCGCTTACCTCTTTAGAGAGGTCCAAAGTTTGAGGGGGAGCCTTCTTTGAATCAGTGACCATGACAGCTACACTAATTACCCTTTTATGTTGGTTGCCCCATGTGTTATTTTGAGAGCTACTAATGCCCTGGTTGTTTGCTGAACTTGCAGATGGTTATCATGTCCCACCATGATGGTGTGATAAACTCTATATGCGAACTAATTTAGAGATCAACCTTGACATGGAGGTCGGATTAGAGGCCTCTACATGTAGGGCGATTTCAGGTCGCATGTTCTGCACATAAGTTTGGACTGCTTCCTTCTCAGGCATAGGATTAGGGTGACAGGAAGCCAAGTTTCTCCATCTTGATATGAACTAATCCACGGGCTCATCAGATTCTTGAGTCAAGGTGAGAAGTTCGATGGTTTGAACCTCTCTCTCGACCTCATAGAAGCGTTGATAGAACAGTTTCTCTATCTCCTCCCATGTATGCACCGAGTTTGGAGGAAGTCAGGCATACCATTTGAATGTCAGGCCATCTAGGGTCTCAACTAACTGTCTAAGAAGAAGTCTCCCGTCGGCCGCGGTTTCCCGACATGCCGCCTGGAAGTGGGCAATATACTGGTTCAGGGAGGTGGTTCCACTGAATAAGGGAAACTTCCCTTTCTTATAGTCTGAGGGGAACGGGACCTGATCAATATAGGAGGGGCATGGTCTTTGATAAGGCATCGTACCCTGCATCCCCAAAATCTGTCTGTTCTTTAGGCTATGGATGACCATATTTAACTAAGAGACCAAGTGAGGGATAGAATTGTCCTGTGACGTAGACGGAGGGGGCTGCCATGGAGGTGCACCCTCAGAGTGATGGGAATAGACCTCATAGTTAGCCGACTGGCGTGCAACGTCAACACGATCGATCTTTTCCATCATCGCATGCACCATATCCTCAAACTTATTCTTACGATCCTCATCTGCATCACCGGGCTCGTTTACGACCATTACGCTGACTGTTTGTCTATGGAGGTCAATTTTAGCGGCAGCTGAAGGCTTGCGAGCATGATCGGTCGTACTTGGTAGGTCAGTCAGTAGGGGGGAAGCATGCCCCGACTGAACTCGACTCCTGTACGTGGATCACATTTGGACCGGTTCTCGACGGTCTTGGGACCGTGGCTGCTGAGTGGCCGAGTCTTCTTCTGCGATAGTAACCACATCACAGGGCTCATGGAGCTCTTCTTCAGGCTTGATCGTCTGAAGAGGGTAGAAGGGATTCAGGCCAAGAGGGTTGTCAAAATTGGTTGTTTCGACCGCTTTGGTCTCTTCCCTAGTCAAAATTTGCAGACCTCTATCACGTTTAGCCTTGAGGTTTTGATGGACCTTGCACCACAACTACTATCTAGGTCGCAACTGATCAACTCTTCTCGCACAGGAGAGAGCTGTCTCCATCAAGTGCGGCAATGGATGAGGACCAAGAACTAGAGTCATCTTGGGCCGGGGAGGATGAAGGACTCGATCTTCTTATAAGCTCTAAAGACACGACCTAAGTGATGGGGCTAGTTTAGGATTGTACTCTTAGTGAAAAACTTCGAATACCAAGGCTGAAGGTGCTTACTTGATGAAAAAGGAGCAAGCAGGAGCAGAGTTGACTCATGAGGGGGCATGAGTTAAGGGTGAAGGGACTCCTGAGATGGCGACGCACGTGTGCCCTTTGAAGAAGGATCTCGGGGGACCTGGTGGTCCACCTGGGCTCGTGCAGGTGATCTGGCTTTAGGAGGTCGAGAACTACAAGCAGGTGTCTGTAAGAGAATGGGTACCGACGTGCCCCTTACAAGGTGTGCTTGTGTGGGCATAGTAGGAGGACGAGGAGGTCGTCTCCTATGTACTCGGGTTGGCTCAATAACGGCGTTGCCTTGAGCAGTGAGATGCATATGAGTAGCATGTGCAAGACCTGCCCTTGGAAGGTGCGATCATGGACACGGACCCGAGGTAATAGAAAGGTTGTCCTGAGGTGTGGCTCAAGTGGGTGACCCACGAGCCTTGTGGTGTGTGTGAGGGGTGAAGACCATGGGGTTTCTGCCTCTATGTGTTGAGCCTCTAGGGATAGAGACCAATGGTGTAGGAATGTGGGGGGTAGCCTTATGGCGAACCACAGAAGCAATGGCAACTTGCTTGCCTTTGCAGAAAGGGACTGGGCAGCCTTTCGGAGTAGTGACTTGCCGGTGGCAGGGTGCATGCTATGTGGGGCAACATAAGTGCCACCCATGCAAGGCGCCTTAGTGGAGTTCCACCAGAGCGAAGTGATGGGGAGTGAGGGACCTTCATGTCCCTCCTCACACTAGTCCAGGTAAAGACTTGGGAGCTAGACAAGGGGTCTTTGCTCAAAAGGATGGTCAGGAATGAAGTCGAAGGAACTTGTTCCCTAAGGACACTCTCGAATACCGGGATAAGAAAATCCCCAATCCGGATAAATGGGTTGCATAACCCAGCAGCCATAAATGAATGTGAAAGACAATGAAAGCATAAATAAAAGAAGAAACTAGCTAAACAAGAATGATCCATCGAAGGGGTAGTAAGTCCCCAGTGGAGTCATCAAACTGGTTAGGTGCCACAATCTCACCCTCCAAATCTGGATGATCGGGCAGCACGCATCTCAGGTTTCGAGGGAAGACCGGGACATTTCTGAGATCGCTCTCTCAGTAACCTAGTTTGAGAACAGGGGCAGGTGTTACCAACGGTGAGAGAGGAATTTTAAAAGTGGGTTCGGGACTTACTCGGGCTGGCTGGCATGGGCGCCCTCTTAGATCATGAAGAAAGCCCCCCAGTGATGAAACTGGTTCAGAATCACCTACCTTGGCTCATATTCTTCTTGTTTTTTGCAAGTACAAACATATATGGCAAAGGTTGTAAGACGGGTGGGTCAGACCTCACCCTTTTCCTCTTTGGTGAACGTACACAAGCAGACGCATTCAAAGAAGAAGAAGGGAAGAAAGACGAGAGAGAGAGAGAAGAGTTCGACTGAGCAAGAGGATCAAGCTGGTGAGTATTTGGCTTGACGTGGTAGTAAAACGAGCTCAAAACTAAGACCGGTTCATGAGATTACTACTAGACGTCATTACCAATACCGACAAGCTAAGCACAATGGTCGATCTGTCATGGCAATAAAATGGACCAAGCAATCCTGGCACAACAACATTACGGCTAGACGACAGGACTTTCATGAGAGGTTAACCTCAATCCCTCTTAATCGAACGAAAGGATAGCAGAGTGGTGGTCATGGGGGAAAGGGTGAAGAGAAGAAGGGAACAGACAGAGGGGGGAGAGAAAAGACAAGAGGATAAAAGAGGGAAGGAAGGAAGATGCAGTCGACGCTAGACATTGCCAAATGTTTCAGAAGAGAAGAGAGAAAAGACAGTCGGCGATAGACTTCACCAACTGTCAGAAGAGAAGAGAGGGAGAGGACTAACCGGTGCTAGGCTTGCGTCGGTTGCGATGGGAGTGAAGCAAGGGAGAGAGATCGAGCTGGCACTAGGCTTCGCCGACTGTGATAAGAGAGAAGAGAGAAATCTAATCGGTGCTAGGGTTCGTCGACTGTTAAGAAAAACATGAAAGAGAAATTCAATCGGCGCTGGGGCTCGCCAATAATTAAAGAAGAGAGGAGAGAGAAAACCCCACTCGACACTAAGGTTGAAAGAAGAGAAAGAGAGGGAAAACCCCACCCGGCACTGGGGATGAAAGAAGAAGAAGAGAGGGAAAACCCCACCCGACACTGGAGATGTAAGAAGAAGATAACCAACCGACGCTGGGGATGAAAGAAGAAGACGAAGAGAGGGAAAACCTCACCCGACACTGGGGATGAACAAAGAAGAGAACCAACCAGCGCTAAACTTGCACCAGTTGCAATGAGGAGGAGAGAGAGAGATGAGAAAAAGGGAGGAGAGAGTAAGAGGGGAGGAGGGAGAAAAAGGGGAGGAGGGAGAAAAAGGGAAGGAGAGAGAAAGAGGGGAGGAGAGAGAAAGTTACATGTCTAAAGGGTACCAACCATTTTCTTCTCTCTCCTCTCTCTCCCCAAGACGTACTCACAGGCTCAAGGAAGAATGGAAATTTCTATTGAAAGAATGAGTCGAGAGTTTTTTTACAATGAAGCAGTGCCTGTTTATATAGAATTGGGCCCAAACATGGGTGGATGCCCAAAAGTAACCCTAATTGAAGGTAATTACGATTTAATTGAATTTAAAAAATTCTAAAAATTGATGCAAAAAGACTATTTTGCCCCTGCCTAATAATGTGTGAAATTCCAAAACAGTCTTTGCTGCTACTCGAGATCTTGCATGGTCTTCCATGGCTCACCCGGGGGTGTTTTGATGCTCGATTGATCAAAAGATTGTTGTTTTCTTGTAGGGCTCGGCATGGCGATCGTTTTGATACCAACTTCGAGCCATGAATCAAGTTTTTTAGCCATAATCACTAGACTTGAATCTTGGGTGAATCTTGAAAACTTTGGATCTATTGTGTGCTCGTTCCTTGATGTTTCTTCGTGATTTTTTTATTGAATCACATTGAGTATGCAGTCACGACTGCGTTGCAAAGAACGCAGCTCGATTTCATGTTCGAATGAAGATTTCGTCATCTTGAGTTTTTTGCTGGAATCTTAAAATTAGGTGATCGGAATTTATAGCAAATTTGGCACCTTCATGTGTAAAATCCAACCGTTCATCGTATGCGAGGTTCAGGCCAAGGATAGCCTCGGACCTCACAAACATAATGCAATTAGTTTCATGTCAATCGGGTATGCGAGCGTCGTGATCTGACTGCTTGAACAAGGCATGCTGCTACTAAATTTTCTGCAACTACCTTCACGGATCAGCGATTTCATTTAGTTTTTGTCTTTTCTCGGGCGTCGTTATGAGGCGTACCACATATCGAATTGCTCGTCTTGATGAGACAAATCCGCTCACCAAATTTGGGAACAATCTGACTTGGAACGAGTGAGTTATAGGCCAGAAATATGACTACTCATAATTGTAAAAACAGCCACCTTTAATGGTGTTTTGATGGCGTGAGGCCACACGGGAATATTCTGCGGCTTACCCCTTTTCGGTATTTTACCCATAACTTCGTCTTGGACTGCCCGATTAAGCTGAAACTTGACCCATAGGGGTTTTAAACCATGCCGAATCTAGTGGCGGTAGTCCCATAGCTGTTTGACATACCAAAAGTGTGGCTCTAGGTACAGGGTCTAGAGACTGATTTTGCTGAAAAATTGTTTCTTGTTGTTCACTGCCTTAGACATGTCTGATCACGATGAAACTTGGCAGGTGGTCTTTTGAAGTACTAAAGAAGATCTTAACCAGTTCTGGGGCCATTTAGAGACTGTTGAGAGTTTCCACTGTTTTATAGGCTTTATTGATCTGCTTCTTACCAGAGACCAAGATGCTAAAAAATACGTTCAAACATGCACAGCAACCCACTAACATGTCACACTCGACAACTACATGTAGGAGTCACCAGATTAACAATATATTCTTTATCCGCATTGATCTCATACATACCATCATGTGCCCATGTGACTGTATAAAGGAATCTGGACTTATCCTTCCTCATGTCTATTACCTTTTGGTAGTCAATGTAAGCACACCGCTCCATTCTAGGGACATAATCATCTTCTTTGAAAATTCTCTCTTGAGCTTAACCCTAAGGAATTTAAGGAGTTTAATAAAGGGCTTCTCTTGAGCCTTTAATATCCACCGGTTATATGATTCAAAGATGTTCAATGTAAGATGATTGTATCTACACCCCTGAAAATACGTGTTTGCCCAATATTCCAGATGCTATAATATGATCCAGTCATAGGCCTCAGCATTTGTATTCTTAAACTACCATGTACTCATTGAAGTCTGTTATTGACAATGCACGTGCAGCTTTCCAATAAAGCTTTATGAGAGCTAAATTTTTATAGGTCTTTTTAAAGTTATCGGTAAGGTGATTCAAACAATAGCTTGTTCACTAGTTGGGAATACCTTTTCAATTGCGGCTTATAACACTTTTTGACGATCTGAGATAATAGTCAATGCTGGCAGTTCAGGCCTCTAATTACATAGCTCATTAAGAAGCTCTAGAAACCAAGTCTAACTTGGTGTATTTTTCACTCTCAACCACTGTATATGCTATAGAAAATATATTTTCATATGCATCTACCCCAACTACAGCTAATAGTATCCCTTTGCAACTTTCCTTCAAAACTGTCTCATCTAGTCCCATAAGTGGCCTGCAACGAAACATAAAACCATACAAACATGGACGATTACTTATAAACACATGCTCAAACCTATCATGATCAACTGTTTGAATAAAAGTTACGGTGCCAAAGTTAGTGATTCAGATCTTATGAAGGTACTTGGCGAGGTCCTCGTATTCCTTTACGTGAGAACCCTCATTTATCTCTTGTGCAACATCTTTGTCCCGACATGCTTGTTAGTAAGATAACATGACACCGTGATCACATTGTATATCATTAACCACATCTCTAGATATTAGATTGGGCATATCATTCAAACAGTCTTTGATCTTACTTGCCACCCAGTGGCTTCAGGCAAGCAACTGATGAACCCTACCTATTCCGCCGGCACATGAGTGTATGTTTACAAATTTCTTCACCCTGAAGAAGTATGTTGTATTAACCCTCTAACAACACACTTGCCATGAACACCCATATATAGTACACCTTGCTCATACTCGTCTTTCCTAGCTTTTATAAACTTCATATTGAAGTTTTGTGATATGGCATAATCAATAAGGTGATTACGGCATGCATGTACATCATCAAAATTCTGATCTTGTTGAAGTACAACTTCGTAACGATTAATCCTGAGGGGGCTTGCAATTGGATCAATGTTGTTAGTATGCCGCTCGATTTCCGAATCATGTGAATCTTCTACACTTATGGCAACAACACCTTCACTGTAAACTACTTGCTTTGGTTGGGAAGTGTTGTAGAAAAAAAATTTAAGGACATGTTAGAATTATCATAACACATAACATAAAATTAACAAATAAGAAATTAATGATTTTCATTGCAAACTTCTTACCTGACCAATCTTGACGGACCATTATTGGGCATTGTTGATTGTCAATATTCAGTGCAGTCAGACTCAATAGGTCTGTTTGATACGTATATAGCGATGGGAGAAGACCATTCCATCATATTTACAATGTCGTCATCATCATCAATACGTATCATATTACTATTACTTAGTAACCTTGTGTCAATATACCTAATAGTCATGGTACTTTGGGCATAATTTTATATTTTTCACAAGTAATCCTTTACTTGGTCAAATGATGGGATCCCTTTAAAAAATATAACCTTCACAACCCCATCATCATAGAAAATACATCCATCATTAGATTTCCTCTTGAAAAAACACCAAAGTATACAACGATTTTCACTCTGTTGTCACCCATTATTGTTATGTACAAGCTCAATCACTACATAGAAATTTCATATGGAAACAAATATAAAATACTTGTAAGAAGTTTCAAAATACTTACATATAATGAGGAGGTTGCATTATAGAGGGACATTGATTGCAATATAGATACCAAAATATAAATAAAATTACAACGGCCAAGCCAACTACTTCAAGTATTATAGAAAAATATTATTTTGATGGCCAACCATTAAATAAATCTAAAACTTATTTATGCAACAATATAAATAAATCTTAAAATTATTTATGTAATATTATAATCAAACTATATCAAGTACTATAGAAAAACAACATAATATATTGATGACATACCTATAAATAGTGTTGGTGTGTATATTTGATGCTCTCAAAGACCTCGTTCAAAGATCACTTGTGAAAATGATAAAATGGAAATGTATATAATAGATGATATGATGAAATTGGATGAGAGAGATAGAAAATGGATGAGAGAGGGAAGAGGCTAAGAAAAAAGAAAATGCTAAAGAAATCGTGAAAATAGGGTTTTATGCAAAAAAAATGGTAAAAATAAAAAAGGCAAGAGAAAATTACACTTATTTTAATACCGTATAATATATCTAAAGTATTACGGTAGATCGATTACCATAATTGAATGTTATTACATTATAGTAATTAAAGTACCGTATAAAATGTTTTAATAATTACGGTAAATAAATTACTGTATAAATTGGCTAGTCATTACGATATTTAAATTACCGTAATGTTCTTCATAGTAAAAAGACTACTGTGAAAGTCATTTTTGGCCAAAAAACCCAAAAATAATGAGAAAAAGTGTAGTTGAAATTTTTAAAAGTTTTGAAGTTTTTTTTCAATTTTATGAAAATATAAGTATATTTACAATAATTTTCCAAAAAAAAACACTGGATTTCACAACTGAAACGTGCCCTAAAAAGGAGCAAGCTATTAAACACTTTATAGAAGTGTCGTATGCATATCTAGAAGTAGCACCACACGTGTCCATGTCCGTGGCAACGTGTAGTCAAGCCCTAGGATACACATGCCCATGTTTCATGGGTTATGTCTAGCTACAAAATGAAAGCGTTTGGGATGCCATGAAGACCAAAAAGGATTTGTTTGGTCCTTTGGGGAATAAAATAGAGAAGGAAAAAGAAAAATTATGCATGGATCTAAAAACAAATGCAAAATTACTATATGATCTATATTTTACCTAAGTTTACACATTGGTCCCTTTTTCTTTTTTTTTGGTGTTTTTTAATTCCAAATTTGCCTTGATTCGATGTTGACAACATCAAATTACTTTTCTTTAACAAAATTTTATTTGTTGATCTTTATGGTGATACAATACCCTAGAATTTGTTTCGCCTGATATTTAGAGTGGCTTGATGTTCGCTATATTGAACCACCCCATGTATCAATCTAGTTGAGTGTGGGGCAATTAAACGTTGGTGAAATTAAACCCTTTTGCGGTTCGAATTTTTGTGAAGTATAGGATAATTTGATGTTAGGGATGACATCGAATCACCCCTACTTAAAAGAGATCCTAACATGTCGAAGGCCTAAGCGTAGGATTTTTCAGTGGATGTTACACATATTGAAATTAATAACCAATCTAGATTACGGAAACATATCCAGTTGTGCTTTGACCCTGGATCAGACATGGAAGTTCTAGAGATAACATGTGGTTTGATTTTGGTGACACTAGTTAAAAAAACAAAATCCTTAAACTGGCGGTAGTTCGAAGTAACCAATATCAAACCACCCCATCTTAAAACAAATTCATAAGTATGCAGCAACTAGATATCAATATTCATATGGAGCAAGTTAGATATCAAAACACCAAACTATCTTATACTAGTCCAAATATGGAGCGTTTTGAAGTTGCTAATGTAGCGGGGGCGGTTCATTTCTGAGGAGTCGTACCACACTAGAAATCACAAAAATAAAACTCTCTTACAAAAAGTACATTGATAATGCCAACATTATTGAAATTAAAAAAAAAAAAATTTGAGGTAAAACTGAAATAAACCAAGGTGGTAACAATCAATGTTATTAAATTTACTTCGCTTCAGCTGAAGAGGTGAAAGCCTTCGGATTTTAAGCATAAATCGAAGTGAAGAAAAGTGTGGTGCTGCCGCTTCAGTCAGATTCGGGCTGCTTCGAGTCTGTTTCGGCCGAAGCTTCGAGCTGCTTCGGTCAAAAAAGAAATACCTATATAAAAGTATTTCTTTTTACTTTTTTTAGCTTTTTTATTATTTTTAGTTTTTCATTATTTTATATGTAAAAATCTAATTTATTTATATTAAATTTTTAAAAAAAAGTTCAAAGTTTCCCCTCGAATCTGCCGAAACACCGAATTGCTTCATTTTCTCACCAAACCGAAAAAAATCCTAAACAAATTTGACGGTAAAAATATGAACCATGCGATAATTTCCACATTTGTTTTGAAATCTATACGTGATTTTTCACGAGGTTTTGGGCACTTTAATTATTAGTTTCCTACTATAGAACATGCCATTTTCGTAATTTCAGTGCCTAAAAAAGGCAACAAGGTTTACTTTCCCCCAGTGTTTTAAAAAACGTCGAGCCGAACCGGACTCGCCCGGTTCGACTCGGAAATCGCAAAAAGTGGATCGTATCGGCTAAAAAATCGAAAATCGTCCGGTTCTAGAGAGAACCGGACGATTCTGCACAGTGACTTGCCTAGTCACTGTGCGGAATCGGCGAGTCCGTGAAGAACACGGGTTGCACAGTGTTCTTCACGGGATTCTTTGAAATTTGTCATTTTTTGATCATTTTTCTTGTTTTTTTTGGCATGTGATCTAATTTGCAAGCTGTAAACAGCTTTATTCAGCTTTTTCAAGGATTAAATGGTTGAAAAATTTGGTGTTTTTGGATCACGAAACTTGCTTTTTTAGGGTTTCCCCCTTTTCTGAAAGTTTCATGCCAAATAGGGCATGAATCTTTCAAAATTTGTAGGCATTTTGATCGTAAAGCTGTGAATCAGAACTTTTTGTTACTAATTTGTGATAATCGTTGAGAAAAACAGAGTTTTTTGGAGATTGAAGGCTTCGGTTCACAAAATCAGGTAAGAAGTTTGGGTTTTTTTTTTTTCCGCCATTTGATTTATTTCACGGCATATTTTGAACATAATGAGATCAATAATTAGGGTTTTTAATCTTTGTTGTGGCTAGTATGATTTAAAATTTTCAATTTTACGTAATCTGGTCAATTACAGCATGAAATTTGAGATGAACACTGAGATGTCTGCGGAACCAAAATTCCATTGTTTTTTTTTTTTTTCGCCTTTTGATTTTGTTTTCATGATATATTAGAAATAATGTGTTAAAAATTTAGGGTTTTGATTCCTTATATTGTTGTTTATCAGAAAATATACTCAATTGGATGTAATTTATTCACTTAGAGGTGGATTTTTGAGTTAAAATAGTTATGTAAAATGGCTCTGTGAAGAACAATTTTTTTTTTTTTTTTTTGTAATCTATGATCGGA
>NW_006497159.1:561797-576381 GCF_000471905.2 Amborella trichopoda
GTATTATATTATTCTAAATGTTTGTAATTGATATGTACGAAAATATTATTGTCAAAAAAGGTATTTTGCAATAACAAATAACAACGAATATGACTACATGAACCACCGCAACATATTATCACTACATATGGTGATTATTTTTCTTTTTGAACTGTCAGGTTAATTTTATACTTTTTACATCTTAAAACAGTTGAATCATGTCAAGATCTGCAGAAGACCCTGCATGGCAACATGGGGTCAGACTTGATCCCAACAAGAAAGACAAAATTATTTGTAATTACTGTCAAAGAGTGATAAGTAGTGGGGTACATAGGTTCAAGCAACACTTGGCAGGGGTTAAGGGAGAAGTTTCTGCATGCACTAGTGTCCCTAGTAATATAAAAAAACAGATGGTGGCAATTCTTAATGCTAACAAAGGTAAAAAAATTGCCAAACATAGGATGAATGAGGAGATAGCTAGTTTATATACATCATCAAGCAGGAATGATACAGAAGAGCAATATAATAATGACCTAGAAGAACAATATAATAATGAATGACGGTTCATGCAGGGAAATAACATATCAATATTCGCATATTCATTCAAAAACATGAAAATTCTTAATGGAGTACCATCATTTCTTATTGAATTCCTAAAAAATAATATTTATAATGAATTTTAATAAATTTTTTCGGATTTTTTTGAAGCTTGATTCTGACCGATTCACCGGATCCAGATCTCCGATCCGGATCTGGTTTTTAAAAGCCCTATCCGAGTCACCGATCCGTTTTTTAAACTATTGCTTTGGCCAAATGTTAAGGTAAATTCAAATTTTAAAAACAGTGACCGTTTTGTCTCCCATCCGCTCTTTCTAAATTAACTTTCAAATTTTGAAACAACTGACCGTTAGCCCTATGCTCCTCTTTAAAACCTCAATCTCTTCTCTGCCTTCTAATAACAAATCCCATTCAACATCTCTCTCTCTCTCTCTCTCTCTCTCTCTCACTCACTCTCTTGTTATGGCGACCGTTGTTGCAGAACCTGAACCAGTCCGGCAAAGGAAGTCGAGAAAGCCACTCAAGCCAAAGAATGAGAATGATAACATTTTGCTCAATTCCCCTTCATTTGCAGAATCGGAGAAAGAGAACCTTGTCCATCCGTCAATGGCTCCCAAGGTCTCTCAGCCAAATAAGAAGAAAAGTAAACATAAATCAGTGGAAGAGGAGTTGAAGGAAGTGAGGGAAAAGCTCGAAAAGATGAGACTTGAGAAGGAGAAGGCAGATGAGATATTGAAGGAGAAGGATGAGCTTTTGAAGCAGAAGGCAGAGGAGATAGAGACTAGGGGAAAAGCACAAGAGAAGCTCGAGTCTGAGATCAAGAAGTTGCAGAAACAGAAAGCGTTTAAGCCTAATCTGGTTAGTGAGAGAAGAAGAGCTGCATATGATTTTTTTTTATTTTTTTTGTTCTTATGATGGTCTCAAACCTTCACTTGCATTTCTTGAATCAATATTAACAAAAATAAAATCCTCTTTTTTGTTTTGTTTTTATTTGTGTGTGCAGAGCCTTCCTATTGTGCAGGCTCAGCCGACAAAGGAGAAAGAGAAGAAGCCAAATCCCCCATATATTTTGTGGTGTAAAGAGCACTGGAATCAGGTAATAAGAGCTAATTCCATTATGTTCATCAAGGAGCAGGTTATTAATAAATATTTATGTATGCTTCTACATTTGGCCTTTCTCATCTGAATCTGTGGTTTGTTCTTCCAGTTTTGCAATAGGTGTGACCTTAAATAAATAATAAATTAGTAATAAAGCAGAAGCTTTAATGTACTTTTCTTTTGTTCAATTCTTAATGATTTCACTTTGAAAATCTTTCATATGCTTTTGAAAAAGATCTCCTTTCCACTGACCTTGCTTACTTTTTTTATTTATTTTATAAGATAACAGTTCCCACCATTACTTTGGTGGCTTGTTTTAATCCGTTAGGAGCATTTTGTTGCTTGGAAGCCAGATCTGTAGCTGCAACTCGTTTTTCTTTATAGTGAAATTTAATAGCCATTATATCTCTCTTTATGGGTTCTCTTTTATTTGTAAGCTCCAATCAGAAACAACGTTGCTCTTTTTTTTCTTTTCTTTATTTTTTTCTTTCAAAGGCCATTGATTGGCAAGCCAATTGAGTAATTGTAAAATGATTTTAATACAGAATTATTCCCCCTTTTTACCATGGTTTTGCACTGAATCTGCTTGCCCTGTTATAGCAGATTAAGAGCTGCTTTTTTAGGCCATTTCTGTCAATATCATTGTAATGTTTTTCTTTGGTTTTCTCCATGCCTCCCTTCTATTTTTATTTTATTTTATTTTATTTTTTTATTTTTATTTTCCACAATTTTGTAAATGGCTCGAAATAAAATACGTGCAGATTAAAAGTGAGAATCCTGAAGCAGAGTTCAAGGAGATAAGCAACATTTTGGGAGCGAAGTGGAAGGATTTGAGTTTAGAGGAAAAGAAACCATATGAAGAAAAGTACAAAGCTGAAAGGGAGCTCTACTTAAAAGTGTGCCCAATTTTCTTCAAATTTGGGGAAACAAAAAAGTAGCGTTCATCTCCAGGAACATTTTCATGCTGATTGTTATTACTAACTATGTCTCGGTCTTTTCTCTTTATGCGGTGCAGGTAGTTGGGACGAAGAAGCGAGAGGAGGATGCATTGAAGCTTTACCAGGAAGAACAGAACCAGAAGGCTGCACTTGAATTGCTTCAGCAGTTTCTTCAGTTCAAGCAGGTAACAATTAACATAAAACAGAGAACTGTAAAATATATTTTCTTATTCCTCTGATAAAAGAAAATTGAACAATGAAAACTTTTTAATTCAAAAGGATGCTCTGATCTTATGTTTGCCGTTTGCATTCTCTTAATTGACTATGGCACAACGGATTGTATTGTTATCATTTCATGATGAGTATTTTAACTGAAGTAAAACGTTTGAATGCATTATAGGATGAGGAGGATAAGAAGGGTAAGAAGAAAAAAGAGAAGGATCCTGAGAAACCGAAGCAGCCACTTTCAGCGTTCTTCATTTTCTCGAAAGAAAGGAGGGCAGCATTACCCTCCGAAAATAAGAACATTTTGGAGGTGATCATTTCTGTACTTTGCCTTCTTCATTTTCTTGAAAGAAAGGAGGGCAGCATTACCCTCCGAATATAAGAACATTTTGGAGGTGATCATTTCTGTACTTTGTTTACATTTCAGTATTGGTTGCATAATAAGCGAGCTTGCTCAAGCAAAATTCAGATCATAGATAATTGCAGTTGTTTTTGTAAGAAATTGTGCCTTTTCTTGATGCATATAATATCTAAGCAATTGCTTCATACTGAAATATAAATTGTAGTTTTTGTTTAGATGGTTTATCTTGTCTCATTGAGTTTCAAAATTATGAGTTCATCACACAGTCCATAAACCATGGTAATGGAGTTGATGACATATTTATCAATATGGAATGGACAGGACGCAAAGATTGCAGGGGAGGAATGGAAGAAGATGACAAAGGAGATGCGTGCCCCTTACGAGGAGGTCCCTTTCTCTTTATGTTTTGTGTTGTTTCACAGATAAAAATAGATATGGTTCATAAGAATTCGATAATTGCCATTTTAGTCTCTTATCCGAGACTTTCTGCTTTTTTATTCTTTTAAGAATTGGCAAATTTTTCTTTTTTATTCTTTCAAGAATTGGCAAATTTTTCTTTTTCCTGTTCTAGTCTCTCTCTCTCTCATGTTCTTATTGGCACCATGCAGGCTGCTAAGAAAGAAAAGGAAAAATATTTAAAGGAAATGGATCTCTACAAACAGAAAAAGCATGAGGTACTTTTCAATTCAAGAACAATTGTTGGGGAATATTTGATGTGTTTTAATATTAATTAGTTGTTATGGGTGAAGGAAGCTGCGACCCTGAAGAATGAAGAGGAAGAACAGCTTAAGGTTCAAAAACAAGAAGCTCTGCAACTTCTCAAGAAAAAAGAAAAATCAGATAATATTATCAAGGTTTGTCAGAAGTCTTTTTAACATTTTGTTTTTTGAATGTTATTACAAGACCTTTTAACACATTTTCACAGCTTAGTTGTCACAATGAAGACCAGTTTGTTATAAAAAATTGCATATAAACTTTCTGCATACAAGCTTCAACTGAGAAATGTCCTCCTGATTTTCGCAAGCTTGCATACAAAAGAAAAATAGTGATGAATATACCTCATATCTCTTATCTTCAAATATCCTCAAATATTCCATATCACATCAGGAAATACCCTTTTAAATGTTGCTAACTATTTTTTTTTCTCTTTTTTTGCAGAGGGCAAAGAAAAGTAGTAAAAAGAAACAGCAGAAGGAGCTGGTCCCTGACTCAAACAAACCCAAAAAACCTGCAACCTCATTTTTTCTTTTCAAGTAAACTAAATAGGACCCCTCTGCTTTGACATAGTGATGTATTTCTCACTAGAAATCAAATGTTATTCTGAAATGTTGGGCATTTTTCTGATGAAAAAGAAAACCCTTTCATTATTGCAGCAAAGAAACCAGGAAGCTTTTGTTGCAGGACAGGCCGGGCATCAATAACTCAACCTTGAATGCCCTTATCTCAGTGAAATGGAAGGTACATGAGGCTCATTCGGGGTGTTGTTTGTGTATTTTTGGTGGGTTGAGAGAGAGAGAGTAACCTCACTGGGCATAGTGTCTATCTCAGGAGCTGAACGACGAAGAGAGACAAATATGGGTTAATAGAGCAGCAGAAGCCATGGCAGCATACAAAGAACACATGAAATCAGTGGATGAAACAGGACAAAATAACTTGGCTCAAAATCAAGCATGAAAAGGAAGTATACATGAAATCAGTGGGTGAAACAGGACAAAATAACTTGGCTCAAAATCAAGCGTGAAATGGAAGTATACATGAAATCAGTGGGTGAAACAGGACAAACTAACTCGGCTCAAAATCAAGCATGAAATGGGTCTTGGCCATGTTCAACTGCTTTAGTTGAACTCCGCGCTGTTCTAATTCTGTAAAAGGCAGCAATTTCGTGTTTTGATTAATTCAACTAGACTTCTACAATCTTGTTTTCAATTTCAGTCTGGTTTTGTAAGGTTTGAACTTAAATCCCCTGCAATTCCTTGCGTTCCGGCAGGAAAACAAACGCACATGAGAGACGCCCTACCCTTTGATCAAGATGATATAATCCGGTCTCCATTCCTTTGTACACAGTGGTCAAGAAAAGGTCAGGAAAAATAGGAGTAGAAATGGTTATATAGATCGCCTCACAAAATCATTAGTTGGACGGTACGTTACCACAAAAAAAAAAAGTTCTTATTGTTCCAAAAGTTTTTATGGCTAAAAAATACGGCCCGACATAAAATGTTGCTATACGGCAAAAAAGGTTAAGTATAGAGAGAGTTTGAAAGAGAGAATATAAAATAATAAGTTAAAATAAAAAAGGTATTTTGGTCAAAAAAAATAGTTTCATTATTTGATTGGAAATACACTAATAAATAGTGTGTTGGGATTTAAGGTATAATACAAAAAGTATTGGGGGTAGGATGTGTAGAAAGTTGAAATTGATGATATAATTTTGGGAAACTATCTCTAATATATATTTTAATAAAATCAGGAAAAAAAAATCCAACTTTCCAAAACCTCGCCTACACCTTTTTTTTCAATTTTCAACTTTTTTTTAACGAAAATACCATTTATGGTAGTTTTTTACTGTAATAAACATTAAATATTACGGTAATTTAAATACCGTTATTACGGGAATTAAAATTCTGTAATAACATTATGCTAATTTAAATATCGTAATACTCATTACGGTAATTAAAATACTATAATACTTTAAAGTAGTATTACGGCAATTTAATTACCTTAATATTGCCCAAGCCTCATAACAAAGGATTTCTACACTCTCGAGTCTAATCCATATTTACTCACTTGACAAAAATCTATGCTAGCTGTATTTTTCAAACCTCAAATTTTTAAGATGTATACTCTACTTAATTTTTATATCGTTCTCAAAATTTTATAATTTGAGCGAGTGAGTAGATCCACATCGTGCTCCCTTAGGAACAAGGATTTTTTGAAAAGAGAGAGGGGTAGCCTTGATATTAGCTTCGGTTTGAAGCTTTTCAACCAATAGGAGGGTGGAAATTTTATAACGTAAGTTGAACTATTACTAGAATTTAATTACCTGTAATGTGTGGAAAAACTTTACGGTATTCTTATTACCGTAATACTTTTCCAATCACTTCCACCCTCTTATTGGTTGAAAAGTTTCAAACCGCAGCTAATATTAGGGCTACCCTCTATCTTTTCAAAAAATCCATGTTCCCATGGGAGCACAATATGGATCTACTCCCTAGCTCAAAAACACCTATTTAAGAGTTTTTTTGTTCTAAAATTTTGAGAACCATATAAAAAATTAGGGAAATTATCGCTAATATACCTTTATTTTAAAGAAATTAGAAAAAAAAACCCCAACTTCCCAAAACTTCACCCGAACCCTTTTTTCCATTTTCGCAAAATTTTGGATGAAACTACCGGTCTTTGTACCGTAAAACTCATTACGGTATTTTTAATACCGTAAAACTCATTACGGTATTTTTAATACCGTAATGTTTAGCGGCCTCTATACGGTAATGGGAAAACCATTTTAATAAATAAAATCTTTTACGGTAACATGTTTACCATATTGTTTTTACAATGAATTACAGTACTCGTAGTACCGTAATACTTCCAAACTTTTATACGATAATAAAGTTACCGTAATTGTTTCCTGCTTTCTTTCTTTTTTACCAATTTTTTCATAAAACCCTATTTTGACGAATTATTTAGCACTTTCGTCCTCTTTTTATCTCTCATCCATTTTTTATCTCTCATATATTTTCTATCATATCATCTATTATGTATCAATCTTTGAAGGAGTTCTCTAAGAGCATCAAATTTACACATCAACTGATTTTTAGGTATGTTATCAAATATTATGTTATTTTTAGCATCTAAAAAATATATTATGTTGCATAAATAAGTTTTAAATTTATTTATATTGTTGCCATCAACATTTTTAGGTATGTCATCAAAATATTATGTCATTTTTAGCATCTAACAAATATATTATGCTGCATAAATAAGTGTTAGATTTATTTATATTATTGCATAAATAAGTTTAAATTTATTTAGTGGTTGGCGATCAAAATACTGTTTTCCTATAATACTTGATGTAGTTTGGTTGGGAATTGTAAATTTTTTTTATATTATGACAATTGTATTGCAATCTAATGTCCCTCATGCAACCTCCTCACTATTTGTAAGTATTTTGAACTTTTTATAAGTATTTTATTTATGTTTCCATCTGAAATTTCTTTGCAATTGTTCAGCTTATATGCAACAGTAATGGGTGCGAACAAAGTGAAAATCGTTTTACACTTTGGCGGATTTTTCAATAGAAAACCTAAAGATGGAATTATTTTTTATAATGGTGGGGACGTAAAGGTTATATTTTTTCAAGGGGATCCCATCATTTGAACAAGTCAATGATCACTTGTCAAAGTATCAAATTATGCCCCAAGTACCATAACTATTAGGTATATTGACCCAAGGTTACCACGTAATATGATACGTAGTGATGGTGATGACGACATTGCCAATATGATGGAAGGGTCTTCTCCCATCACTATGTACGTATCAAACAGGCCTATTGAGTCTGACTGCATTGAATATTATGTTATCAAACAGACCTATTGACTAGACCACCAACAAAGCACGATATTGGTTTGTCTAACTGTACTAAATATCAACTACCAACAAAGCCCGATAATGATCCATCAAGATTGGTTATGTAAGAAGTATGCAATGAAAATCATTAATTTTCTTATTTGTCAATTTTTTGTTATGGATTAGGATAATTCTGACTTGTCTTGAACTTTTTTTTTTCTACAACACATCCCGACCAGAGCAAGTACGTCACAATGAATGTGGTGCTGGCATAGACATATAAGATGAGCATGAATAAAAAATCAAGCAGCATATAGACGACATCGATTCGATAGAAAGCCCCTTGAGAATTAACAATTACGAAGTTGTACTTCAAGATGGTCGGAATTTTGATGATGTACTGGCAAGCCATAATCATCTTATTGATTATGTCATATCACAAAACTTCAATTTGAAGTTTATAAAAAGTGAGAGGAGACATGTATGGGCAAGATGTGTTGTAGATGGGTGCTCATGGTAACTACATTGTTGGAGTTAATACAACAAACTTCTGCAGGGTGAAGAAGTTTGTAAACACACACTCATGTGCCGACGGAATAGGTAAGGGTGTTCATCAGCCACTAGGTGGCAAGCAAAATCAAAGACAGGTTGAATGATATGCTCAATCTTACACCTAGATATGTGGTTAATGATATACAATGTGATCACGGTATCATGTTATCTTACTAACAAGCATGGCGAGGCAAAGAGGTTGCACAACATGTAAATGAGGGTTACCATGTGAAGTCATATGAGGATCTCGCTAAATATCTACATAAGATCTGAATCACTAACCCTTGAACCTTAACGACTATTTAAACAGATGATCATGATAGTTTTGAGCATGTGTTTATAGGCAATCGTCCATGTTTGTATGGTTTTATGTTTGGTTGTAGACCGCTAATGCGACTAGATAAGACATTTCTAAAGGAAAGATACAAAAAGAATATTATTGGCTACAGTTGGGGTAGATGCGAATGAAAATATATATCCTATAACATATGCACTGGTTGAGAATGAAAATACACTAATTTGGACTTGGTTCCGAGAGCTTCTGAATGAGCAGTTTAGTGGGAGGCCTGATTTGCCAGCATTGACGATTGTCTCAGATCGTCAAAAAGGTTTACAAGCCACAATTGAAATAATATTTCCAACCAGTGAAACACCTTGCTGATAACTTCAAAAAGGCCATGTACATGGTATAGACCAGACTTCGTTGAGTACATGGCAAAGATTAAGAGTGCAAATGTTGAGGCCTATAACAACATCATATTACAACATCTGAAATATTAGGCAAACACACATTTTAAGGCGTATAGATACAATCATCTGACATCGAACATCTCTGAATCATTTAACCGGTGATATTACAAGCTCAGGAGAAACCCCTTATTAAATACCTTGAATGCCTAGGGGTTAAGCTCATAGGAGAATTTTCAAAGAAGATGATCATGTCCCTAGAATGGAGCAGCATGCTTTACACCAAAGACCCAATAAGTAATAGACCTGAGGAGGGATACGTTCAGATTCCTTCATACAGTCACATGGGCACATGAAGGTATGTATGAGATAAATGCAGATAAAAAATATGATGTTAATCTTGTGACTCATACATGCAGTTATCGAGTGTGGCACGTTAGTGGGTTATCGTATAGTCATGCAAGCACTGCTATAGATCATAGGCATGAAGATGTTTCAAACTTTCGTAGCGTTTATTTCACAGTTCAAATGTACCGTAGAACATATTGCCTTCTTTTCAACCCAATGCCTGGTGTACGACAGTTGCCAGAGATTGTATATACAATAGTAATGCCGCTAATTGCAAGGCGAACCACGGGTCGGCCAAAGAAACATCGCAAGCAAATAGAGTTCAAAGAGATTAAACCTCTTAAGTGTAGCTGATGTGGAGTTGTGGGCCATAATTGAAAGACATTTAAATCAAAATATATAAAATGATGTAAAGAGGCCATTAGTGTCAGTTGATCTTTTTTTGATATATCCTTTTGTTTTTTAATCTGTCAAGAGGTCAGTACCTACTTATATGACTTTTTGGTTTAATTAATGAAATATTTAAAGTTGTTAATTTTGATGAGTGCTTGTTCTATTTTAAAAAAAATGTGTTTAATTTAATAAATTCATGGTAATTGTATAGACTTTTTTAGTATCGTAATCCTGTTGATGTTCATTGTGGTCATACAGATACCCTAATGGACAAAAAATCTACTGGAATTTTAGTGAACTTTTTGACCGTTACGATCTTTGTATGACTATGATGGAATTCATCAGCATTATGATACTAACAATACCGTAATACGCATTACGGTATTGTTAGTACCATAATGCCCTTCAAGTACATTACGGTCATACAAAGACTGTTGTATAATCGCAATGAAATTCAGCAGCATTACGGTACTAACAATACCGTAATGCGCATTACGGTATTGTTAGTATCGTAATGACTTTCAAATGCATTATGGTCATAATAAGACCGTAATGCCTCTTATTCAGTTATGCTGCTAAACCTTTTCAGTCATGCTCCTAACCTTTTTCAGTCATGCTCTTAAAGACTTATTCATCAAATCACTTGCACTTGAATCATATCAATTTACATTCACTTGAATCATATCAAATCACTTTTACTTTCACTTGAATAATATCAAATCACTTTCACTTGAATCATATACAAAGCACATATACAATTCACATGCAAAGCAATTAATCACTTGAATCATATACATAGCACATATGAAATTCACATACAAAGAAAAATTTTTGACCATGCATCCAGTCATGTACCAAAAAATATTTATATATAAACTTTTCATAAAACAGTATAGGTACTACTGACCTCTTTACAACAGACAGTTTGGGCACTGCTGGCCTCTTTACAACAAATAAATATCTGATCATGAAAGCTTTCATCGTACGTACTGGCAGCTTCTCAACCACTGTGGTAACTGTAACTCTGTATTTGAGCTATTATGCTGCTGTGGGCTGTACTCTTTCCATCTTGCAACACAATGATGTGACTGCCATCTGGGCTCCTCTGGTTGAGAAGGATGTCGTACTATCACGTTGTCATCCATCTCATCATCTAACTCCAATTCTTTAGATACTTCTTCCTTTATAACTTCTGGGTCATACATTTTAAGCACGTCTAATGCTTCTGCAATTAAGTTCCAATTTCTTGAATTGTAACCTTCACGTACAAGTTTAGTTGCATGGATGATGTCCCTAGGCTGCATCAAGTCATATAAAATATAAATTAGATTAATAAAACTTCTAAATTGCATCAAGTCATATGAAATATGAAAATAAATTATTGTCATTCTACCTTCATCAGTATAACCTCGAGGTACGTATTTGGAGGGATGTTTTCTAATGGATTATGGATCAAAGGCCTTGTCTTTAGCCTGTACCACTCGATGTATTCTCGTGTCAACAAATATTGTGCACTAGACTAGATATAAAAGGTAGGCACGAGTGTATCGTAGAAGAGTGGTGCAGTCATAGTTATGTGGTAGCCGCTCAGTTGTCCTATCATGCAAATTATATAATCCCCATAGTTCTCCATTCTCCTCAAGGTTACAGATACACCAGTCACCTTTAACAGGAGGATTTTCTATGTATCTTTAAGGGTAGGCATCATCTCTCCGATGTCTACATTGAAGTACTCGTGTTTGTCTCTACGCGCCACCTCTCGATAATTATAGATAATGTGCCGCGGTCATACTGACTCAATGATAGTATGGTCAGAGGATACAATCCTGATCTCCGGACCAAATCAATTTAATCCTTGTTTGTTAACAGCTGTGAAGAATTTGTATTGGGCTTCTCATTAATCCTAAGGGTATTTTCCCGATCCTAAAATAGAATTTGTGATTTCAGATATTAAAATAAATATAATTTTAAATACTTGTACATACATCTCCTTCCCAGATCTTCTGTGATATTTGTTTTCTGTCTAGTAAGAAATATAGGAATTTGAGGACCTACAGGGAAGGGTGCATCTTCTGCCATAAATGCCATCATAAATCATTATTACTATTCAAAAATACAAATAGTAATCATTATTACTATTAGTGGATGGTGGTTGTGCA
This sequence comes from Amborella trichopoda, assembly GCF_000471905.2. The sequence continues at coordinate 573,659 of NW_006497159.1, forward strand.
AGTTACATTGGAAATTACATATGAGGGAAAGACAAAAATCAATGATCAATGTTGTATAAATCAGTTACTAAACATTGAATCCAACCTGATGGACTAGTGTCTTCTACGTGACACTTGTAAAAGAGATCGCAACTATAAAAAATCCACAAAAGAAAAACTGCAAACTTCAAACAATAATTCTTCCTATGCTTGTGATTAACAAATTGGGGCACAAATGCTTTAAAAACATAATGTCACAGTCAGAATTTTACATATGAGGGGGAGACAGAAATCAATGATCAATATTGTGTATACAGCTGTTACTAAACATTGAATCCAACATGATGGACTAGTGTCTTCTAGGTGACACAATGTAAAAGAGATCTCAACTATCACAAATCAACAAAAGAAAAACTTCAAATAAAATTTTGATGACACAACTTCAAGAACAATTACATGAATGTCTAATAAAATCATGGCTAATACAATTATCTAAACAACTTCAAATAAAATTTTGATACCTATTTGTAGATCACTGCTAATACAGTATAAACGCGAATGTCCAATGAAATCAAAGCTAAAACTCAATAATCCACATATTCAAGAACAATTTCCTCAAAAAAAAAAAAAACAAATCCAAATTTTGTATGATCTCTCAATTTCATCCAAAAACTATTTAAATCGATTTTATATAACAGAACAAACAGTTTTATAAAGTTGGAATAATTCCATATTGTAAGAAATTTTATATACATAGTTATTTGGATGTAGTTCTTGTCACTGATAATACACTAATAATTCATTGTTTCATTTTGTTTAGGGCATCTATCATAAAGCCAAAAAAAACAAACCCAAATTTTCATCTCTCAAATTCATCCAAAATCTATTTAGATCTATTTTACATCACAAAAATAACAATTTTATATAACTCGAAAATGTGAAATAAATCCAAACAAAAACACATACCTGTGATGAGGGACAGAGCTCTAAACGGCATAAGGAAAACCATAATCAGCCTTTCTAGGGTTCACAGACTACGACAGAAGGAAAAAAGTAATCAGCCTTTCTAGGATTCACTGACTACGGCAGAAAGAAAACCGTAATCAGCCTTTCGAGGGTCACGGACCGTAATGAGAGAATAAGGTTTCGGTTAGGGGTTTATAGGTGCCAAACAATTACGGCAATACGATTGCCGTAATAAAATCAAAAAAAATTACGGTATTAAGAATATCGTAATTGAAACATATGATACTACGGTACTCTCTTTACCGTAATATAAATTCCAACTATTATGATAGTTTTTGTATCGTAATACTAACACAATGTATAACGATAGTCTTTCTACCATTAAAAAAAGCCAAAATGGGGAAAACGTGTGTGGGTGAGGTTTTGGAAAATTAGAGGTTTTTTTCAATTTTACTAAAATTTAGGTATATTAGCTATAATTTCTCTAAAAATAAAAAAAATTAAGTAGAAATTATATCCTAAATATTTGAGTTTTGAAAAAACAGCTAGCATGGATTTTTATCGAGGGAGTAAATACATAGTAGACTCGAGAGAGTAGAAAACCCTTTGTATTGAGGGTTGGGTAATATTACGGTAATTAAATTACCGTAATACTAGTTTAAAGTATTACAGTATTCTAATTACCGTAATGAGTATTACTGTATTTAAATTCCCATAATATTATTACGGTAATTAAATTACCGTAATACTACTTTAAGGTATTACGGTATTTTAATTACTGTAATACGCCTTCAAGTTATTACGGTTAAATTACCGTAATGTTCATTATGGTAAAAAAAAAAAACTATCGTAAAAGGTATTTTCATCCAAAAAAACCAAAAATTGGAAAAAAAAACAGTGTAGGCTAAGTTTTACAAAGTTGGAGGTTTTTTTCTGATTTTATTAAAATATAGGTATATTAACGATAATGTCCCTATAATTTCTCGTTAAATAGAAAACTATGTTAGGACGCTTAGACGTTTACACTGTATGTCGTCACTTTTGTCGAAATTATGGACACACCTCCTCTCACCGCAATGGTTTTTCTAAAAAAAACATTGCCCATTGGTCTACCAATGAGAAAACTAAATAGAGAGATTATTTGTTTGTCTGGTGTTCATGATATACAATTGGAATGCCCTGCCCGGCCCTTCTCTCTATACGGAGCTTTCTTTTTCTCTCTGCGGCTTTCTTTTTTTATCTAAAGCTCTCACATTCAAGAGAGACATTTGGCTTTTGGTTTCAATGTCTTTAAATTTTTTTTATGTAGCTTGTTTTTGGACCTACTAAGTTGATTTCTCTAGGTCCAATCAACAACAAATTTACAAATACTCACTAGTCAAGAAATCAAAATACGAGTGAATCACATATTGGGTCTTGGGGGCCAAGAAATCTAATTCTAACACAGATTGACAATGTAGAATTAGCAATGTTTTGGAACAAATTTCAAGTTTTTAAATTGAGATTTGAAGGCAAATAAGAAAGAATGACAAATTAGGACTTTTTGTTCTTGCTTTTTATTTAATTTTTGGCTTGTGAAATTTCAACGTAATAGTTGGCATGTGTTATTGGTCCCTTCTCTTTGGCTAAAAATTTGCGACATATATTGTTTTAGCCCTCTTCATATTACCTCTGCTCATATTTTTAGGTGAGGGAATTTCTTGGCAAACAATCTTGCAAAATCTAGAGGATCCCTTTCTTCCATTATTGTCTCCGACGGAATAATCTCTCCTATGTAA
>NW_006497159.1:584854-604362 GCF_000471905.2 Amborella trichopoda
ATATATCATAAATTAAGTAGTTTCTCAACAACTGATGACTACAAAAGTATCATCACGACAATAGAGGAATATTCGAAAAATATAAAAAAAATATTTTACAAGAAAAAAATTGATCAAAATACCCCCAAAATATTTCAAGGATATTTTGGTCAATTTATTTTTCGTAGATAATATTTTTATATTTTTATTAGATGCATCTCAGTAAGATGTACATACCCTCCAACGAGACGCTTTTCGTCAGATCATCCTGATCTAGAGGGCAAGATCGACGCACTTAACCATCCTGGCTAATCCACTGGGGACTTACTACCCCTTAGTCAGATCATACTTGTTTGGCTAAGTTTCTTCTTTTACTTTCTATATTCAAGCATCACTTATGGCTGCTGGGTTCGGTAACCCATTCATCCGCATCAGGGATTTTCTCATCCCCACATTCGCAAGTGTCCCCAGAGAACAAGTTCCTCCAACTTTGTTCCCAACCCTTCTTTTGAGCAAAGACCCTAGGTCTAGCTCCCAAGTGTGAGGAGGGACCTAAAGGTCCCTTACTCCCCATCTCCTCGCTATTGTGGATCCTCCACCAAGGCACACTGCATAGGTAGCACACATGCCATCACACACAGCATGAACCCTGCCACCTACAAGTCACTTGTCGATCGTATTGCCAAGGTACACCGTAAGGCTGCCCAGTCCCTCTCTGTAAAAGGTAAGCAAGTTGCCATTGTTTCTGTGGGCCGTCGCAAGGTTACCCCCCACATTCTTACACCACCACGAATCTCTATCTCTAAAGGCTCAACACATCAAAGCGGAGACCCTACGGCGTTCACCCCTCGCACACACCATAAGGCTCATGGATCACCCACTCGAGCCACACCTCTAGGCAACCCTCAAGTCACCCCTAAGCAGCATCCAGGATCAGACCTCCCAAGGCCGGGTCCTACATACACTACTCATGTGCATCTCACTGCTCAGGACAACGTCGTCATTGCGTCAACTCGAGTATACAGGAGACGATCTTCTCGTCCTCCTACTCAGCACACACAAGTGCACCCTGTAAGAGGTAGGCCTCCACCTGTTCTCTTGCAAACACTTGCTCGTAGTTCTTGGCCTCCTAAGGCCTGACCACTTGCTCGAGCCTGGGCTGACCCCTAGGTCAACTGTGATCCTTCTTCAAGGGGTGCACACACATTGCCGTCACAGACAGTCCCTTGCCCTCGACTCAGGAGTCCTCATGAGTCAACAATGCTCTCACCTGCTTCCCCTTCTTCATGCAAGCACCTCCAGCCATGGTACTCGAAGATCTTCCCCAAGAGTACCATCCTGAACCAGCCCCGTCATTTTGGTCATGTCTCTGGAGCCCACAAGAGAGCTCAAGGTAACGACCTGATTGAAGATCGAGTCCTTCATCCTCTTCGGCCCAAGATGATGCCAATCCCTGGCCCTCATCCTTTGTCGCACTTGATTGAGACAGCTCTATCTTATATAAGAAGAGCCAACTAGACACAGTCTCGATCATAGTTTTAGTGCGAGGTCCATCAAAACCTTAAAGCTAAACGCGATAGGGGTCTGCGAATTCTCACCAAGCAAGTGACCAAGGAGGTCGGGGCAGCCAGCTCTAATGACCCTCTTCGCCTGAACCCCTTCTACCCTCTTCAGATGACGAAACCTGAATACGAGCTTCATCAGCCCTACATTGTGGTAAACGCTGTAGAAAATGACCAAGCCACTAAGCAAGTGTCCAGTCGGGGCATGCTGACCCCCTGCTGACCGATCTATCGCGGACGACCCGTCAAGCTTGCAAGCCCTCAACCGCAGCTAAGGCTGACCCCCTGAAGAAATAGTCTGCATGATGGTTATAGACGAACCTGACTCGCAAGAAGCCCACATGAACAAGCTTGAAGACATGATATGTGCGATGATGCAGAAGATTGATCGTATAGACGCCGCGCGACAATCAGCTAACCATGAGGCCAATTCCCACCACTCAGATGGTGCACCTCCAAGGTAGCCCCTTCCCTCTGCCTCACATGATAATTCTGTCCCTCACCCCATCTCACTGGTAGACATCGATGCTATGGTGACCCATAGCTTAAAGAACAGGCAAATTTCGGGGATACAAGGTGCAACGTCTTATCAAAGGCCGTACCCTTCATATATTGACCAGATCCCGTTTCCCTCAGATTATAAGAAAGGGAAGTTTCCCCTATTCAACGGGACCATGTCCCCCAATCAGCATATGGCCCACTTCCAGGCAGCATGTCGAGAAACAGTAGCTGATGGGAGACCCCTTCTCCGTTAGTTTGTTGAAACCCTTGATGGCCTAGCTTTCTAGTGGTACGCTTGACTTCCTTCAAACTCAATACATACTTGGGAGGAAATGGAGAAGTTGTTCCATCAGCGTTTCTATGAGGTCGAGAGAGAGGTTCAAACCGTTGAACTTCTCACCCTGACTCAAGATCCCGATGAGCCCATGGACCAATTCATATCAAGATGGAGAAATTTAGCTGCTCATCATCTCAATCCTATGCTTGAGAAGGAAGCAGTTGCAAATTGTGTGCGGAACATGAGACCTGAAATTGCTCTAAATGTTGAGGCCTCAAATCCGACTTCCATGTCGGAGCTCATTTCTAAATTAGTCCGCATAGAAAGTCTATCATGCCACTACGACAGGCCACGACAACCCTCTGCAAGCTCAGGGAATAATCAGGGCAATGGTGGCTTTAGGACTAACACTTAGGGTAGTCAACAGATCAGTGCAGCTATCACGGTCACTGATCCAAAGAAAGCTCCCTCCCAAACTTTGGACCTCTCTAAAGAGGTGAGCACAACAAAGACAACACCCCAAGAAGGCAAGCAACAACAGTCGTACAACCGAGTACCCCTGCTGGCGAATCTTAATCGGGATGTACCAAGAGAAACAAGACGGCTCAACCTCCAGTTGAACAAGAACTTCTCAGGCCCCTTCCCCCACTGCCAACTTTACTGGACTTTATCCTGGGCACAATCGTTCTTCCTTCTCGATCCCATCAAGAAGACATCCCTGAGCTATCTTCTCATCAAAGCACGTCCAATGAGGGTGACGACATTAAAAGCACTCCCCAACTGTCTAAGGTAGGGAAAGACCTAAAAGATTCCCTGCACAAGTCCAACCCTGGTGATGACGTAAAACGCCGCCCAGATCAGTCTGATGAGGGGACTGAAGTTAAAAGTCCCTCACTTTCTTCTTCTCCTTCTTCTACTTCTCATCTTTCTTCACCTATGTCTCCTGCAGGTACAACCTTGAAATGTCCGAACTTCGAGGCTCTCAACAGAGAATTCAAAGGAATCAACATAAGCAGGACGCAATAGAAATGATTAAGAAAGACCCTGGCATAGGCAGCAAGATTCCTAACAGTTGTTGATGCCCTGGCAGCTAAAGCTAAAGCAGCGCCCTCTACTTTGAAGAAGAGCAAAAAGTCAAAGTCGAAGAAACCCCGGTGGCCCCCTAAGCCCGACCTTGAGCAGAGACTGAGAGAATTAAGGGGGCAAAGCTTCTACTCTCAGGAAACTTGCCATTTAATCCAAATCTTAGGAGCATCCCCCAGCAGGGGGCAGATAAATCTCAGATTGGGGAAGACGCTGCAACCTCCACCGCAGAAGTCGGGCGCCTTGAAGTTTCCCAGTTCGCCTCTACGCCCTAATTCAAAGACCAATCTACCTATCCGACAGCTCTCTAGGCTCCTTCTTAATCTAAATGCCTCAAACAATCCTCCTATTCTCCAATTCCCTGGGATACATCTGACTCAATCTCTTCTAAAACCTCAAACCTTCATCACCCTAACCAAACCCGTTGCGCAATCAAGACAGCCAGCCAACCAAAATAAGCCTCTTTCACCCAAGTCTACTCCTCAACCCTATACACCATCCAAACCAGTGGCAGGACTAGGAACACAAGGCCTTGATCCAGAAAAGGTGAAATATGATGTGATAAGGCAGCTACGAAAGCTTTCAGCTCTCCTCAGTATCTATAACGCCCTCATGCTCTCAAAGGATTACTAGATGGCTTTGGTTCAGGCTCTCTCTAACCTAGAGATGTACGAGACCGCAATAGAACCCATTAAAGTGGACCCGACGATTTTAGAAGGATGTATGCCAATTACCTTTTCAAAGGACGATCTGCAGCTGGGAGAGAAGTTTCATAATCACCCTCTCTTTGTCACTGGCGAATTACATGCATGCCCCATCAACCGAATTATGTTAGATGGAGGGTCAGTAGTCAACCTTATCCTAAGGAGGATCCTTACTAGATTAAGCTTAGGGTCCGAAGATCTTACTCCAACCCACGTCACAGTTCAAGGGTTCAACCAGTCAGAAGCCAGCTGGCACGTTTCACCTTCGTATTTAGATCGACGAGCTGAAAGATTACGCCCAGTTCCATGTAATCGACACCGACACTTCCTACAACATTCTCCTCGATCGGCCATGGCTCCTTGACCAGGGAGTGGTTCCATCGACATTGCATAAGTGCTTCAAGTATAGTCGAGATGGGAGACAACCTACGGTCTATGCTGATAAGAGACCATTCCTTGTAGCTGAAACTCACTTGATGTTAAATATTACTTCACAGATGGTGTTGCCTCGAAAGCTGAATGATGGAGGTCACAAGTCTACAATGAAGAAAATATCTTCGCCTCATAAAGATGTTGAGGATGTTGGGAGAACATTGGTGAACATGTTGAAAGAGGAAGAAAGGCAAGGCAGAATTCTCCATCTAACCCCTATTCATTCTAACATCCCCACAACCATCTCTGAAGAAACTCCATCTTCACTTGAAGAGGAGTCCTCACCCTCGACCCCCACTTCTGAGCCACCTTGGCCAGAAGATGAACCAGAGGTCATTCTTGAGATTGAGCAAGTCATGGGGATAGAGTTCCCAGCTCCAAAGATTACCTATACGCCGGAGCATCAAAAAGTCCTGCATATCCCTATTGCATTCTTGAAAGCAGAAGTGGAGCGCCAATTGCGGCGAAAGATACTTCAAAAACGTAGAGGATGCTCCTCGCACCAATGATCAGCAGCAAGTTCTACTCTTCCCTGGTCTGACAAGAGGAGAGCAGTTTTAGAAAGGACAATATTCTTCCCCTCAAGAGCAAGATCCCCCAACAAACTTAAGAAGTGAAGTTCGCAATCTCCAGAGCCAATTGAAAGGTATGCGTATTGCTTCAAACATCTTAAGGAGTTCGTGCTTGAGACAAAAGGCTATGATGGGTTTGAAGTGATTGCACCACTAATGAAGGCCAAAGCCCCTCCTGATTGGACTATCTATAGTGAGCAGGCTCATCAAATGATGAGGAAAATGAACTACGAGCCCTTGGCCAATCAAACATTAAAAAGCAATGACTCCCCATTTCGAGCTATCCAAGCCACGACAGCCCGTCAAGGGGCTAAACAAGGCCTAAGGTATTAGCCCCTTGAGACGATAAATATATCAGGAGGCGTTCAAAAATCACATGATGCGTAGCAAAGAAAGAGGAGAATGAAATTATGCAGCGAAGTCAGCTAGAAGAGAAAAAGAAGTACTATATTCATCAGTTAAAACTTTTACAAGTGCTGATAAAAGAAAAGACATTTTCAAAACTGATCAATTATCCTATTGATCTCTGCGCTGCACGTCGCAGGAGAAGTCTCAGTGCCCTGGACACGCTCTTTCAGTTCGGCCACCAATTGGGTCTCATCCTCCATCGCCACAGTTTCGGACTCAATGGTGCAAGCGAGTTTGGACAAATCTGTAACCAAAGAGGTCTCCATGGCCCTCCTCTAGATCATCTCCATCTCAAGACTAGCAAATTCCTGCCTTAATATTCGCATCTCCTCCCTTATCTCAATCATCCTCTCATAGCTGCCTTGCGCCTCCCTCTTGAGATCCTACTGACGGCCGATCATGGTAGCCTTCTTCTCAGTGCAGGAATCTATCTTCTCACGATGACGTGAGATTGACTCTCCAAGGAGGCTAGCCTGTTGATTTCCACATCATGATGTAGTATTCCCGACCTCCAGCTCTCCAATTCATTTAGGGTTGCATCAAAATGGGAAAAGACTTCTGGTGCACTCCTGGCCGCAGTGGTCGCAGCGAATTTCCTCAGTTTTGTAAAAGATTCACTCAGCTCACTGAAAGGTAGCTTCCTTAAACCCTGAAGGCCTGCACGAAGCATGCCTGCAATCAAACCAGAAACCCCACTAAAAATGGGCTTGAATAATGTTGTTGGGATTACTATTGCTAAAGAGACTTCAAGGGCTGGGCTTATCGAAGTGGTAGCCATTTGAGCCACTGGCTCCTCTGAAACTACGGCAAAGTCCACAGCTTCTTGTACCTCAAACTCAGAGGCAGCCCCAGCCTCGACCTACCTGTATTCTTCAACACCAGTCTTATCGCCTTGACCCTCACTTATGGGGGCCTCCACTTTTGTCCCAACAGTCCTTGAAGAAACCTGTTCCCCTTGCTTCTCACCCTCTTGAACTACCACTTCAGTATTGGCAAGTTCAGGAACTGCCCCTTCCCTTTGGCCTTCTCCAATCACCGGTTCAGCCTCAATCATGATTTCTTCCATCTGGAATGTGGCCTCAACAGCCAGAACCTTGGTCATAAAAAGCTCAACCCCTTGCATCCTCACGATCTGTGCCCTCGGGGGCAGCAACCTGTTGATACTCAGGGGCGTCATGAACCATGGGCCCTTCTTTTTGAACCATCATCCCTGCCTCAGTCGGGCCACTAAACCCCTGAAGCATAGAGGCCACATCAGCATCAGATTCCCTCTCTAAATCATTTGTTATGGGGCCTTTAGCCTCGTCAGTCTCCATCGGAGCCGGCTCTAACTCAGGAGCTACCCTCGAACTTAGAGACGCCTCCACAAGATCTGGAGTCATTTCCCTGTTAGAGGCAATAACAATGGGCTCAGAAGGACCGGAGTCATTTGCTTCAGTCTTTGAAGAAGAAGAGAACAATTCAGGAGAGACAGAAGATGGTAGAGAATGTGCAGAAGGCGACACTAGGGGAGTTGCTAAATGATCAGAGGAGGAAGGACTACCTCCTGGTTCTGATATCATAGCAAGATTGGCGCCCCTACGTCCTCGAGTACGCCCACTAACTGGAGCCGGTGCATGAGTGTCATTAGAGGTGGACCGTTTCCTTTTCTTTCCTTATATTGGAGGAGGAACTGTCACTTTAGAAGCACCCATAGCTAGTTTACTATGAGGATCGCTCCCAATCATCACGTTCAAGTCTTGAGTGGGACGCCTCTCATAACTAGGGACCTGTCGGCCCTCATTCCATTAAAATATGGAATTTAGTTCATCAAAGACGCTCCCAGTTCTTTATTTCATGCCTAGAAATTCTGGTGAGGCATCATCGGCCACTATCTCTTGAGGGATCCCTAGAGCTTGCCAGTTCAAGGGATATTCCAAGGCAAAGACTACGTCAAGGGCAGGAGGATCCACCACTCTCCTCTGCCTAGTCTCCTGGCACTAGTTGCCATTCTCCCCTTTCCAAGGGTGATCCTCATCCCAGTATCCCTTGCTGGTGATCCTCCACCAGTTCGCATAAGTCTTAGTCATTCTACCAAAGTGAGGTAACACATACTTGCTAATCTCTGCCGTTTCTAGACACGTAGACTAAGTAGTTCGTATATGTTCTACCAACCAGCACTCACGAAGAGTCTCGAGCTCTTCCGGCTTCCCTAAGTTTACTATACCCCAGTGCATTTCGAAGAACACTGAGAAGGGGCAGTCCTGATCAAGCCCATGCTGACGGGTGAAGCGGTGGGGGAAATATCCTTCTAATTTGGCACTGTGCGGAGTCCGATAAGGTAGAACTCCTCCTCTAATGCTCAGGATGAACATGAGTTCTCTGATGGTTGTTGGAGCACCGTCAAGCTCCTTCCCCAGTTCATCAACGAAAGAACGATCAATGAAGCTCCCAACTGGAAATGGGACTCGCTGCATGTTCAAAGAGTCATTCTCGAATAAGCCCCAAGCTTCCCCTGGGCTGTGAAAGATAGCCTTTTGGCCAGCAATCCTCATCACGAAGGGCCATAATTTGTTCCCTATGCCCTGGCTCCTCACATAAGTGGCAGGGAAATATGCCCCGTAGCCACCCATACACGTAATGAATGGGGAATGGAGTCTTAAAATACCCTGGAAATGTCTCTCCTCCTACAATGTCATTCCCTCCCTCTTTGCCTTTGTAGGCCTTTCCACGGGAGATGGCCCCCAAACCATGGTAAATGTTACACAAGACTGGCTGAGCTAGGGCATACTCATGCCCTCTAGCCATGTCGCAGGCCACATACAATATGCCTGCCACCCAGGGAGCACGAACTTGCACAAAAATAAGGTCAAATATGCGGCCAAAAAGACAGTCACCGTTGGTCTCAAGTTGATACACGGCAAGCGTCCCCTTCACAACTGCCTTCACTTTTCCTCTCGAAGTACTCTAACCCCCTTCGGGATAATCTCCACAAAAGAATTTTACCCATTTGGTGAAGGTTACCCAACCATTACAAGACTTAGCATGGACCAACTGGCAAGCCTCGAAAATCTTTTGAAGACTGGCAGGCGGCTCTTCTTCCCCAAGCTAGTACCACCAAAGATGACCGAGTTCAGTGGCACGAACTCATCATACATAGCCCTGATCATCGGAAGGCCTCTAATAAAATGACGATCTAGTAAAGAGATTACTGCTTCTCCATGCCCAAGAAGCTAGGTATTGCTAACATGACTCCATGTCTCAAGTAGTACCTTGACCATGTTGGAACACTGATCATAGTAGCTGCCCGAACACTGAATCGCTGCTAGCATAGAAGCATGTTCACGAATGCTTCTGTGCGACACCAACACCTTGGCAGTCCAGGAAGAGTATCATTCAAATATTGGTGCTCCCCTTGTATTCGAAGGCCTTATCGAGACCACATTAGTAGCCCCTTTGACTGTACCATTCTTTTTCCTAGGGTAGGCAAGTTCTCCCCAGAAGCTATGTTCATGTGCATACAATGAAGGAGCGTTACCCCTTCTTCATTACTAACATTGCTGTCATTGCCCTCGTGGGCTTCAAAATGAATAGGGTCAGTAATAAAAGTGACATTGAGAGGCTACTAGCGCTGGTTGTGTTCATCAATGCTTAGCGTCGGTTGTGTCTACTAATGTCTAGCACCAACTGTGTTTGCCAATGTCTAGCACCGGCTGTGTTCAGATCTCTCACACGTGTCATGGATTCTACATGTGACACCTCGAGCCCTGCTACGTCGCCTGACAACCATCACCACATCCTCCTACGCTGCCTGACATGCTTCTTACACATAACTGTCCAGCTTCAGCGACGGTCCGTTTCCCTGGATCCTTCGGTTTCCCACTGAAACCCCCCTGCCATTGTTGAAAAACCTCTGCAACACCACCAAGTTACTGGGAAACCACTTATGTCCCCTGAAAAATTCCCAAAGAACTAGCGGAGCTGCTTGAGCAGCCCACTGCTGCAACTCCCGCCTCCTTTTCCTTTGCCGGAGCCTTAAAAACCACAGCTAGAGTTTCATTGGAAAAACCCCTTGTGCCAGCCATGAAGCTCCTGCAACTTCAACATATCCTTCGCCACTTCTCTATTAAGTGTCATCTTTGGCCCGCCAGAACTTTCCCTGCTTGCTGGCAAATCTCTCGCTAACTCTTGTCGGAATCCCACTGCTTGCCGAAGCTTCCACCGGGAACCCTCTTCTCACCGTTAAACTTTTTTTGCTTAAGTCCTTTTTTACCTTCGGTGAAAAGTAGGGAAATGGGGTTTCACCCCCTTTATATAGCCAACACTACCCTCAAATGTCCCTCGCAAACTGGGAATTCCCACCGCATCTTGGAAAGCCAAGCGACAAACAGAATGGACCGGGTCGGGCTTTGACACGAGGCCCGGGTAAAGTTTCATTGCCGCCTCATCAAATGTGACACAAACCAAGACCGGGTCAGGCTCGACCACGCGGTCGAAGTTACCTAGCATCGGATGCGTTTCAACAACCCTAGCGCCGGCTGTGTGCTCGGTAACTTAGTGCCGCATGGGCCGTCCTCAGCACCGGCAGAGTTGTTAAGAAGTAGTGTTGGTCATTTTCAGTGCCGAATGCATTTTTGAAGACTCATCGCCGACTGAACACTCAAAAGAAATAATAGTCGTTGTGCCGGGCGCCGACTATGTTATAAACAGTCCATTGTCGCACACCCCATGCTAAAGCCATGTGTGTCTTATTATTATTATCCCCAGTGAAGTGGCACCTTGACTCTAACCTATTATCCCCAGCAAAGTGGAACCCATGTCGTTCAAACTCAGGTCATGACTTCTCATCCCCTGTAGGAGAGTCATACTCGTACTGCAGCTTATTATCCCAAATGGAGTTAGGGTCATTTTACTGCTGCAACCCCCGGTGGGTTTGTCTTACACATAGTTATTCTATCCTTGAGGATATAAAGGACCCACATTTGTCCCTTTTCCCCAATGAAGTCAGCCTTCCCATCTCGTCTCTTAATAGCCTTAACTATTTTATCCCCAAGGAGTCACACTTACCCTCTTAATCATCAATAAGGTTTGCCACTCCTCATAGGGCCACGATTTTCATCTAAAGCTCTTTGCTTATGTATAACCTTAACTATTTTATCCCCAAGGAGTCAGATTGTTATCCACAAACCTACCCCTATGGAGCTTCACCTACATGGCGACCCACATAATGGTCTGTGCTGCATGACCTTAAACTGCACAGCCTTGGTCAGTGCTGCATGACCTTAAACTACACAACCTTGGTCTGTGCTGCATGACCTTAAACTACATAGCCTTGATCCATGCTGCATGACCTTAAACTACACAGCCTTGATCCGTGCTGCATGACCTTAAATTGCACAGCCTTGGTCCGTGCTACATGACCTTAAACTACACGGCCTTGGTCCGTGCTGCATGACCTTAAACTGCACAGCCTTGGTCTGTGCTACATGACCTTAAATTGCATAGCCTTGGTCCGTGTTGCATGACCTTAAACTGCACAGCCTTGGTCCATGATGCATGACCTTAAATTTGCACAGCTTTGGTATAGGTGCATGACCTTAAATAGCACGGTCCAAACTATACGACCATAAACTGTAGCAGAGATCTAACTGCACGACCCTAAACTGCACAGTCCAAGCTATACGACTTTAAAGCTATAGTACATGTCCTAGCCGAATTACGTTAAAAGGCTCATCACCATGGTCCAAACTATATGACCATAAACTGTAGCGAAGGTCTAGTTGCACGACCTTAAACTGCATGGTTCTAGTTGCATGACTTTAAACTGCATAACCACGGTCCAAACTATATGACCCTAAACCATAGTGCACGTCCTGACCTACTTACCCCCAAATACGTGCACACACCTTTTACGTGCATTTTCAAGCACATATTTCCTAACCGACCCGTTCGTGTGCATGCACCACCTTCACTACCTCCCCAGTGAGTCCATCCATTCTATCATCCTTCATCATTCCCCAGTGAGTCTCACCCGCCCTCACAAAGTGGCGAACCTTCTCACCACCCATACACGTCGTAAGCTAGTGGGTCACCATTTTTCACCCCTCTTTCATACATCATTCATCTTTCATAGGTAGCCTCGTGGCATCTCCCCAAAAGTAAGCAAAAACCACTACCATACTCACTCAATGACCTCCACAGACTGTCATTCATCTCTACCACGGTCCAGCTGTATGACCCTAAACTAGAGTGCATGTCCTGGCCGCTTGAGGTTAAAAGGCTTTGCACGGGTCCCGAAGACATGACCTTAAACACGCCTTCACAAAAAAAATATAAAAAATATATATAAACGGGCATGGTGTATACCTTAACACGGGAATGCTATAAGTAAAAATGATGGATGGGCATGGTCACGAAACCATGAGTAAAAGAGTTCCGTGAACAAAAACCGGGCGCGGTGAAAACCCAAAAGGGCATCGTGAGTAAAAATGGAAGAATAAGAGTGGACATGGCCGAAAGGTCATGGGTAAAATACCCCAAATAAAAGGAAGTTGGTGAAAACCGTCTCTACGATGCCGCTTCCCAAGTTCAAGTGAAAATCCACAAAGGACGCTTAGACCAATAAACAAGTTAATGCAGTGTTCACCTCAACAAGCGGGTTCAGCCCACACTCAAAAAGAAAAATCCCTAGTGTCACAGTACCATGACCAAAAAATATGAGCTTTAAGGATAAGATTCTGACAGTCTGAGTTCAGTTGCTAAAGGACTCGAAGAACAGAAGATTCGGCAACAAAGCAAGACAAGTCTCATGAAGAATAGCATCATTCCCATGAGGTTACAAATGTCCTCCAAGATGCCGGAGACACCTTGAGAAGGCTAAGTCAGCCTTGACTTTGGACCTGCTATGTAATGACCTGGACAACATTGGGTAGCGGTACCCAGCGCTGGTAACCTCGATAAACTGAGGTACCCTACCCGTAAAAAAACAACTGGTACACAACACAAACGAGCACCAACAAAAGGCTCTTTAGCAGAATAAAAAAAACAAGAAAGTCATTCTGACAAACCAAATACGCCCACGGAGGCAATAAACTGACAAAGGTAGGGCCAAACCTACCAGATATTTCAGGTTGATGCCTCGCCATGAGATCGCCTCGCCAAAATCCCTCCCTGGCCGACAGGCCCAGACTTTCAGGACCGGCTAATAAAAATGCCCCTGACTGGACTCTACAGGATGGGACCCATAGAGGTACCCTTCTTGTCAAAAGAAAACCTGGTGTAGTAGCAAACAGCGCCAACCAAAGGCCCTTTGGCTATCTATTCAAAGACAAGCAAACTCATACCAAATGGGAACAACGCCCTTCGACATGGCACTCAATTGCCAGACGAGCCTGATTCTGACTGACGAGGTCCATACAAAATTCTCAGCTTCAGAATCACAAATAGTCCACACGAGAGTGAGGACTTCGATAAGATCCCTCAAAAAGGTCTCTTTTCCCCCTAAAGTCTCTCCAGACGGACCCGCGAACAATGTATCCCTACGTTTGAGCATCCTAGTTGCACCATTGCGTGAATCTCCTTGGTGTTCACATGGTCCTGTGGCTAGGAAGATGAAAGTAATAAAGCCAAAGAAAATTTTTTGAATGTTCTTCTTCTCACTTCTCTCAAAGCATAACATTCGACGGGACAAGCTGTTTGAACACATTTTTTAGTACCTTGGTCCCCGATGCGAAATAAAGAGGAAGCAGGTCAATAAAGCCTATAAAACAATGGAAATTTTTCAGGTCAATAAAGCCCTAGAATTGGTCAACACCTTCATCAGTACTCCGAAAGGCCACCTACTAAGTTTTATCACAATAAGCCATTTTTAAGGCAGTGAACACAAAAAAACAATTTCAGCAAAAATTGACCTCTGGCACCCTGAAATAGACCCTGTAACTAGAACTATATTTTTGGTGTGTCAAACAACTTTGGGACCACCGTCATAGGATCTGACACAGTTGAGAACCCCTATGGGTCAAGTTTCGGATCCATCGGGCACTCCAAGACAAAGTTATGGGTAAAATACCAAAAAGAGGTAGGCTACACACTATCCCCGTGTAGCCACCTTGTACCAAAACACTATTAAAGGTGGTTGTTTTACAGTTATAAGCAGTGAATTTTGGGGCCCATATCTCACTTGTTCCGAGTTGGATCACACTCAAATTTGATGAGTGTGTTCGTCTCATCAAGACGAGTGTTGTGATATGTGGTACGCCTCGTGACGATGCCCGACCAAGGAGAAAAACTAGAGCGAAGTTGCCGATCCGCGTAGAAAGTTGCAAAAAATTCAGCAGCAGTACGCCTCACTCCAGTGGCCAAATCACAACGCTCAGTTCCCCGATTGGCATGAAATCAATTGCATTATGTGCATAAGGTCTAAGGCTTTCTCTGGTCCGAACCTCGCGTATGATGAACGGTTGGATTTCACACACGAAGGCATCAAAGCTGCTCTAAATTCCAGCAGTCGGATTTCAAGATTCCAACCAAAAACTCAAGAAGACAAAATCATCATTCGGACACGAAATCAAGCTGTGTTTGTTGCAACGTGATCATGATGACATGCTCAGTGTGATTCAACAAAGAAAATGAAGAAAAACATCAATGAGCACACTATCAATCCAAAGTTTTCAAGATGCATACAAAATTCAATTCTCATGATCATGGTTCAAAACCATGATTCATGGCTCGAAGTTGGTATCAAAACGATCGCCATGACGGGCCCTACAAGAAAACAATCATCTTTCGATCAAATGGACATCAGAACAACCTCGAATCATTCATAAAAGATCACGTAAGTTCTCGAGCAACAGCAAGGATTGTTCCACAATTTCACACATTATTAGGGCAAGGGCAAAACAGTCATTTTGTACCTATTTTTAGAATTTCTTTTAATTCAATTAAATTGTAATTATCTTCAATTTTAGGTAGGTTTTGGGCATCCACCCATATTTGGGCCCAATTCTATATAAACATGCAAAGCCAAATTGTAAAGGACCTTCGATTTATTTCACAGATGCATAAATAAAGTTTTAATTTCTTCTTGAGTTCATGGGTGCATCTTGGAGAGAGAGAGAGACGAGAGAGAAAAAAAGGGTTGATACCCTTTAGTAAGGTAATTTTCTCTCTCCTCCCTCTTTCTCTCTCCTCTTCTTTCTCTTCCTCTATCCTCCCCTCTTTCTCTCTCCTCTTCTTTCTCTTTCTCTTTCCATCTCCTCCCCTCTTTTCTCATCTCTATCTCTCTTTCTCTCTCTGCTTCTCATCTCTATCTCTCTTTCTCTCTCCTATCCTCATATCTATCTCTATTTCTCTCTCTTCTTCTCATCCATATCTCTCTTTCTCTCTTCTTTTCATCTTTATATCTCTTTCTCTCTCTTCTTCTTATCTCTATGTCTCTTTCTCTCTCTTCTTCTCATCTCTATCTCTCTTTCTCTCTTCTCATCTCTATCTCTCTTTCTCTCTTCTCATCTCTATCTCTCTTTCTCTCTCTTCTTCTCATCTCTTTCTCTCTCTTCTTCTCATCTTTATCTCTTTCTCTTTTTTCTAGTATAGTCGATGAAGCTCAACGTCAATTGTGTCCTCTCTCTCTCTTCTGTCCAATACAGTCGACAAAGCTCAGCGCCTATTGTATCCTCTCTTCCTCTGTCCAGTACAGTAGGTAAAGCTTCGCGCTAATTGTATCCTCTCTCTCTCCTCTATCCAGTACAGTCGGTGAAGCTCAACACTGATTGTGTCCTCTCTCTCTTCTCTGTCTAACACAGTTGATGAAGCTCAACGTCGACTGCATCTTCTCTCTTTTCTCTGTCTAGCACAGCCCGTGAAGCTCAGCGTCGATTGTGTTTTCTCCCTCTTCTTTGTCTCACATAGCCAAAAAAGTTCAGCACTGACTGTGTTCTCTCTCTCTTCTTTGTCTAACACAACTGACGACGTTCAGCACCGACTGTGTGCCCTTCCTCATCTTTGTCTACTACAGCCAGCCACACTCAGCCCCGACTTTGTCCTTTTCCTCATCTTTGTCTACCATAGCTGGAGACACTCAATGTCGACTGTGTCGTCTTCCTCGTCTTTGTCAAATACAGCGGGCGATGCCAAGCGTTGTATGTGTTCTTCTCTGTTCTCTCACACTCTTCTCCTCCTTTTTTTCTCTTCCTCTCCTTCTTTCTATTTTCTTCTTCTTCTCTTATCTTACTTCTTGTTCTTTCTTTATGATCTCCATTCTTTCTGTTATCCTTTCGTTTGATTAAGAGGGGTTGAGATTAGCCCATCATGGTAGTCCTGTCATCTAGCTATAATGTTGTTGTGAGAGAATTTATGTGCCTGCTTTATTGCCAGGACAGACTAACCATCATGTCTAGCTAGTCAGTATGGGCATTGACATCTAGTAGTAATTATGTTGAGCCGGTATGAGTTACGGAGCCCGTTTTACTACCACATCAGGTCAATTACCCACCAGCTTAATCACTATGCTGATATCCCCGCCTGGTCAAATTCTTCTGTCTCCCATCTTCCTTCTCTTATTCTTCTCTTCTTCTTATAAATGTGCACGCTTGTGTATGTTCACTAAAGAGGCAAGATGAGGTTTGTTGACCCACTTGTCCTATAACATTTGCCATATGTGTGTGATTGCAAAAAACATGACAATACAGGCCAAAGGAGGCGATTTCGAACCAATTTTACTACTGAGGGGCTTTTTTCTTGATCTAAGAGGGCACCCACGCTAGCCAACCCGAGTAAGTCCCGAACCCACCTTAAATTCCTCTCTCATCGGTTGGTAATACCTACCCTTGTTCTCGAACGAGGTTCCCGAGAGAGCGATCTCAAAGTCTCGAGTATCCCTTGAAACCTGAAACGCGTGCCGCCAGATCATCTTGATCCAGAGGGCGAGATCGAGACACCTAATCATGGTGCAACAGGCAAACTTTAATTAGACGTGTACATCTTTCATTAAAACTACTTTGGGCTCAAGCTGGCACGGCACCGTTTGGTTAGTGAAAAGCACCGAGCAACAACCCTAACTTTTGCTAGAAATTTTATGTGTCATCATCGTGTTACTTACTTATGAATTAACTTAAGTCTCATTTGATAAGCTTGCAAGTTTGGCAAGAAAAAGGGCCTATGTTTTCTTTAAAATTCCAATTCATTCTCAACCATTTATTTTACCCTATTTCATTCATTCCCCATTCATTCTTCTCGTTGACAATGTTCTATTAAATTCCAAATAAGTTGAAGAACATAACACTAATTTACTTGCTCACAGTGCTCCCCACTCCCTTCATGCAGTCGCCTTCGTCCCAAAGGCCTCCTCAGGGTGATAGCACTCCCACGGCTATGGTGCAGGCACACACAAGACAATGGGTAGAGGGCGCTATTTAAAGACGCGGGGGTAGGTGAGGGTTGGTGGGAATTGGTGAAGCTCACTGTGGCTGGCGTCACGGTAGGTGTGGAAGAAAACTGTAGCAAGCGTCAGCCACGAGGCACATTTCTGACAAAAGCTGCATAGTGCTGACCCTGTTGGCCATCGTCCAATGTTTAACGCGCATGGCGATAGCCTCCTCTTACTCTCGTAGCGATACTCTGCCTTCCATGGTACGATAGCCTTCCACCTTTGGCGCGACGATAGCCTGCCTCTCTCCCTCTTCTCTCTCTGCCGTGTCCTTAATCTAGGCAGCGATAAGCTCGCGGTGACGCTCCAGTCGACGATACCTTGTTTCACTCGCGGCGATGCTTCTTATGCCTTTTACGTGCAGCAATACTCCCCTTATGCTCGTGGTGATACCCCTCGTTCGCACGCTGCATTGCCATTCTTCATTCTTATGCACGGCGATAGCTTCCATGCTAGGTCCAAACACTCAGACAACGCTAACCTTTGCTCTAAGCACCAGTCGTGCGCTTCTGTCTTTCTCGACTCCCTTCTCTCTTTCTACTGCCGC
Organism: Amborella trichopoda; assembly: GCF_000471905.2. The sequence continues at coordinate 602,321 of NW_006497159.1, forward strand.
AAGTGGTTTGGTGCAATCGAATTGCGGTCCTTGCAGCTATCTTGGAGGAAGCTCATCGCTCTCGTTATGCTATACATCTTGGGAGTAATAAGATGTAACAGGACATGAAGAAAACTTTTTGGTGGAATGACATGAAAAGAGAAGTGGCATTGTTTATTTCAAAGTGTTTGACATGCCAGCAAGTGAAAGCTGAGCATCAGAAACCCGCCGAGTTGTTGCAGCCCTTGCCCTTGCCAGAATGGAAATGGGAACACTTTGCTAAGGACTTTGTCTCTAGTTTGCCTATAACGAGTTCTGGGAATGATAGCATTTGGGTCGTTATGGATCGGCTGACCAAAGCTGCCCACTTTTTACCAATCCGCACGACCTATACCTTGGATAAACTGGCTCAGTTATACATCAAGGAGATAGTGAGGTTGTATGGAATACTTGTCAGCATCGTGTCTGATTGGGACACTAGATTCACCTGTAGATTTTGGGCTAGTATCACACCCCAAGAATTTACAATATTGATATTCCTGAGATGTAACAGTCAAAACATATATACATCTCTTTTTTAGGACAAATTTACAATGGCGAATTCTTACAAAGTAACAAAAGAAAGTTTAAGCACAACTACAATATCTTCCAGAGTTAATTCGGACGAGCACTCAAAATGAAACCACAGTTAGCCTGAAAAAAATATTTATCATAATTTGATGAGTTTGGCTACTTAGTAAGTGATCATCATAATCCTAAAAATAATCATGGTTGAAAGATATCAATATTTTCAAAAGGGAAATCTATTAACAGAAATGCAATAACAGTTTCACTTTCAAAAATACATAATTAAGTATAATCCGAATAATTAAAATGCATATAACATTTTAACGGCAGTACATAATTCAAAAGATTTCATAAAATACCCTACTAGCATCCTAAGTAGGTCACTTATATACCCCATTAGCGTCCTAATGGGTCCACTTAATCCCTATCGGCATCCCAGATAGGTCCACTTAATCCTTACAGGTCCACTTATACCTCACCGGCGTACCGGATGAGTCCACTTAATCCCTATAGACGTACCGGATAGGTCCACTTATTCCTCATCGACGAACCGAATGAGTCCACTTGCATACTTAAAGTATTTCTAAATCTCTTTAAACATTTGAAAGAAGCAATATCATCTACTCAACATATCACTGAAATTATTAATACGAATTTCACTGAAACCATTAATAACAGTCACTTCCAATAACATTTCAAAAATAACCAGTCAAATATGTTGGGCTCAAATTTAGAAAGGTGGCAGTTCGTAAAGACATTCTAGCATAATTGCCAATCAATATGTATAGAAAAACTCTTATAGAAATTCAAAAATACGGAATTATCACAATTTATGGGATGTCAATTCACAAATAAACATTTCACAAACAATGCTATAATCAATTGCAAAAATATCAGTTTTCAAATAATAAGGCAGTCATTTGCACATCAATTTTACAATGTTTAAATATTCAAAAACAGTAGAAAGAAATCTCACAATTTTACTAAAAGCAGAAATATCACATTTTATTTCTAATAATTTTACAGTATCTAAAATTTTCCAACAATAGACAAGAAAATATAAATAAATTTATTTCTAAGAATTTACAGCATTTAAAATTTCTAACATAGATAAAATTTCACAATTTTGTTAAAAAGATTATTTTTCAAAATAATGAGGTCGCTTGCGCATAAAATTTATCGCGCCTAAAATTCATGATAATAAGCAGAAGTAATTATTTCATTTCATTTTTAAAAAGAACGAATTATTTTTCAAGATAATGAAGTCACTTACCTAAAATATTTGAGAAGGAGCTTCCGATAAAAATTCGGCTAGAGAGAGGAGCTCACTGCGTTTGTAAGAGGGAGTGCGAGAAAGGAGTTGTTAGGCGACGTCTACCTTTTGTCCTATTTAATTTCTTTAAAACGCCTCCATCTCATTTATGAGGTGGCTCATAATTGACCGCTTTTAACACTTGAAAACCACGTCCACTAAGGATGTGGCAAGGTACAAACGC
>NW_006497159.1:606544-630324 GCF_000471905.2 Amborella trichopoda
ACGTACTACTACGTACTACTACGTCTACGTACGTACTCTACTCTACTCTACTCTACTACTCTTACTTACTTACTACTACTACTACTCTCTCTCTCTCTCTCTCTCTCTCTCTCTCTCTCTCTCTCTCTCTCTCTCTCTCTCTCTCTCTCTCTCTCTCTTTGTTGCCCAGCTCCTTAGTCTTCAGAACTTGTGACCTCAAACCCACCATTCTTGGAGCTTGCCCTTGTGAAGTGCCTTAGGAGTTCCTTTAATATAGTAAGTAGATTCAAGATCCATGTTTCATGCTTTGTTTGAAAACATGTTCAATTTAATTGTTAAAGTATGTATTTGGAGAACCATGTTCTGAATTTTGGTTAATCATGCACCCCATTTTTCTAGAGTCATGACTCTCTTTTAAGTAATTGTTTGAGAATTGAGAATACCTCTGTTAACTATGAAATTTTGTGGGGAATTACCGCTTTGAGGTTATTTTCAGAGGGAAAAGACCACATATCAATATCTCTTGTGATTGGAAAGTTATGAGACTTTTGTTATAACCTGTCAAATCTGTGACATGAAATTCTAGAACTATTACATGTTTTTGTAATGAGCTATTTACTAACTAAATCATGTACAAATGAGATCAAACTACTTTTAATGAAATATGTATGAGTTAACTTCAAAAATAGTTTGAAATCAGGCTAAAATTCTCTATGCTATGGAAATTATGCTCATTTTTCTATGAAGGTGTCATTGTTGTGATTGTAGGGAATTTTCAGAACTGTTACATTTTTTGTAATGAACTGTTTACTAACCAAATCTCATCCAAATGTGATCAAACCATTTTTTAATGAAATATGGGTGAGTCTACTTCAAAAATACTCATGGAATTAGACTGAAATTCTCTATTGTTTGAAAATTATGCTCCTATTTCTATGAAGGTGTCACTATTGTGATTGCAGGGAATTTCCAGAACTATTATATGTTTTTGTAATGAACTGTTTACTGACCAACTTATATCCAAATGAGGTTAAACCACTTTTGAATGAAAGATGAGTGAGTCTATTTTAAAATCGGATTTGGAATCATACTCAAATTCTCTGTGGTCTGGAAACTATGCTAAAAAAGATGGGCAGTACTCACTTTTCAAACCAACAAAATAATTCAAAAATGTTATAAATGAGCTTGATGATTTGTATTTCGCTATGGGTATATGTGCTTGCATTAAAGTATGCTCGGTGGTGTAAGAGTGCCCGATAATGAGACGGGCTTTGTTATGATATAAAAGTATGTTGTAAGATATACCTTGTTATGACATATGTATACGAATATGATGCATGTTCTATAGTGATGTGTGTGCATGATTTTGAGACAAGGTAAGTGATATGTGATCTCTTGACATGCCTTGAGCATATTGCATGATAAGAATCTGCTATGATAAGTGGCACTACACACGGGTTACATGTTGGTAGTGTAATGTGATCGCTTTGATGTGAATGTGATAAGTGGCACTACGCACGGTTTACCTGTTGGTAGTGTAATCTGATCTGATAAGAAAGTTGTGCCGGCAGTTGAGATCTTTCCATGACCCCGATGATAAGAAGGGAGTCATGATGTGAGTCACATGGGAGGGTCATGCTCCCACTATGTGTGTATGACACTATGCAATGGAGCATCCATTGATAATGTAACACCCTCTAGTTAGAGAACCATTGAGGTTCATGTCATGCATGGCCTTCGCCTATCAAAAGCCCCAAAGCATGCTGGGGACTGTGTGTATGTATGTATGTGAAGGCATTACTAAATGGGTCCTCCATTTATCAGTGTTTTCCCTCTTAAAAGATGGTAGAAGCCCTAAGCAATGAGACTGACTTGGCCTGATGAATATGGCTTCCACCTCGGGAGTAAAGAATTAGGGAGTGAGTTGGTTAAGCTTGTCAAGCTATAGTTATGATAATCTATTATGATGCTCATGATGGAGAGATTTGATAAATTGCTGATGTATATGATATCTGCATTGAAACTGATCATTCCTTTAAAACAAAAAAAAGAGAATCACTCACGACTCATTGCTAGATAAAATTGTGACACATGGCATCTGGATCTACTTACTGGGCTTTATAGCTCATTCCTTTAACTTCTATCCTTGTAGATTGATACCAGCAGGTCGAGGACAAGTGGCACAGGGACCGTGACTGGTGGTTGGAGCCACTCTATTTTGCTGAAGTTTATGTCTATTATATGTTTCAAAATGACAGCTTGGCCATAGTTTTTGTTTAATTCTGTAAGTTATGTAATGATTTGGGCTTTGATGCCCGAGACTCTTTTGTAATACTTTGAAATGTTATGTACATGTGTATTTACAGTTTGGGGACGTAGTTGTCTAGCTTTTGGTGAATGTGTGTGATATGAAAGTTTTGTTTTCTTTCATAGTTTGTTTTGATTACCGTTTTTGTAAGGCGTTGAGCGCACTCCCACCTGAGTGGCATTCGCTACCCTGAATCACAGTCCCACACTCTGTGGCTCTCCAGCAAGTACGACAACCGTCAAGGGGTGGGGTCATGATAAGCAGCTTCGCAACTTGTCCTCTACAAAGAGAAAGGCATAGACATTAACTTTTTCAAACAAAAAAAGTGAGATCTTTCATATGAAATATCGTAGTTAAATTTACATTTTACGAACTGACATAGCAGTTTTACAAAGAGGAAAGCTAAGATTACAAAGTCACTTAACCGAGTCTACAGAGCCTAAGGGCTAACCTTTGGCATTGAACTAGTACTAGAAGTGAAGGAAGTGAGCTTCGACGAGCTTCCCCAGACAACTATACGATTTAAAATTCGGAAAATTACCCCCACCCCCCTCTCCGAAATTTTCATCCCTATTAGCTTATTGGGATCACCAAAATCCCTTGTACCCCCTCAAGTTTAAAACATTGCGAACATTAGCTCCCAAATTATGTTTTTCTTTGTTCTTTTTACGAATTTGATCACAAAATACCAAACCCATACATTAGTCAAATGTATTTTTTTTTTTATGGCGATGATATACAAATTTTATTGATGATGATGATACTAATTATAATGATTATAGTTAATAATAATTATAATAATAACAACAACAATATATTAATTGTTAAATACTTCATCTTTTAGAGCTATTTTAGAAATTTTTTAATTAATGAATAAATAAATAATAATAATCCATTAACAATAGTAATAAAAATATTGATTAATCATTTTCCAAGTTCAAAGATATTGATGCAATTGTACAATAGGTCATAATATTAAAAAAATTCATTTTATTTTAATGTCTAAATTTATAGAGTGGGGGGTAAGATTGGTTTTCAGCAATCGAAGATAAAGGTAAGGAAGTTGACTAATGGAAGGGTTTGGCATTTTGTAAAATAAAAATATCAAATTTGTAAAAAGAACAAAGAAAAGCATAATTAGGAGGCTAATGGTCCCAAAATTTTAAACTTGAGGCAGTTTAAAGGATGTTGGTGAACCCAGGGGCCAATAGGGATGGAAATTTCGGGAAGGGGGTATAGATCATTTTCCCTTTAAAATTTATCTCTAAAGGTATCTTTTTTAATTTATCTATCTAGAAGTGTCTCATTTATTTTCATTCATATTTAATCTATCATCCTAGCTGCTCGAAAATGTCAGCTTCACATGCTTTCTATTGATTTAGCATAAAGATTTTCTACTTGAAAATGTCAGCTTCTTTATTTTTAAATACTATTGAAGCGGTGTTGACACCTCGATCTCGATTGAAGAAACCACGCTCAACCAAAATGCCCTGAACAAGTCACCTCGATACTTGAACCACTCACACCCACCTTAACCCATTGGTAAACTAGCCTCTACAAACCCCTAGAGCACTTGAGCAGAGCTAAAGGTACTTGAAAAGAGAGATAAGTCAGAACATGCATTACGACAGTCAAACTGAAGAACATTCCGGAAAAATAGAGTCTCCCTGCCACTCCCAATGGCTTTAGGGCCACTGCCGATGGTGACACAGATGTGAACCCCAGAACAACAGTGCCCCAAAAAAGAGAGAAAGGCCCATCGTTGTTCACAATAGTGCCGATATCCCTTAGACTGCCAAAGTAAATCCAAAGTAAGCTCCACCAAAGTAAATCCGAATGAAACCTGAATCCTCACTCAAGATTAAACCCGAACTTTTAATCCCATAACTATATTTTATTTCGAAGGCAACCTGGATAATCAAACCTTCTAGACCCCCTTCCGTTTATATTTATTTGCTTTGTCTGAACCCCGAGGACTGATATCAACTATGCAACTACTTGCTCAGAATTGAAGCCGACTCTGGGTGCTCTCCTGGGGTCCATCCTAAGGTTCCTCGTCTCTCTCTTTAATTTTAAACCATGTCATCCATGTGTTTTCTTCTTTTTTTTAGTAATTGTTGTTTTGCATAATACAATGAATCACAATGCTACAAATAATACAAAAGAAGAAGAAAAAAAAACCCCTTAGGTTACAACATTAATTGAATCAGTAATATATTTATGGGAAATTATTAGAAATATATTTTAATTTTCGCCTAATAAAAAAAAACCTCAAAAACATTTGGTAAAGAAAACTGCTTTCTTTATTTTTCATTAATGAGTATTTAAGGTTTTCACCAAACTCTTTCTCTCCCACTCTTCTCTTTTATTAATATTCTCTATTAAAGCTCTCATTCTCTCATCTTCTCTCTTTTATTTCAATTATCAGCGTTAATGAGGTTCAATTTATTTTATTTATTTATTATTTATTTTTTTAAGCATATCTAGACTGTGACAAAACCAAGGTGATCACTAGTCCATCCCAATTAAGGTCAAGGCTACTCGATCTACCCCACATACATTATTTTTCATACGGGTAAGGCACATCGATAAAATTTAGTTAGAGATGTAGTTTCGGCATCGAAAACCTTATGATAATTTTAAAATTTCTTTTTATCTTTAGTTTAAAATTTAAATTTTAAAAATCTTATCAAAAAACACTTGAAAATTTTGAAAATAGACGATCCAGATAATTATTACGAGATGAAATACGTTTTAGAATTGAAATTGTTATTTATCTTCATATTCATTCAAGGTCGAAATAATCAATAGGAGAGCTATGCCAAGTAAAAGTCGATTGCGTTCGCTCATTATGCTCTCCCTCCTCCACGCTCCATGCTTTACGCTGTTTTCCTGCATTGACGGCTCTATTTATCTTCTCATTTCCCGCGTTCCTCTCCCATCTCTTCACCCTAATTTCTAGGGTTAGGGTTTCATTCTGTCTTCATTTTTTGATAAATTGTGGCGGGGAGATGGTTTCGTCCAGCCATCCTCAACTTTCATGGATGAGCGACGCTTCCAGGCACGACTTTGATGCCGCTTTAAAAGGAGGCGGCTCCTCCTCCTCTTCAGCTCAACCATCAACGATAAAAACCATACCTGATGATGATTCAAGAGACCTCCCTTCATCTCATTCTCTCTCTTCTTCTTCTTCCTCTTTCTCTGACGCAGATATGGGTTTCGTAGAGCGAGCATTTTCCGCTGCAGGAGCTGCAGTGCTTTCTGCTGTTCTTGTCAATCCTCTCGATGTTGCCAAGGTATAGTTGTTTAACTCCCTTCTCTTTGTGTATTTGGGGCTTCCAGTTTTTGTTGTCTCTCTTCCTCTCGCCCTCTATTGGCTTGTTATTTATTTGTTTATAAATTATTGGTATAATGTGCAGACAAGGCTGCAAGCACAGGCGGCAGGGGTTCCCTATGCATCTCCACATCATCGGGTAGGAGGGAGGATGGCATTTGCTGGTCCCAGTTCGGTATGTTGTGTGCTACCCTCTCTTTCATTTTGTGCTTGGAAATAGCAGTTTTAGGTATAAACATTGTATTTTGGTCCTTCATGGTTTTCTGATGTATACTGATAAGTATGGTTATTGGTGATTGCTATGTCTTAATCATTGAGAAATGGGGCTTGATTAGAAGTGTGTTTTTTGGGTTTGTCTGTCACGAGCAAATAGCATTTGGTCCTGCTTTTGATGCATTATGAATGCTATTCTTTATAAACTTTTCGTTAAATACCTCCGGACATCACGAGTCATTTAGTAAATGATTCCCGTTCAGTCTCAGTTATCCATGTATGGGGTGCAGCATCTCTGTTTAGTGATTGGGGAAAACATGATTGATTGAACATTGTTTAAAGATCAAAATTATGATATCTGGTAGTCGATTTAGACTCTGATCTATACTCTCTGGCTTTTAGAAGAAAAAAATAATTCTTGACGTGAACTTCCTCAAGAAAAGATAATAATGCTGTTTGATTTACATGTATTCTGAGCAAGACTTATGAAGAGAAATGGGCAATGGCACCCATATAATGTAGAATTCCATTTGAATGGAAGGCTGCACTAAGAAGCATACTTGCCACTGATGCATCTCTACCACATATTCAGAACTTGTCTACTAGAGGTGACAGAAGGAAGTTCTGGCCTCCCTAGGCCATTCTCATTATACTCCATGGGGTATAAACAACTGCTCTGAGATATCCTCATCCACATGGGTGTATTACACAAGTGATGGAAATGAAATGAAGGCGATGATGCACGTATGCCATATTGAATTGTTTCCTTCTTTTATTTTTTTGAGATTTTTTTTGCTTTGGCTGACTTATAACATCCTTCTGTACCTATTTCTCTGTACTCTTTCCTGGGCAATGTTTGCACTCTAGTGTTACGTGAACTCCTAAAAGCCCATTGAATAACATGGAATGAGTTCCTTTCTACCATTAAGGTGCTTGTGAGATCAGTCAGGGACATCTGAGGACCTGTTTTAAGGGCCTTCATCTCTGCCATGTCATTCATGGAACTTTCGAGTAATTTTACTGGTGGAAATTTTGGTGTCCCTGTCAAGCATGGAATAATAATCTGGAGCTTATTTTGATCTGTTCATTGGAATAGGAACATTCTTGGGTTGTGGGAACAATCCTTAGGCAGCCAATTCAATGGGATTCTTTGAGCTGAATTTATTAAGCAATATTGGTCTCTTAAAGAGGCATCCCCGGGGAAACTTGGTTGGTTGCACTACTTAGAAGTGGATTCAAAGGTAGGTGATGACTAAACTTGTCCATGAGGTTCTGTCTTTGCATTTTTATAACCTTTGCGAGTCTGGCTTGAAGTCCAGGAGGGAAACTGTTCATGATTATATCAATGTTTTTTGATAAATCACACTCTTTTGATAATAAATATCATTCAGTTTGATCTTGGTGCATTGATTGTGGTACCTTATATCTGTTTGTAAGTTTTTCACATCAACTATTAGTTGTATTTCACATCTTATAAGGCATATTTATAAGTTGATCGGCACTGCTTTATTTTGTTCAGATTTTTCCAGAAATGCGATGTTCACCATCCTGCCCTCGCGGGGGAATTCTTGGCACTGAACTATTTTGTCCTCCTGAATGTTTTCAGTACAAGGGGACCATGGATGTCTTTTACAAAATAATAAGACAGGTGAGCATATTATTTTCATCAACATAAATTCTTTCTTGTTAGTTTGTGGTTCAATTACAAACCTCTGGATGATTTAGTAAAGAGAAATCCTGCAGGAGGGTATCTCAAGACTCTGGAGAGGGACAAATGCTGGCTTAGCTCTTGCTGTGCCCACTGTAAGTTATTTTCTGCTTATTGTGTATTGTCTTGCTTCTTTTATGCATGAAAAATTCAGGCCTTTCCCCTAATTTGTGTAATTTACTATATTTTTGCCCTAGAACAAGTAGGCAACCTGTTGAATACATACCAAAAATAAATGCCAAGTCATATTCTTTTCACTAAATATAGTGTGCAGCTCATGTTTTGACTGATTGATGCCCTGGGAGGATGCATGCTCAATGATGCTGCATGGGTGCATGTAGCAATGTGCACATGGTTGTTGAAGGATCATGTGCAGTTTTGTTGCATGCATGTAAAGGCTCTTACTAGTCCATGACATCTGCTTAGGCCTTGTGGGGGTGTGTGTTTGATAATTCTACTGTGTTACATTGTCTGCAATAATTACATATGTTGTGTTAGTTTGTGCTGCCAATTGACTTCAGAGGGATCTTCTGCACCTAACCCAACACAGTAAGAAAGAAAAAAACATTCTAATACAGGGACTGGCATTCTTTTATTGTCACCTGGAAAAAGAAGAAAATAAGTACACTGTTAAGATAAAAACATGCCCATGAGATGCATCCCGAGACACCTGTTTTCCTTTCATTTCATTATGTATAGATCTAGTGCAATAGTTTGTCGAAAAAATTGTAGTGATCCAACACAAGAGTGGGCTTCATGGATGTGGACATGATATGGATGCCCTAATCCAAATTGAGATGTTAATTGTTGATACGAAGTGATTTATGTTCCTCTATTTTCCTCGACATACTTTTTAAATCAATGCTTATAAAAAATGAGAATGCATTATTATCATTTTCTCATGTCATAAGCCGTATCTTGAAGCCTAGAATTGGGCTTTGGATTGCTTACCTACTGTATCGATTCTAATTGGCTGATTTGGCAATCCTGATCATCTGAATCAGTGAAAGTTGGTAAAAGATGTTAATACAAAAGACATCGGACTATTCCAGGGGGGCCCAGGTCGCTTACCAACTAAATCCAAATTAAATTGCCGAGTCTCGATCCGTATCGATGATTTTTCAAACCTTGATCATAAGTACTATTAATAAATCATGTTTGTATCATAAAGAATCACTGTTGAAACTGGTTTTACTAGTATGAATAAAATACACACATACACTCTCTCTCTTCTCTTCTCCCCACTTTCTGTGTGTGCATGCAGGAAAATTTTAGTTGATTGCAAGCAGATGTTATCTTTGATAGGGACTTTGCCTTTACCTGATTGTCCATTGTATTGAAAGTTTTATGTCTGAACTCTGAAACAGGTTGGAATATACTTACCTTTTTACGATATATTCCGTAATTGGATAGAGGATTTCACGGAGAGGAATGCTCCTAAACTAACCCCATATGCTCCATTAGTTGCCGGGTCAATTGCACGTTCATTGGCTTGCATTGCTTGTTCTCCTATTGAACTTGCAAGGACACGAATGCAGGTATGTATTTTTCTATTTTGCTCATTTGAATGATTTGCATTTCTTGGGAATTAGAGAGTAGACGGAAATGTTACTTTGTGCTTGTAACTGTTGGTTGCTTTTGAATTTTTGATATAGCTTGTGTACTATTGTTGCTACTGAAAATCTTAGATATTCTGGATTAAGCTACATGGTGAGTAGACAGGACTGGATCATGGTTTTCTGTGGCATGATATTAGAGCTTCTGGGTTATGTGAAAAGTATTCCCTGAAGGGACATTGGATGTTGCAACCATGTAGATATTTTTTAAGTAAATATTTGGAATTTGTTAGCAAAACAAATGTCCGGAATCAAAGAACATAGATACTGCTACCATTGCTTTATTATTTCAATATGGGTGTAAAGATGATCACTTTGTAAATATGAGCCAGCATGGATGATCTATCAGGTAAATAGGAATAAGGTGGCTGGATGGTAGTAAGAGTGCTATGAAATTTGTGACGCACTTATGAATGATAGAATGGAAACATAGAATATTCATGTTTTGCTTAATTGTTTGGTCGGTAAACAGAAGTGGGATTTTGTGATTTTGTGTTGCCATTTTCTTGTTGAATGAGTTTTGACGGAGTAATAGAGATATTTGTGGTATATTAATGTGGCTTGATGATGTTCGCGTATCCTAGTTTCTTGATGATGTCTGCGTAGCATAGTTTCTTGGAGCTATTGGTCCAAGTGGACCTAAAGTCAGGCTAGACAGTTGGCAAAATTTTCAGCAGGGTGATACAAGTTGGATTATTTATCATATAATTAAGTCTTGCAAGGAGTGCTGTTTTGATGGAGTTCATTTCTACAATCTGAGGGGAATCAGAAAATATGGAAGGAATGGTTTTGGTAATAGATCTTGATGAGTTGAGGAGAAAACTAGAATAGGAATGGAAGTATCTCCCATTCTCATTTGATGAATTTCTGGTGGAGATCAAAATGATCAGATTATAGAAGCACAAATAACATATTGAAGGGGTAAACGGCCATAATATGGTGGGAAGAACAAACCATAAAGAATCAGAGATGCCTCTTTGGTGGGAAGAATAAAGCATAAAGCACAAAGAATTCAGTGGCAAGTCCAATTCTAATGGCACTGGGTATGCTACCTCTATTAGCTATAAGAAATATCGGTGGTATTACAAATAAGGGTCTGTTTGGATTATAGTCAACTTTATCACGGGTAGACTCTTTTTTTAATGTTATAATAATTTGCATAATATTTATGTTTGCTATTGGTTAGGTACCTTACATTCAGTATAATATAATATGGTAAGTTGTTTGGAACCCTGACCTTAAGCTCTGCATGTTGAAAGTGGTTATGGGCCTAACATTAAGAGCTCCATTCTCTTCTATTCAAAACTGTATTCTCTCTAGTTCTTCCCCTTCTAACTCTAAAACTATTGATGTTCGTCATTATTATTACTAATTATTGTTTGGGTTGGGAATTGGGATTCAAACCCTTTTTGGAGCATAATTTCTTGGAGTTGTTAATGCAGAACATAAACCGAGGATGGACACCTGGGGTAGAGTTTTCATTTGGGTGATAATATTTCTTTTTCATATGATTGTTGGGTCTTGCAAAAAGAGGTTGATTTGGTGAAGTGTATTAAAGTAGATGGTGAGACAATTAAAACAATGGAAGGATGGTAAAAGTATGGTGAGGCACTCAATATAAAGAGTTGAATTGCCAGGATACCTCTTATGTAGTTTCACTACCCTAACGATTGAACCAAGAGCCTAGCACCCTAGGTCAATCTTGTTATTGTTGAAAACCAAGCTGAAGCAGATAGATATCTGATCAAGAAGTTATGAAGCTATAACCTGGATGAATGATTCTGTTGCGGGCCTAGACAGTTTTCAAGTTGTTTTTTTTTGGTTGGGTGTGTGTATGGGTTCCTTTTTCTTATTTATTTATTTATTTATTTTTTGAGGGGGGGTGAGGGTGCCTTTAAATTTCGGACATTTTACTTAAAGCGGATACTACAAGGTAGTGATTTAGGAGGTACAGTTGAGATAAAATTCAAGAGTTAAATGGTCAAATGAGATCAAAACAAAACATTTTCACAAGATTGCTACAGTATCTAGGGACAACTAGAAACAAACAAATTTGTTCAGGGTAATAAGTACAAGGCTGAGGTAAAATTCAAGAATTAAATGGTCAAATGAGATCAAAACAAAACTTTTTCACAAGATTGCTACAGTATCTAGGGACAACTAGAAACAAACAAATTTGCTCAGGGTAATAAATACAAGGCTGAGGGGGAAATTCCCATGTTTTAAGCTTGTAACTGTCCCTTTTGGAATTAGGAGTTGGAAATGTTGTTTTCCACTTGGATTGTAGCTGTTAACAAGGACAAATGTTATGATGCAAACTACAATTGATTTTTAACAAATGAGCACCTTCACTCACAGAAACTCTAATAGATGACAGGACTTTAAGGGGAAAAGAAGAGTAGAGAAGCAAGGGAAAATCACAAAAAGCAAAGAGGAATGTATCTCCCAAATTTGATTAACTAAAAAATAGTTTCAAAATTTTATTTTTTTATCTACTCAAAAACCCTAATAGCTCCTACAAAATCCTAGCCATCCATTATTAATTTAAAACCCAATGATTTACCTTGCCCCTAATAAAATCAGAAATAAGGATTAAAATAGAAAATAAAACCCAAAATAACTTCCCCTAATTACAATATTGCCCCCTCATAGTCTATGACCTTTCTTTGCCCAGCTACAAACTATTGGTTGTGTCTGGGGTGTGGCCGTGTGGCTTTGTCATTTGTCCCCTAGTTGAAAGGAGCTCGACACCAGCAAGTTGTCTTCATCTTTGAGGTGATATAAATTTGGAGCCAACCGTTTGAACTTTAGCTTGGAAATCCATGTGTTATTGGAAGATGGCCTCCCCTTCCACTTGACTAGATATTGGTGATTTGAACCCTTATGAGTTTGAAAGCTTTCACTCTTTAAAACATGCTGAATTTCTTCGCCCTTCTTTCTTGGTAATTGCTTCTTCATATCAACTACTTCTTGGGCTTCTAGAGGGTCTCCATGAAATTCAAATAAATCAACAAAATTAAATATCAGGGAGATTTCCAACGCCTTTGGTAATTACACCTCATGCATTATTCCCATATTTCTTCAAAATTTGGTAGGGGCCCACCTTCTTGGATTTGAGCTTATTGTAGGTCCTCAATGGAATCTCTCCTTTTTTAAATTACACCATTAGTAAGTCACCCTCTTCGAAAATCTTCTCCTTTCGATGCTCATTTGAAACTCCTCGATACTTTGCATTACTTTGTTTAATTTTCTTCTTGTATTGAGCTTGCAAGTCTCGGACATGCTTAGCTAAAGCATTGACATCATTACTTGCCTTGCATTGGTAATGGCACTAGGCGAAGCACATGATTAGGGGTCCTCCATTGACAATCTAAAAAATGGTGATTTTCCTGTCGACTGATTCATCAAACTGTTGTAAGCAAATTCAGCCTTGGGTAAAGTGAGGTCCCATTGAGATGTGTTATCACAAACAATACTCCTCAAGAGGTTACCAAGGCTCTTATTCACCACTTCAGTTTGCCCATCTGCTTGAGGGTGATAAGCTCTAGAAAATTATAGCTTGGTTCCCAGGCGCTTCCTCAAAGTGTGTCAAAAATGACTTTAAGAACTTTGTATTGCGATCGGATGTAATGACTTGGTGACACCATGTAGCCTCACGATGTCTTTGAAGAAGATATTGGCAATGTGTGATCCATAGTTTTCCTACGAGCAATAAAATACTCCATTTTGGAAAATTGATCAACAATAACCAAAATAGAGTCCACACCTTATTTGGTATGCAGAAGTTCCAAGTACAAAGTCCATATAGATATCGTGTGGGGCATCTGAAATAAGGAGGGGAGTATAAAGATCCTTATTTAGTGTGTGACGTTTAGATACTTGCAAATTCGACATCGGGCCACAAATCTGTCAACATCTCTTTGTATGTGTGGCCAAAAATATTTCTCTAGTCCCTTTCAAAGTGTGCACCTAAGCCTCCACCATGAAGTTCCATAATTATCTTTTCCCTTAGGGAACACTCAGGTATGCATAAAATGCACCTTGAAATAAATAGCCATCATAAACATTAGATACTCTCCCATTAACACATTTTCTAGGGCCTTTGCTAAAATTGGGTCATTGTTATATTAGGCTTTTACATTTCAAAACCTATTACTTCCATAGACAAAGTTCCAAGCGAAACCATCCTTCTACTTAAAGCATCAGCTACGTTATTTTGGGTCTCGTTCTTGTGCATTAATGGGAAGGTATATTCTTGAAGGGTGGTCATCCACTTAGCATGATGTGCATTTAACTTCTTATGGAAATCCAAGTACCGAAGTGCTTCATGATCAAGTTATAGAATAAACTCCCTATGGATCAAGTAGTGCCTCCAATAATGCAAAGCTTGCATAAAACGCGAGGTCATAGATTGAATACTTCTGACTTGCTTCATGCTACCTTTCATTAAAGAAAGCCACTGGTTGCCCTTCTTGACTAAGTATTGCTCATATGCCAACATTTGATGCATCAGTTTCAAATTAAATACCTTAGAAAAATCTAGCAATGCGAGTACCGATGCTTGCATCATCTTTTGTTTAATTTGAGTGATGCTTTTCTCAACAATGGGATTTGATGAAAACTTTCATGCCTTCATACAATTGGTCACTGGTGCTATTAGAGTGCTTCAATTTCTAATAAAGCGAGATAAAAGGTCGCTAGGCCATGAAAAGAACTCACCTCCATGGGTCACTTTGATATTGGCCTTCACCTTTTCGTGGTTCCACCTTGATTCCCTCAGGCGAAACAACAAACCCTAGAAAGATAAAGTTGTTTGGAGGTGAGTCACTTTGATATTGGCCTTCACCTTTTCTTGGTTCCACCTTGATTCCCTCAGGTGAAACAACAAACCCTAGAAAGATAAAGCTGTACGTCATAAATGGGCCTTTTTTTTTTAATTCACAAAAAGTGATTCCTTCCTTGGTACATTAAAAACTTGTTTCAAGTGGTTAAGATGATCCTTTGGGTTAGCACTAAAAATCGAGATATCATAAGAAACTACAATAGATTCACTAATAAAAGTATATAGTACATCAGTCATTAGCTCATCCACAGCTCATATAGAGACCCAAGCTTTAAATGCGGTCTTCTATTCATTCCCAGGATGAATCCGAATTTGATGGTCACCACTCCTTAAATCGATATTTGAGAAAACTTTGGCCCCATGAAGCGTCTGACATATCATCTATGGGAAATCGATATTTGATTGGAATTTTGTTAATCACTCAACTATCATTACACATCCTCCATGAACCATTCTATTTGTGCGTTAGTAATGCAGGGACAATAATGGTATCATGCTTTAGTAATGCAGGGACGACACATGGTGACATGCTTTCTCAAATCAAACTCCTTTTAAGCAAATAAACTGGTCCTCATGTTCCATGGGGTTCATGCGGTAATGTGCCAAATTTGATAGGCTAGAATCAGGCGGGGTCACTTTTTTCCCGCTAACCCGTGTGGCGTCTAGCTTGGGTCCTCACTCGATCCAAGGCTAGACCAGCCTTCACACTGAACACGCACTCTAGAGATGGGGGTTAGATAAAGCCAAGCCACAAAGCAAACACAAACAAGAATAGTCAAGGGACCTCAGCTCAATGTATGCACTATACGAGCTGGACCTGTGCATGGAGGCTACCTGCCCCTAAACACCTCACATTGCTGTGCATGGAGGCCACTTGCCTTTCATGCACTCTGGGTCTGCCAACCTAGCCGCCCAGTGCGCGGGTCAGTTACATAGTAACTGCCCACTTCCCACACGCTCTGTTAGCCTGTGTACACTGCATGCCCCGCGTCTCTCGCACGACATGTTGTGCCATGCACCCCAGCGTCTCACGAGCCAGCACACGTCCCTCGTCTCTCGCTCCAGGTCGCACCTTGCACCCCTGCGTCTTTACGCGCCCTGCACCATCGCGTCTCACGAGTCACGTTGCCACTGCACGTCCTACGTCTCTCACTAGTCAGGCCGTGCCCTGTAACACCTCGTGTCTCATGCGCTAGGTTGCCACTGCACGTCTCGAGTTTCTCGCTCGTTAGGTCACGCCTGCAACACCTCGCGTCGGTTGCCACTGCACATCCTGTGTGTCTCACGTGCCAGGTCGTGCCTTGCAACACCTCGTGTCTCACACGTCGGTTGCCACTCTGGCCTGTCAGGTCGCCTACCCAATCAGGTGTTACACCAGGTCGTCTTGGTGCTTAGGCGTCCTCGTCGCCCGCTAAGGCATCCTGGTCGCTTAGCCCCTCACTGGGCTATCATATCAGCATTGTCCCACGCACCTGCCCAGCCACAGGCGCATGACTCTTCTTGTGCATGGTCCACTTGACCAAGTCACACTACATTGAGCCCTCTAGTCATCTAGTTGTTAGAATCATCTTGTACACTCACACCTGTCCAGCCATAGGTGCATGACTCACCTTGGCCCATGGTCCACTTGACCATGTTCACCAGGTCGAGCCCTCCATAGGTGCCTGCCTCGCCAAGGTATCTTGGTCGCTTTGCCCCTCATTAGGCTATCACACTAGCTTTGGCACACGCACCTGCCCAGCCACAGGTGCACGACTCATCTTGTACATGGTTCATCTGACCAAGTCACATCACGTCGAGCCCTCTTAACTGTGTTGTGCGCACCATCTCGCACACACACTTGTGCAGCCACAGGTGCATGGCTCACCTTGGCCCATGGTCCACTTGACCATGTTTACCAAGTCGAGCCCTATAGTTGTGTCTTCTTCAAGCCTCCAATCGGTGCCTGTGCACCCAGATGGGACCTTGTCCACTGCTAGGCGCCAGTGACCCAGGGCTTCCATACTTCCCTCAAGTATGGGAGTAGTGTTATTTTTCTCGGCCTTGAGGTGTGTCTGCACCTAGGGCCCAAGTAGCCCAACTTAGTCTCAGGCAGCACAACTCTTAACCATCAAGGCAATGCAGCCCCACTAGGTTGCCCCACGCTCTCCTTCAGCCTCACTAGGCTGATCCATACGCATCCTCAGCTCCACTAGGCTGATGCACTCCAGTCCAACTACCTTAGTTGACTTGCACCATGCACCCATCGCACCTCCAGCAGTATCACTCGCACAAGGCGCCGGCACTAGGCTGCCTTCACCCACGCGCACAGGTTGCCTAAGCTTGGTATGCATCTTGCAATTAGCCACTTTGCCTTTGCATCCTTGTGCACCTAGCTACCTGTCCAGCCACAGGCCGCCTTTTACCACGCACCAGGCTGCACGCATCTTGTGCACAAGGTTGCCTGCACCAACTCGGTGCTTAGGGAAAGGGGCCTGATAAGCCTCCTTAACCTAATCTCTGATGTCCTTGTTGGACGCTCGCCTTTTGCTGAGTCCCTTAAAACTTAGCTCAGAGTAAGGCCCATACTTACTCGACCAAGCCTCCTGCTTGGTCCACTTGGTTAGGTCCTCTGCCTCCAAGTCCATTGCTCGTTCACTTGGCTAGTACCGCTTGCTGCCACCAAGTTCACTCGTCTCGTAGATGCTTGCCTCTCATTGGGTCCCCATAAAACCACAGCTCAAGGCAACGCCTCTGGACCCTCCACCAAGCCTCTGCTCGGCTCACTTGACCAGGTCCACTGCTGCAACCAAGTCCTCGTCTCACTTACGTAGCCAGGTTCGCTGCTGCTGTCAAGATCTTGTTTTTGCACTGGGTCAGGTCTTTTGTTGGCGCTAAGTGCAAGGGTCTGTGGCCAGTTTCGAAGCTGCCACCACGACCCTCGCCTCCTGCGACATCAAGAGGATGACTTCTCTCCGTCTTGCTTTATGGTACCACTAGGGCAAGGCTGATCACACCTACCACTAGTCGATGATTGCATACCCTTTGATGAATCAGAGGGTACTTCCCACCGAATTGATGAGTCAGAGGATGTTTTCATTTGTCCCACCCTCTCCACCGACCGGGTTCTCTTGATGGCTCCACTTGAGTCATCAAGTCATCATTGGACTCCTCTGAGTCTATGCACAACTTGGTCTCCTCTCAAGCTAGTGTTTTGGTAGATCGCAGGTGCATTACATTCACCAAATTTAGTGACCCAACTGCACCAGGGTGTCCTCGTCCTCCTGTACATGGTTCACCGCGTTGAGGGCCTGCCTTTGCGGGCATTCCCTCACTCGATGGTCGCCTTTGCATCTGAAGTAGCTTGAGAAGGCTTTACGGGGTGCCTCATTCTCGTGGGCTACCCCCTTCTCGGGTCTGGTCCACTTGTCGCGCACCATCTTCTTGTCATTCGCCTTCGATTGCCCTCCTTTACGGTTTGACTCCACTGCGTCAGGAAGGCTTAGATAAACTAGGCCCTCAGCTACTGCCATGGCTGTGGGCAAGTCCCACACACCTTGCCTCCGCAACTCGACCTTGGTCTAGCTCTGCAGCCCAGACACAGTTAAAAAGTCGATCCTCTTCGGACATCGACTGTATGTCGAGCATCAGTTACGCGAATCTATTGATGTACTCGCGCACTGAGCCCATTTGCCGAAGCCTTCGCAAAGCCTCGCGTGCCACCTAGGTAGCATTGCTCGGCAAGAACTGTTTAGTTCTCTCTTCAAGTCTTTCCAAGTGCTCACCTTGGGCCATGAAGCATCAGCCAGCCGCATCCTCCACCAGAGTTTCGCATCTCTGGCGAGGTACATCGTGCAAATCACCACACGATCTTTCTCATGGTCATGGGCAGCTTTGAAGTACTGCTGCATGTTCCATAGAAAATTCTCCACCACCTTGGAGTCGCGCTGGCCCTCGAACACCTGTGGCTTTGGCACTCTCACAACACGAGAGTCCAGCCCTCCGCTATGACTCCCTAGGGCCCTGTTGATCTGCAACATGTCCTCTTGCAAGGACTCGAGCCTCGCCATGAAATACTCAATGAAGGCCTTCAGATCGTCCATGAGCCTCCCATACGGGCATCACAAACTTCGCAGCACTCCTCCACCCTTTCCTCTATGTCAACACGCACTTTAGAGATGGGGGTTAGAGAAAGCCAAGCCACAAAGCAAACACAAACAAGGATAATCAAGGGGCTTGCGCCCAATGTATGCACTATACAATTGAAGTGTGTACAGCCACGGTCCTCCTCTCTTAGGGCGGGCAAGGGGTACTTATAGCCCCCAAGAATAGAATTCAAAACTCTTATGGCACTTGCCATATCAGTCCAGCCATAGTTGAGCTCGTGAATGGAGGGAAGCTGTCCTCTTGATGTCGCAAGACGTGACATGGGTCGTGGTGGCAGCATCAGAATTGGCCACAGACCCTTGCACTTAGTGACAGCGAAGGACCGGACCAAGTGCAAAAACAAGATCTTGGCGGCAGCAGCTGACCTGGCTAAGTAAGTGACCCCGAGGACTTGGTGGCAGCAGTGGACCTGGCCAAGTGAGCAGTGCAGAGGCTTGGTGGAGGGTTCAAAGGCGTTACCTTGAGCTGTGTTTATGGGGATCTAGTCAGAGGCAAGCATCTATGGGACAAGTTAACTTGGTGGCAGCAGGCGACACTGGCCAAGTGAATGAGCAGAGGACTTGGAGGAAGAGGACTTGATCAAGTAGGCTAAGCAAGAGGCTTGGTCGAGTAAGTATGGGCCTTGCTCTGAGCTAAGTTTTATGGGGACTCAACAAAGGACGAGCGTTCGACGAGGACGTTGGAGTTTAGGTAGAGGAGGCTTGTTAGGCCCTTTTTCCCTAAGCACCGAATTGGTGCAAGCAACTAGGTGCACAAGATGCATGTAGCCTGGTGCGTGCGTTAAAAGGCGGCTTGTGGCTGGACAGGCAGCCTTGTGCACAAGGATGCAAAGGCAGACTGGGTAAGTGCGAGATGCATGCCAGGCTTAGGCAACCTGTGCATGTGGGTGTAGGCATCCTGGTGCAGGTGCGTTGTGCAAATGATATTGCTGGAGGTATGATGGGTGCATGGCAACTTGGGGCGTGAGAGACTCGGGACGTGTTTGGCAACCTGGCGCGGGGTGCAGGGTGCTACTTGGCGCGCGAGAGACACGGGACGTGCTTGGCAACCTGACGCGTGAGACGCGCAGTGCAGGTTGCGACCTGACGTGGGAGGGACGTGGGGCGTGCGTGGCAACTTGGCACATGAGACGCGGGGTGCAGGGTGCGACCTGGACTGTGAGAGCTGCGGGCTTGCATGGCAACCTGGCGCGTGAGATGTGGGGTGTAGGGTGCGACTTGGAGCATGAGAGACGTGACGTGCATGGCAACCTTACGCGTGAGACGCGGGGTGCAGGGTGTGACCTGGCGTGCGAGAAATGTGGGACGTTCTTGACAACCTGGCGAGTGGGACGCAGTGTGCAGGGCGCGACTTGGTGCTCGAGAGACGCGATACGTGCATGGCAACCTGGCGCGTGAGACACGGGGTGGAGGGTGTGACCTGGTGTGCCAGAGACACGGGACGTGCATGGCAACCTGGCGTGTGAGATGCGGGTTGCAAGGCAGGACTTGGTGCGAGCGCGAGGCACAGGCTGTGCAGAGTGCGCGGCTGACGCATGGGATGAGGGATGTGCTGAGTGCACATGGTGGCACAATGTGTGGGACATGGGCTGTTACTATGTAACTAACTCACGTTTTGGGCGACCAGGTGGTCGACCCATAGTGCATGAAAGGCAGGTGGCCTTCATGCACGACAGTGTAGGGTGTTTGGGGGCAGGTGGCTTCTATGCACGGGTCCAGCTATGGCTGGAATGATATGGTAAGTGCCATGAGAGTTTTGAATTGTATTCTTAGGGGTTATAAGTACCCTTTGCTTGGCCTTAGAGAAGGAGGACCTTGATTGCACACACTTCAATTGTATAGTGCATACATTGGGCTGAGGCTCCTTGACTATCCTTGTTTGTGTTTGCTTTATGGCTTGACTTTCTCTAACCCCCATCTCTGGAATGCGTGTTGTGTGTGAAGGCTGGTCTAGCCTTGGATCGAGTGGGGACTTAGGCTAGACGCCACACAGGTTAGGTCTTTACACTTCTCAAGTAGAGGCTCTAGAGACTTAGGAATTGATGTAGGTACAACAGTTTTCTTTGCAAGCAACACATAAATCACATCCATGTCCTTGCTGTGCTAATTTAATTTTTGCACATCAAGCAACTTTGGACTGGCCTCTTTAGCGGATTTGGGTGTGGGAAGTTGCCCCATAGGGTGAAGTGTGATGTTATTGCCATCCTTGACAAAGAATAAGTGCTTCGTCTAGTTCTTATACACCATATTCTGATCATTAAGCCATGGACAACCAAGTAAGATGCGACTTGCATCCATTGGTGCTACATCACACTATATAGAAAATGCAGCTAAACACCGAGTAACAATTGGTACCTGATCTCTTTTGTTGTACCATTAAACTTGATATGGGCGTGGCTTTGTGTTCCTTCAATTTAAGTTTATCCACAGCCTCCCCAGACATTATATTTTCACTACTTCCAGTATTGTGCATAACTTGCTGCCTTTCGTGCAAGTGGTCTGAAAAATATTGTCGCAGCGACATCTCTTCATGAAATGCTCTTACAATTGATAACATAGTTCGATGGATGACTAAGGTTTCACCCCCTTTGTCTCCATAGATGACTTAGGTTTCACCCCCTTTGTCTCCATAGATGGCTTAGGTTGCCCCCCTTTCATCTCTATACAATCCCCATTGACACTAGTGAGAGTCAGGCGCTTCATAGGATTGGTTTGTCGTAATATCACCCTCTCCTTCATAAGTTTGTTCTTCATCAGCTTCTACTCCATAATTTTGTTATGCTAAATTGCCTTCATTACCGGGTTGATGTGAAGGCAATTATAGGCCTTGTGCCCTGGTTGTTGGCACTTGAAACACATAGTTTGAGTATCTTCACGGGATGTTTTAGGTGCTGCTACTCTCCCCAGACCACCTCCCCCAAAGTTAAGTTTTGGCCTCGTTGGGAAATGATGAGGGCTTGGTTCCCACGCGCCATAGGTGGTTTTCTAAAGGTCGAAGCATGCTGCCCTAGTACGTAGAGCCCCTTGTGACTGATCCCTTCTGCCCAAGGCCTAAATTAACAAGTTCCTCTGCCTTGAGGGCCAAAATGTATAGGCATCAGATGTCTTATAGATATCTTTGAAAGCCAATTCATTGTGGATGTCTTGATTTATCTTTGATCTTCAAACTCTTGTAAACTTGCCCTATATGTTAGAGTATAAAATTGTTCAATGTACTCACCGATTTTTCCGATTGCTTGAGATTTTGATTCCTTTGCTACAAGGTTTGGGCATATTTTATTGGTAAGAACTTCCTACATGGCTTTGTCTTCATCTTCTACCATGAGTTAAGTTTGTCCTTGTCTTGTTGAAGATGACCTTGCTGTAAATCATTCCACTAAGCCAAAGCATGACCAGGAAATGTTGCTACTAATTTCACCTTTTTTGTGATAAGTAATACCTTTATATTCGAATGCTTTCTCAACTTTACTCAGCCAATCAAGAAAATCAACCACATGAAATCGCCTATGGAACTATGGAATAGCAATTTTGATTCTAGGTGCTCTTTCCCTTTCCAACAATTGAAGATGTCGATCATTGAATTCGTCATTTACCGGAGTCACCCTAGGGTGGTTAGGAGCTAGGTGCAAATTACTTCTTTCATCATCGGTGCCTTGAATTTCAACACCGGTTACTTCTTTTACCATCGTTACCTTGAATTTCAACACGAGTCTCTGGATCCTTCCACACTGAAGCTCATGGACCTCCTGCATAAGTTTGTCTATTCTCTGCTAGGGCTTGAAATTGTCAACATGCTCAATTCTTCGTGGGGTGCCTCTTTTGAAACCATCATAACCTGCTCTAAAACCACTTCATGCAAATTAGGGTTGATTCTTCACTAATTTGCTCCTTAGTTCGTAGAAACTTTGATAGATGATAAGCCTTAAAAGGGGAAAAGAAGAGTAGAGAAGGAAGAAAAATCACTAAAGCAAAGAGTAGCCCAGCTCCCATATTTTATTAACTCAAAGTTATCCAGAAAATAATAACTTATCTCCCCTCTAGTTTCAATAACAAGTATTTAAGTACCTCAAAAACCCTAAAAGTTCATACGAAATCATAACCATCCATTCTATTTAATCCTAACCATCCATTACTAACTTAAAAAAAAATGATTAACCTTGCCCATAATAAAAATCAGAAATAATAATCGAAATTAAAGATAAAAACCCAAAATAACTTCCCTTAATTATAATACTGCCCCCCTTTGCCTCATATGGTCCTAGGACCCTTCTTAGCCCGCCACATACTATGGGTTGTGGCTGGCATGGCTGCGCCATGTTAGGAGGTTGAGGGTGGCTTTTCACTGGGAATGATAAGTTTTTGGAGCTCGATGCTTTATATTGGCTTTTCTCTATGAATGGCAACCTTTATTTATGCTTAAAAATTGTTTATGTTTAGGCAGATTATCCTAGTAAGAAATTTTGCTTATTGAGTACTTGCTTGAGGCTCGTCTGTCGTCAATCTTGATTATCTCTCATCCCTGAGGGGCTGTTGTTAAGGGGAGATGGGTCCTGGATGGTTCTTTGATGGGCCTGTGGATGCATTTTGATGCCAGAAACATGAGAGGGCTTCTGGGCAGGCCTGTGAAGATCAACATGGAAGATGCTTTTGACTACCCTGTGGATTGATACTTTTCTAATTGATGGGATGTTTTATTGTTTTTCTTTTCTCCTTATAGTGTTAGGTTGGGAGTTGAAGAGTTGTAAGATGGATGACATCTTTGTAGATGTTGATGGAGACCAAAGCGAACTATATGGATGGGCATTTGAATAGTTCTGTAGCGCAAGAAACCACCTTTTTCTGCAGAGTGTCTTTCATTTTATATTTAACTATGTGCATCAAATTTCCAGTTAATAAATTTCGTAAGGTAATGAGTCAGCCACCTGTAATGATAAAAGAACAAGATCATTTACTCACCCTTTGAAGGTAAGGTAAGATTGGATATTTCTAGTGAATTTTTTGATGCATGTGGATGTGGATATAGGTGTTTATGATCGTCAAATATGAATTTGGAAGTAACCCAAGTTTGCTTGGATAAAATGATGGAGTTTCTAGTAAATTTTCATGAAAAGAAATGAACTATGGAGTTTGGGGGCCATTGTAGAACACCATGACATTTCAAGTTGAAGACTAATCACAGAAATTCTGAAGGATATATTTGATTGAACTAGAAATGAGTAACTTACTAAAAGAAAAACTAAGCCTGTAAATCTGAACCGATGAAATATATTCAAGATGAAGAAAGAAGACCACTTTATTAGTATGGAACCAACATGAATTTTATGAAAATTATTCTGTTCAAATTGATTTGTATGAAGTTTTATGGTCTCATTCTTTAGCTTTTTA
Organism: Amborella trichopoda; assembly: GCF_000471905.2. Next base: position 630,076 of record NW_006497159.1, read on the forward strand.
ACCAAACATTATATAGACTTCTTGCTGATGTATCAGACTTATGGCTTGGGCTTCTTTGGTGGAATTTATTATGCATATGGTGTTAATTTTTTATTTAAAAATTTGGAGTTTCAAAATCCTTTTTAATGTTAAAATTGGTGATGGTCCGTCATGCTCTTTTGGTATGCATGGACCACCACTTCTTCCTCCCATCTTTTTTTGTTTTGTCTTATATGCCTTTCATGTTGGTTCCATACTAATAAAGTGGTC
>NW_006497159.1:630914-643909 GCF_000471905.2 Amborella trichopoda
CTTTTTTTGTTTTGTCTTATATGCCTTTCATGTTGGTTCCATACTAATAAAGTGGTCTTCTTTCTTCATCTTGAATGTATGGTCTCATTCTTTAGCTTCTTAACCAAACATTATATAGACCTCTTGCTGATGTATTACACTTATGGCTTGGGCTTCTTCAGTGGAATTTATTATGCATATGGTGTTAATTTTTTATTTAAAAATTTGGAGTTTCAAAATCCTTTTTAATGTTAAAATTGTGATGGTCCATCATGCTCTTTTGGTACGCATGGACAACCACTTCTTCCTCCCATCTTTTTTTGTTTTTGTCTTATATGCCTTTAATGTTGCTTTGTCATGATGACCTCACCTCCTTGTCCCTCATGGGTCACGTGCCCATGCACTTGGCATTTCACTCTCTCCATGTGTCTCTCTCTCTTTTAATGTCACTTCTCTTGCCTCCCAATATTATATTATTTCTCTAGTATTTAAGCCTTGCGCAAGAGAGAGAAAGCACATGGAGATGTATGAATTTGGGAGAGTGATGGGAGTGAGGTAAAAGGAAAAATCCAGCAACCGTTAAAGAGGGATTTGATGTATTTTCTGAGAACAATGAATTCATAGAAGTTTTTCTTGATGTCTCATTTATAATTACCTGAATCGCCTATGAGGGTAGCGATTCCGTTTCGGAATCTCGATTCGGCCTTTCCTTGGGCGAAAGTCGATTCTAAAAGAAAGGAATCACATTTCCATTTTTTGCGGAACACGATTCCACTTAGTTTAGGAATCTTGATTCCTGGATTGCCGGAATAAAGATTCTCTATCGAGGACTTTATGATTCTTAGCTACACAAGAATGCGATTCTGCTTGTGAGAAACGTTGATACCAAATTTTTTGGAATTGCGAATCCATATTGTTTGGAATCAAGTTTCTATATTGTAGACCTCGTGATTCCTTGCTACACAACAATGTGATTCTACTTATGCTAAATGTTGATTCAAAGCATTAAGGAATTGCGAATCCATGTTGTCAGGAAGCAATGTGAGCATAGGGAGAGTAGAAACCCTTCCATGTGTGCTCAATCATGAGTGAGCGTGACATGTATGAGAGCGTGAGAGAATTTGAAGTTGTTATACACCGCAATAAAATCAAAATTTAAAATATGAGCAATATGTGAGCATAAGGAGAGCAGAAACCCTTCGATGTGTGCTCAATCATGAGCGAGCGCGACATGTATGAGAGCGTGAGAGAATTTGAAGTTGTTGCACATGGCAATAAAATCAAAATTTAAAATATAAGTAATATGTTAAATTTTTTATTTTCTTCTTTACTAATTTCCATCATTCATTCCATGTTACTTTTTAAGAACTCTTATCAAGGATAAATAATACTAAAAAAATATGTTACTTCAAATTTAATAATGTTTGGTAAATGGTGTGGGTGCTAAATTGCTAATGTAATAATGTTTAATATATGATCGGCACCGTCATTTCTTCAAGTTGAATAAGAGGATAAAAATGCTTTTCTTTAAGTAAAATAAGAAGATAATAAGGATATGAGTGAAGTGCCTTGTGTGGTGTTTTAGGTTAAATTAATCATTAAATATCCGAAAAATTGACTAAAAATCGAATAACTCAATTTTCAAAAGCAAAAGACTCAAAACTACATTTAACAAAGAAGAATTACTATGTCATGTACTTATTTTATAATTCAAAGGAAGGAGATAAAGGGAGCTTGCGTTTGTTCTCACTCCTTATATACCGTAGATTAGCTTCAAACCTTGTAGGCGTAATAGGGTTATCGGTAGACCGGGTCTATTGTATGGGATTGTCCACACAGATATCATAAAGGTTAACATTAGTACTTGGAGTCTTAGACTGAGTATATACAGACCAAAATTCGATCTTGTAGTAATGGGTAAATTTATATATTTTCTAAATACTTTTCTAATATGCCAGAGGGAATTGGTACTCAATTCTAGTAAGGGGAGAATCTCGATTCCAATATGGGGAGAATCATCATTCCGGAATGGTGAGAATGTTGATTCCAAGTTGATGGGGACAACGATTCTAGAATTTTAGGAATCACGATTCCTTATTTTTAGGAATCACGATTCCATATTTTTAGGAATCACGATTCCATATTTTTAGGAATCATGATTTCAGCAACCATCGAAACAAGTGGGGTCATGTGTAATTCCATATAGATATGAAACACAATTCCAACATGAAGGGACATCGATTCTTGCAAATAGGAAACACGATTCCTAATTTTTTGAATCGCGATTCTAAAATAGTGAGAATCATTTTTCTCAAATCCGAATTGTAAGGACAACGATTCCTACATTCCGAAACTTCTAATGCATGCGATTCCGTGATTCCGATTCCAGAACAATTCGAAATCACAGACGTTTCCAACAACTAGAGTCTCATGTTCTTTGAGTAAGATAAGTTTAGTTGTGATTTTTGAGGGTTTTTGAGCATGTAACTCAGTAAGTCTTATAGTTTTTGACCTGGCTGTATCTTGGGGGTGTGTTCACCAGATACCCTATTGCATCTCGGTTTTGTACCTAGTAGGGGGTGATCAACACTTCGAAGAAAGTGAGTTCCTCTCGTGCCTTCAGATCTTGGATTTTTTACTACCACTTTATTTAACTTCCAAATCTTGCTCCGATTCCTACGAGAATCCAACTGGTACTAGGAGTGTTTCGATTTCCAGATATAACCTCCAAATCCTGCTTTGACTCCTATAGGAGTTCGACTGGTGCTAGGAGCATTCTGGTTCTATTCAGGCTTTATCCCAGTTCAGGGGAGGTGCTGCTGAATTTTTCCCTGGATGAGAGTTAGTGATAGGCTTATCGAGCGTAAGTTCCACTTATCAGGCGGCTGTCAGATTTATCAAATGTAAGTTACACTTATCGGATGTAAGTTAAGCTATTGACTATGCGTTCAAGCTATCGAGCGTGTGTTAAGCTATCGATTGTGCGTTCATGCTATCGGGCGTGCATTAAGCTATCGACTGTGCGTTCAAGCTATTGGGCTTGCGTCAAGCTATCGACTGTGCGTTCAAGCTATCGAGCGTGAGTCAAGATATCGACTGTGCGTTAAAGCTATTGAGCGTGCGTCAAGCTATCGACTGTGCGTTTAAGCTATTGAGCGTACGTTAAGCTATCGAATTTTTGCCAGGTATCATCAGCTATCATCACTAGCAAAGCTAACATATGTGCGTTCAAGCTATCGAGCGTGCGTTAAGCTATCGACTGTCCGCTAGGTATCATCAGCTATCACCACTAGCAAAGCTAACATATGGAAGAAGTAAAATTTTAAAATTTTTCACTCTTGAAAGCAATCACTTTACTTACTCGTTGAGATTGAATGAAATGTTGAGAGAAGCTACATACTTTTTTAGCATCCATAAACATCTGAAGTATCCATGTGACAAGCACTTAACAAAGGATTAAATCTTTGTGCAATTGTCAAATGTTTGACTTTAGCTCCTTGTAACATTATAGAATGTCTGGATTGGCGATAAAATCTGGGATTAGGCTGCCTTTGATTAGGTACTCTTTTGTTGGTTAATAAACATCTGAAGGATCCATGTGACATAAGCAATTAACAAAGGATTAAATCTTTGTGCAATTGTAAAATGTCTGATTTTAGCTCCTTGTAACATTATAGAATGTCTGGATTGGCAATAAAATCTAGGATTAGGTTGCCTTTGATTGGGTACTCTTTTGTTGGTTAATACTTTCCAGATTTTCAGAAATAACCCTTCTCAATATTGTTGAGTTCATTTTTTGTTTTTTAAGAAATTGAAGTATATTAAAATATACTCTGGAGTTATGGATCACCTTTTTTAATTATAATCAGGTTCCCCCTAGCTTGAAGTAACTTTCTCTGCTCAAATAATATGCATTTCATAATAGATTTAATAACTTTGGCTGCTTAGGGTCTGATTGTACTTTTAGGGTCTGATTGTACTTTTAGCCTTTTTTTCTTTTTATTTATTTATTGTTTTTGCTGACTTCAGGGCTTCACTAGATTGATGAAATAAAATGCTCAAGGCATTTATACTTTATGAGATTCTGTACCTATTTTCCCCTAATTTGCGCTAAATTGATCTTATTGTTTTTTTCCTTGCATTGATTCACTTTGGTCCCAATTGTGCCCATGGTTTGAGTCGACGATTAGTTTATGTATTCAATTTCTGGGTAGTAATATTGTAGTGATTGTTCTTGTTGCTTATCATGTGTAACAGGCATTTAAAGAGATCCATAGTGGAACAAAACCTCCGGGAATGTGGAAAACTCTGCTTGGTGTTTTGTCCCCTGTTCAGAGAACCGCAAATCTTCAAAACTGTATGTTTGTGAAATTTCTTGTTCTTATTTATATCATAAAAATCATTGCTTCATTGTGTTTTCTCAATAATTGGAAGTTCCATCCATATTTTACTTCATTAATGATTGATTTTCTTATTTCCCCCTTTTAGTACAGTACAAGGGTATCGTGTGTTATGGACTGGTGTAGGAGCACAACTTGCACGAGATGTCCCCTTCTCTGCAATCTGTTGGTCCACACTGGAGCCTGTGAGTTATCATATTTAATTCTATAGGCAATACAAATGTTTTCTTATTCCTCTGTAGATTCTTCCCTGCTTATGTTTAAATATTACTTTCTTCTAGTTTTCTTATGCCTTTGAATGATGTCTTAGTTGAGCATGCTATGTGTCAGATGACTTTGACTTTATGCATTAGGTGAGTAGTTCTTCTGTAGTCATCTGGATGTGCTATGCTCCTGGAAAATTTCATCTTTGTATGTGCATGCACGTGCTTGCACTCACGTTTTGTGTGATATAGACTTGTGTAGCCCTCCAAGCCAGAATCGTAAAGAACAGGTAATATTGCCCGGAATAGGGGCCTTGTAGGGTTGCCTGTTGCCTTCAAACTTCCAAGAAACATGCACTTCTTTTAGTCTTTGGTATCCTGTTAAAAATTACTCTACAAGTGTGAGTTATCGGCAATGGCAAACATTGTAATCGATGGGATGTGTGTGGGCCCTTTTCTGGTTGCAGTGTGTTGCATCTGACTAAATATTAATATGAGCTCTGTTGCATTTGCATAAATATGCTGCTGTCAATACATATACCTGCACGAATTCAGTACCAAATGTGCGTGTGAGTATTCTATGCCACATCTTCTGTTATCCAAAGTTATATGCTGTTTGTGACAGTCATTTTTGTTCTTAAACTAGTAAATTTATCTTCTAATTTACTGTGGAAGATTTAGTGTTTTTGTTTTTTCCTTTTTTTTTCTTGTAATTGACTTTCACACAATATGCATAGTCTTAATTTCGGTCTAGTCTGGATGACTTGAAATGTTTTCGTGTTCGATAATTGGCTTTGTTTTGTGGAGAGTTAGATTAGTCTTATATTTAACTTTAGTCTGGATGACTTCCAATGTTTTCATCTTCGATAATTGGCTTTGTTTTGTGTCGAATTATATTACTGATGCATAAGAAATAAATTCACTCTTCCATATGCTTGGTGGTGATCTGAAGTGAAGCCATGTGGCTGGGTGAACTGGATTTATCTAGATGGCTTTGTTGGAATATTTTTGAAGATTTCAATCTTTTGTCAGATGCTTAAATAGTCCAACTTTGTAGTCTCCATTAGATATGACATGGTTGGTGTGATACAATTTTAAAATGTTGCAAATTGCAATATAGGTTTAGTTATCTAAAGTATGAATTATTGATCAAAGCACATAAAATAAATATAGTTTGATTGGTGATAGAATCGACATCTTTTTTTAGAGTCGTATTTTCAGTAGTGCTTGTTATTGCTCTCGAAAATTGCAAAGCCTTCTGAAAGCATAATTTCCAAACTGAAAAATGATAGTGGTGTGAATTCATGTCTGCATTCTGAATTTTGATTATTGGAAGATTTACATAAAAGATTCATTTTTGTTGTATCATTTCCATTTCAAGTTCATATGTATCTATTCGGCTATGTTGTTCATATTAAAGCCTGGGCTGTTATTCCATGCATGCAGATTAGAAGAAAGTTATTAAACCTTGTTGGTGAAGAGGGTAATGCAGCTAGTATTCTAGGGGCGAACTTCTCAGCTGGTTTTGTTGCTGGAAGCTTTGCAGCTGCAGCTACCTGCCCACTAGATGTTGCAAAAACTAGAAGACAAATAGAGGTTTGGCTTCACAATGAACTTTATGTGTGCTAGGATCCCTTTCTTTCCATAGATGTTACAATAATCCTAAATATGTTTCTTTTTATATAGGTGCTGCATAGTGCAACTCTTTGTCTTTTGCCTTGAAATCTTCAGAATAAAGAAGCCAATTTCCTTAAAAATGCAACTATTCGTAGTGATTGCTAATATGCTCCTTCTATGTGAATATTTGATGGTTGTTGGTTCATTATTTCTAATCTTCCCTGAAGTCAGATATACATCTTTTAGATGTTCTGAAAGTTCCTCTATGTTAATATCCGGAAGCTAGACCAAACTTCTTGATTGCAGGTATTTGTCTTGGATGACCAGGACATGATCGATATAATGTTTGATTTTAGTTTACAGCAGAACTGCATCAAAGATCTGTGTTATGGAGGGTTATGTTAACATGTGCAGGTTTTAACAGGGTTTGACTAAGCTCTCTTCTGGGTTTTGGTAGGAGTTTTTAGTTCGATGCTATATCTAATTCTCTTTTTGGGATTAATCATACTTAAATGTAATTTATTTGTTGGAAAACATGCTATCAATCTTCTTGTCTATTTATTGGAAAATATGAAACATAACATTGGAACCCTCAACATAGAGTGACTGAATGAGAACTCCTCGGGGGGGTTAACTTTAGATTTTATAAATAGTAGCAGAATGTTAGAGAGTTATAATAAGTACATAGTGGGAACTGTTGGTACAAATGAAAGTGGAAGTTATAGATACGTTCATAGGATTAGGATATCATAAGTGAAAGAAGCTTTGAAAAGGATGAAGATAGGAAAGGTTTAAGGACCAGATGGTATCCCGATAGAGGTTTGGTAGTGCATGGGGGAGGTTGACTTGCTGATGAAGTGTTCAACAAGGTGTTGAGACTTGAGAACAAAGAAAATGCCAGATGAATAGAGGGAAAGTATTGTGGTACCTATTTACAAGAACAAAGGAGACATACAGAATTGTGCGAACTATCGCGGGATTAAGCTTATGAGCCATACTATGAAGCTCTGGGAGATAGTGACTGAGCAACAACTAAGGCATGAAATGAGTGTATCTGAAAATCAATTTGGTTTTATGTCAGAAATGTCAACAACTGAGGTTATTTTCCTACTTAGGCAACTGATTGAGAAGTTTAGGGCCAAAGAAAAAGACCTCCACAAGGTCTTTATTGCTCTAGAGAAAGCTTATAATAGAGTATCTCGAGATTTGATTTGGTGGGTGTTGGAAAAGAAAGGAGTCTTCAGACAGTACATCGACTAGGTGAGAGATATGTACGATGGAGTACTAACTAGTGTATGAATAACTAGTGGAGAGACGAGTGAGTTTTCAGTGATAATAGATCTACATCAAGGGTCAACATTGAGCCTGTACTCTTTGTCTTAGTTATGGACGACTTAACTAGGCACCTATTGGATGAGATACCATGGTGCATGTTCGCTGATGACAGTTCTGATTGATGAGACCCGAAACGACGTCAACATAAAGTTAGAGCTTTGGAGGGATGCTCTAAAATCCAAAAGTTTTAAAATTAGCCGGACTAAGACAAAGTGTATGGAATGCAAGTTTAGTAATAATAGGAGTAGAGATGCTGAAGTAGTTAAGATTGGCGGCCAAGAAGTACAAAAAAGACCGTATTTTCAATGTCTTGGGTTGATAATCCAGGAAAATGGAGAGATTGAGGAAGATGTTGCACACAAAATTAAAGCTAGGTGGGCGAAGTGGAGATATGCAAATGTGATCGTCGCATACTAATGAAGCTGAAGGGCAAGTTCTGGATGAAATCAGCATTTTCCCTTTTCCATCAATATTCAGATAAAATGTCTTCTTTTCATTAGATTATTTTCCCTTTTCCATCAATATTCAGATAAAATGTCTTCTTTTCATTAGATTTGGGTGTCTATGGAGCCCAAGAGTTGAGTTTGTGGCCTTGTCTAAGCACATGGGGTGTGTGTTACGCCTATACAAACATACCTAGCACCTTCAATCCCAGATCTACTCTGATGTGTAGAAATGATACTGTTTTCTAGATGTAAATAATTAAATTTTTAGTTTTGCTTTTCAGAAACACCACCTGCGAATTAAGAGAGGGTAACCTCATAGATTAGGTTTATTGTCATTGACCTGTAGATCATACTTGCATTTACTATATTTTCATCATATAAATTATTAATAAGTTTATTATATCTATACTATGTATAATAACCATGGTTAAGGTAGGACAAGTGTCACTCAGCCGGGGGACGACCCTATTGAGAAAGAACTGGTAGGGGAACTGCTTAGGATCAATGATAAAATTATTCATCTTAGTGATTTGGGGTTAATGTCCCACTTTCGTTTGGGTGGGTGACAGACTTCTCGAGCATCGGTTGGACAGGAACGCTAACAACAAACCCCAAAACATCAATTGCGTGGAAAAACAATCCCGTTTTTCCTTCCCTAATGAATAATTTGTGGGCTTTAATAGTCTTTTTGGGACATGAAAAATGGGGATTCAATTGCCTTGTATGCTTATTTACATCAACTACCTATCAATATAATGGAGGAATTTTTACCTCATTAATGTCTTGAACTTTAGAAGAAAAGAGTAGAGATGCCACTAACTAAACCGAAGGAAGCCCCGCTTCTTTCAATTCTGAAACTCGGGCATTCTAGTTTTTTCTTAATGAAAATCATTTATATTTGTTATTTGATCATGGATGTAAGGTGTGCTTGTGCATCAGACAAGCTATTGATAGTTACTATAACATCTTATATATGATTTCCTAAGCTACTATAAATTGTAAATATGCATATGGGTTTGCATGTTATTTTATCATTGCTGTTTCCTACAGTTGCTGATAAATAGACACCTCTCTGATAACCCTCTATTGTTGACATCTGATGGTTTGGGAAGTGATATGAAACTGTAGGCAACCCAAATGATGGCATAGATATTTCTCCATTTTGCATGTAGTTATGTAATCATTTACTATATATTCTATCAATAAAATAGTTGTGTAGCATGTAAACGTTCTAGTTTGAAATTTAACTATTTTATAACGAAAGAAAAATGATAAAGAGTTGCCAAATCCTGAGCCATCAATCAACATGGCTAATTTTACTTTTTTACATGGAGAATATGCAGCATGGGCTATTTGAGAGGCTGCTGTAATAACTGGCGCTACTTTGGTAGGTCACATTGCCTCTGTTAAAATGGACAATGAAAACTGAACATGAAAACTCGTACCATGTAGGATTCCTTTTTGATGTATTTTGTTTGGTGGCACCTATTTCACGTTTGGGAATACATGGGAATTTATGAATTTGGATTTAGATGTTCAAATTGCTCTTGTTTTCTTGCCCCACTTCAACTGTGCTTTATTGACATGTTGTTGATAAGGAACCTTGTTCTTATGATAAATTATTGGCAAGAACGTGATTAAATCTCTTATTAAAATTTTAAAACGATGTCCATCGCTCATTCTAATTTGATGGTGTCCTGGGCTTTTCAGAAGGATCCAGCCAAAGCTTTAAGGATGACGACAAGACAAACTCTGATTGAGGTTTGGAGGTATCTCTCTCTCTCACCCCTCAAGTATAAAGGAGTTCTTAGCTATTTTTTTCTATTGAGTTTCTTCCCTTTGTGGTCTCATTCATTCATTTCCTTTACTTGAAGTTCCAGTTTTCTTCTCTTACATCGTGTGCCCATCATGTTTTTGTGTCCCTTTTTTTACATTTTTCTTCTCAGTTATCTTCTTTCTCTTAAATGTGCATTTTGTGTATTTTTCTTGATTTCCCAGTTTTAATTGTTGGGTGCCTACTCGAAGGTGTAATGTCCATTTGGTAGAATATTTTGATCGGCTTTGACTCAATTACCCCATTAATTTACATGAATATCTTTTCAGAAAAAAAAAGGAAAAGAAAAAGAAATCCTTTGAGCTTCTGGGAATGAAAGCAACTTCCTTGATGTTGCAGAAATGTATGAAACCACATCCTCTTTTCCTGAAATAGCCAAAGAAGCCCTTTGTTTCATAATTGCTTGTCATATGCCATGAATTAATGGTTTTGCCTTGGCTGGCTCCAACTATGGCCTTAAATCACTCATTTTCTCTTTTTGGTTTTGCATGACTGCAAAAGAAAGGAATTTGAACCTGGAAACCTTGCATTTCAGTGGTCAAGTAAAAGCATCAAATGAGGTTGCGTGGTTTTCTCATAATAAAATAGGAATATGTCAAAAATAAAGAGAAGAGTGGAATAATCATTATAAGAAATGAGTTTGGGTACTTGTTCCTTTACTTTTGCAGGGATGGAAGGATGAAGGGACTTTTTATGGGGGTGGGCCCCCGTGTGGCACGTGCTGGTCCTTCTGTTGGGATCGTTGTGTCCTTCTACGAGGTCGTCAAGTTTGCTCTACACAAGGACTCGTGATCCATCCTAGCAAATAAGAGTGGGGTGAGTTACAAATAAGCCTTTCCCATCTCCTGTAACTTTTTGCCCTTTCAAGAACAACAATAGCGAATGAGGAGAAGTGGGAGAAAGTGCATTTATGTGATCCAATGGAATGTAGAGGCTGTATTGAAGGTTCTTACTACAGGAAGTTTGGATCACCATCTAGTAGCTCGCGCATTTGTAGAGGATTTTGCCTTGATATTGTGGAGTATCTCAATTTTGGTTCCGCGCTCACTAGCAGAAATTCTCAAATTGGAAGGCACTCAATTTTGTTGGTCAATGAAGCCGAACTTGGAGAAGGGAAAAGTGTGCAGCGGCTGACATTTTTAATTTGAATTGAAAAATATTATTCATTGTGTTTCGTCTTAATTTCAAAGGTCCTCGAAGGATGTGAGATAACATGTCAAATTTTGTTTTTAGTAATTGTTGGGGGGTAGTTTCCGATTTGGAAAGCTTGTACTAGAATGAAAATACGAGCAGTGTTTTAAAAAATGTCGAGTCAAATCGGATTCGCCCGGTTCGACTCTGGAATCGGCACAGTTTGTGCCGGTTCCTGCATTATACACGAAATCGCCCGATTCCAGAGAGAACTGGGTGATTCTGTACTGAATCGTTGACTCTCGTGAAGAACACGAGCTGCACAGTGTTCTTTACGGATTTTTTTCAAAATTTTTTTTTTTTTTATCATTCTTTTTTCTTTTTTTTGCCATGTGATCGAATATTCAAGCTTTTATGCAGTTTTTTTCAGCCTTTTTATGCATTAAATGGTGGAAAAATTTCAAGTTTTTGGATCATGAAAGTTTCAGGTTTTAGGGTTTTCGCTTTTCGTTTTGTTTCATGCTAAATAAGACATGCCAAATAAGACATGAATCTATGAAAAGCTTGAGGCATATTGATCGTAAATGTGTCCATTAGAAATTTCTGTTACGAATTTGTGATATCTTTGAGAAAAACAGATTAATTGAAGTCACAGGTTCATGAAACAAGGTAAGAATTTTGCGTTATTTTTTTTTTTTTCGCCATTTGATCAATTTCAATTCATATTTTGAAAATAATCAGTTAAATTTGTAGGGTTTTAAATTTTTATCGTGTCTTTTATCATTTATCATATTCAATTTTATTTAATTTATTCAATTACAGTTCGAGTTTTTAAAAGAACACAGTGATGTTTGTGAAAAAAAAATTCGGCTGTTTTAATTTTTTTTTCGCCTTTTGATCTATTGTTCACTATATATTACAAATAATGTGTTAGATTTCTAGGGTTTTGAATCTTTATAGTCTTGTTTATAATCAGATGTATTCAATTTGAGCTTCATTTGTTAGATTCAATGACTGTTGTCTGTGAAGAACTGTGTTTTTTTTTTTTTTGCTCAATTTAATCTATTTGATTTGATTTATTGATGATAATGTGTTCATAATTTAGGGCTTTGATTCCTTATAGTGTTGTTTATCAAAACATGTATTCAATTGGATGTAATTTATTCGTTTGGAGGTGGAATTTTTTAATTGAAATGGTTGATGTAAGATGGCTTTGTAAAGAACAGATTTTTTGTTTTATTTTTTTTTTTGTTTTTTTTTGTTTTTTTTTGTAATCCATGATCGAATTTTTTGAAAATTTGAGATTTTCGAAAAGATGTGAAAGTCGTGACAAGATTTTGATTATCATGAGGTATTAAACCATATTTTTAATTTTTATTGTTTGAGTTTGCTGTGCTTTTTTTTTTTTTTTTATTTATCCGCGATCGAGTTTTTTGAAAAATGATGATTTTCTGAAAAGATGTGAAAATTGTGACCAGGTTTTGATTATCATGAGGTATTAAACCATATTTTTAATTTTTATTGTTAAAGTTTTTGTTAAAAAAATTGTATGTTGATAGATTATTTATGTAAAAAAATGCATGTTATTATATTTTTAATGTAAAATTGTATTTTTTTAATTTGTTGTTAATGCATTTTTGAGTTGGAATGATTGATGTTAGGTGGCTCTTTGAAGAATTGTTTTTATGTCTTTTTTTTTTAGTACAGGATCGATTTTTTTTGAATAATCGTGATTTTTCGAAAAGATATGAAAGTAGTGACCAGGTTTTGATTATCATGAGGTATTAAACCATACTTTTAATTTTTATGGTTAAAGTTTTTGTTGAAAAAATTGTGTGTTGATAGATTATTTATGCAAAAAAATGCATGTTATTATATTTTTAATGTAAAACTGTATTTTTTTAATTTGTTGTTAATGCATTTTTGAGTTGGAATGACTGATGTTAGGTGGTTTTGTGAAGAATTGTTTTTATTTGTTTTTTTTCTTTAGTACATGATCGATTTTTTTTTAAAAATCGTGATTTTTCGAATAGATATGAAAGTAGTGACC
>NW_006497159.1:655355-727086 GCF_000471905.2 Amborella trichopoda
ATGGGCAAAAATGAATAGTGTCTTTGCTCATATGCTCATCACCATTCGAAAAAATCAGGCGGCATGCATTTTTCAACCGCCACGGACCTAGCATGCTTGTGGTAGTACCGTCACGTACATACTAGGTCCGTGGAGGTCAAAAAATTCATGTGGAACCGCAACAGACGACGCCATCTGTTGCGGGTCCATTCAATAAACCGCCACGGACATAGCAAGTCCATAGCGGTAGCAAAACATTATAGCATTTCGCCTATAGGAATTTTTTAGGATTTTCCATATATAAAATTCATAAAATATAAATTTAAAAAGATACCCCTAAGAAATATGTAGACATGAGGGTGCATCCCTAGTGTGAGGTAACACCCAAGTGGACCACACTCCCTTCATGTTTGACTTGCAACATGAAGGGAGGTGGGGAAATGTTACACCTCTTCATGAAATGACTCTTTCTCTCATTATAAAAGGGGGAGGGGTGGAGGTCTACATATACACTACAACACACATAAGAAATGTGTGAGAGCTCCTCTTGAGAGATCGAGAAAAAGTATGAGAGAGAGTACAATCTCCCGCCCATTTGAGATCTAAGTAGAGATCTGGCCTTGAGCGATAAAGAGTTGTACGTGAGAGTCGAGTTTTGACTGCTCCTATCACATATGTTGGAGTGTTCGTGAGTTTCCACCTTGTTCAGGATTTACGATGTGAAATTGATTTCGGCACCTCTAGTAGTTGTTGAACGTGCCTACGTGAGTTGATCATTCCTCTCTACATTTGTTCACCAAAATTGTTGTGCGATCTCTCAGGTATGATACTCGACTTCCGATTATTTTATTTTGCTTTCACTTCGTCGATCGGACCGTATTTTTTCCAACATTGGTATCAGAGCCATCGTAAAACCGGGTTCTCGATTGTGCTCGAATAACCATTCCGACCTTACTTGTGAAGGCTTGGTTATAGTTGGCCTATGATGTTGCAAAGTGCACATAATGGTTATATTAAAACCATAGGCATGTGCATTATGCAATCTTTATAGTCGTATTGGCCTTATGCATGGGTTATGCAAGTTGAGGCATCCTAGACCATGAGGTTCATGGCTAACTAATCTTGATAGGCATCATATGCTAAGCTGTGCATGGTGGGCTTTACTCTTTTTTTTTGGTATGTCAATGCCGAAAAAAAGGGATTTTTTTTTAAGTGGGAGTGCATCTAGAAAGGTGTACCGCTTGCAAATTGTGAGATATTTGAGATACTAGATCCAAGAAAGAAACTTGGTACTGATTACAAGCAAGAGTTCAATGTGGCCACGCGAAATTTTCATATCAAGACTTTTAAAGGTCAAGTTTTTTCAAGTAGTTAGACAATTAACAAGCGTAAAAATGATAATCTAAGTGCCATCATGTATCAAACAAACCATGAGACATTCATATTAATTGGTGCAATTTTGTTGTTTTGACTTAGAATGACTTCTAAAAATGTGATTGCGGATCTCACTAAAGGTGAGAAGTTGAATATGAGCAATTTTTCTATGTGGCATAGGAAAATGCAATACCTTCTAAATGAGCAATGTACACTTGAACACCTAACTACCATTAAGCAAAAACCTGAACAAGGTGCAGCTGAAGAACTTGTCTGTAAATATGAGGCATGGGATAATGCTAACCGTAGCACTCGCTTTTCTTTGCTAAGTGCTATGGTTGATGACCTCATTTGTGAATTCGAGGGATTCACCACGACAAAGGCCATGTGGGATGCGCTTAGCAGAAATATGCTGACACTTCTGCTGCTCGATTACGAGCTTTATCTATGGTTTTTGAAACTTACAAAATGCCTCAAAATGTGTCGATGGCAGACCATATCCGAAAAATATCACAAATGATACATAACCTAGAGGGCTGGAAACAAACTCAGTCACGAGCAACAGATGCTCGTATTACTTAGGCCTCTTCCAAACTCTTGGAAAAACATAAAGTCATTTATGCTGCATAATGAAGCTCTAACAACGTTTTCCCAACTTTCTCATCATCTTGAGATAAAGGCTAAGTTTCGCTCATCTTTTGGAGCTGGAACAGCTCTAATTGCCCAATCCAGCAAGCCTCGAGGCCGTAAACCTCGAGGTAAGTTTAGGAATGGGGCACCTCAAAGGAAGGACCAACCTAAGCAAGAGGATGAGGAAAAGAAAAAGGCCAAGCATAGACGCGGGAGGAGCATAAGGGACAAATTTGAAATCACTTTCTATAATTGCAAGAAGAAGAGCCACTATGCACGCGAATGTTCTGAAGCTAGAAAGATACAAACTAATTTTCCTAGCTATGCAAATGTTTGCACTCAGGTGCTTGTTGCTCATTCATAATTTACTGGGTGGATTATGGATTCAGGAGCGACAAGACATATAGCTAGGGATCAAGAAGGGTTCGTTGAGCTCCAAACTTTCCCGGTTGGAAGTCAGAAGAACTTCATAGGGAATTGCACATCAGAGGATGTGCTAGGGGTTGGAACTTACAAACTTTGATTCCAAAGTGGATGGACCCTTCTTCTCCATGACGTCCTCTATGCTCCCGTAATGAGAAAAAGTTTCCTTTCAGTTCTATGTCTAGTTAGAGATGGTTGCTTAATCAGTTTCGTGCTTAATTATGTTACCTTCACATTTTCAAATGGTTTTCACTGTTATGACAAGATTTTTAATGACTTATTTATTTTGGATAATAATGATATGAAATTTTCCCTTCCTTATACCTATATGACATCGTCATCATTTTCCACCTCTTCTATTACATACAACAACATAATGTGGCATGCTAGGCTTACTCATATACGAAAAGATAGGATGATCCAGTTAGCCAAAGAAGGATTGTTGCCTTTATCCAAAATAGACCTACCTATCTGTGAATCATGTATAGCTGGAAAATCAACTAAAAAGCCATTTTTCTAAAGCAAAAAGAGCAATCGATCTTCTAGACATATTACATTCTGACATTTGTGGTCCATTTAATGAGATGGCCCCCCGTGACGATCCCCGTTATTTTATCACATTTATCAATGATTATTGTCGCTATGAATATGTATACCTAATATCGCATAAATCGCAAGTAATAGATTGCTTTCACCGTTTTATACTAAATGTTGAAAATCAGTTGAATAGAAGAATTAAGGTTCTTCGTACTGATCGAGGATGAGAATACTTATCTGATCAATCTAAGAAGCTTTGTGAGAATAAGGGAATCCGAAGACAAGAGACGATGTCCTACACTCCGCAACAAAATGGTGTTGCAGAAAGAAAGAATCGTACTCTGTTCAACATGGTGAGGTCTATGATGGCTCACGCCTACCTCCCAATATCATTTTGGGAAGATGCACTCCTCATTGCGATATATATCTTGAATATAGTGCCATCAAAATCTGTTCCCAATACCCCTTATGAGTTATGGACAGGTAGAAACCAGATCTTTCTCATTTATGTCATTGGTGGTCAGCTACACGTGTTCACATCCCTTCTCACTTGATAGGGAAACTAGATAGGCGGTCTCTCAAATGTATTTTATTAGATATTCTAAGCACTCGAAGGGATATGTGTTATGTCAAGAACATGATGGTGTTGGGATGAAAGGAATAGAATCTCACGATGTAGATTTTATAGAAACAAAGTTTCCTAACAAGAAGCAGTCTCGTATGTCTGAAGAGATCTATGAAGAGCCTGGATCTCATACAGACGTTGAGATAGTTCCTTCACTTGAGGGTAATAGTGGGAGTCTTTTCATGATTGTCAATGATAGTTGGAGTGAGTCATTGATTGAGAATGAGCATATGACCCATATTGAGTCACCGACCATGCTAGAGATTCCTATTAAGAGTGGATCACGGGTTGAACTTTGAAGAAGTCAAAGTGGGAAAGTTCCTCATAAACACTTTGAAATAGAGGGTCTCACGTGCATTTCACTTGATACTGATGAGCTTAGCTCATTCCAAGAGGCAATGAATTCTCCTACTGTGGATCAATGGATGTCTGCTATGAAAGATATGCTTAATTCTATAGAACAGAATCAAGTTTGGGAACTTGTAGATCTGACGCTTAATAGAAGATCAATTGGAAACAAGTGGGTCGTAAAAATCGAGAGGAAGGCAAATGAAACTATAGATAAGTATAAAACTCGTTTAGTGGCGAAAGGGTTCACCCAAAGTTGAGGGAGTTGACTATAAAGGGACATTTTCCTCGGTGGTGAGAATGACCTCGATTCGCCTAATCCTAGCAATCGTCACACATATAGACCTAAAACTCTTCCAAATGGATGTAAAGACTGCTTTCTAAATAGTGACTTGAAGGAAGAGATCTATATGCAGCAACCTAAAGGTTTTGTAGCACCTGGCCTTGAGCGCAAAGTGTGCAAGCTTAAGAAGTCCATATATGGTCTTAAATAGTCATCAAGACAATGGTATATCAAATTTCATAGGGCTATAATGACTTATGGTTTTGAAATGCTTCAAGAAGATCGTTGTGTATACATTAAGAAGTATAAGAAAAACATCCAGATATTGTCTTTGTATGGTGATGATATTTTATTAGCTGAGATTGATCTAGAGCAACTTGTTTCTACGAAGGAGTGATTGTCTTCCAAATTTGAGATGAAGGACATGGTTGAGGTGAATTACATACTCGATGTTAAGATACATTGAAATCGCACTCAAAGGTTTCTTACTATGTCACAAGAAACATATGTCCAAAGGATTCTTGAGCGATTTCGTATGCAAGGCTCGAAACTCATAGATACTCCAGTTGAGAAAGGGCATACTATGAGTCTTGACATTTGTCCGCAGACAGAAGCTGAGAGGAGCAAAATGTCATATGTTTCAAATGCAGGTGCAGTTGGTAGTTTGATGTACACGATGCTTTGCACGCGTCTAGATATTGTCTGTGTAGTGGGTCTTGTTAGCCGATACCAGAGTAGCCCTTTGAGGAACCTCAAACCAGATGTTGTGTTTTCAAGGAACCGATTTGTAGTTACAGGGATACAGTGATGCTGATTGGGTAGCAGACCTAGAAGAGAGTAAATCGACTTCAGGTTATGTCTTCCATCTAGGAGGCGGTGCAGTCTCATGGTGTAGCAAGAAGCAGTCACGTGTCGCTCTCTCCACTATGGAGTCTGAATACATTGCTTGTAGTGGAGCAGTACAAGAAGCCATATAGTTGAGAAGATTCTTAAGGAACTTAGGTGTCATCGCAACTAGTAATGAGCCTGTCACTGTATTTTGTGATAATACAGCAGCACTTGCTTTTGCAAAAGATCCTAAGTACCACGAAAAGTCAAAACATATTGATGTTAGATATCATTATATTCGAGATATTATTACACATGCATATGTGGTACTAACTCATATTCTTACAATTAGAATGGTGGTGGATCTTATGATTAAGGCAATTGTCAGGACCGCACATCAGACTCATGTAAGAACTATGGAACTCAAAACCCTACGAGTTTATGATACACTTGGTACCTTATTATAATTGAATATGGATATTATTTTATGGATGTTTTGTGCACTTTAATACATACGGAAGCACAATAGTGCGAGATTATTATTTAATTTGTCGGCAGGCCAAAGCTCACTACTTGCATGAGCTACCCTCAATTTCTGGGAAATTGGAGGATGAGATATACACGTGGTGTATTTATCGTCTCAACCAAGGGTTTGAGATGAGACTCCATAAGGGAATTGACATGATCAGTTCAAATTGACATCTCAAAGATCATGTAGCCTGTAAGTAGCCAGGGATGAACATCAATGATGTTCAAGTTGACACATGGATGTGACTGTGGGGCGCCAAATGGCGACCAGTTGCATGTCTGTGAAAAGACTATAACCTGCAAGGTGTTGATTCCGACATACATTTGATGTGATCCACCATGATGTGTGATTCATACCACGTGTGTTATATAAATGACCATAACACCTACTCGTGTGGAAAAAGAAGATCATGTTACTTTTTTTCTCCACTGTATGAGGCTAATAATTAGGTGACCTGTGATGCCCTTATGGACCTTAAACTTCAATAGGAAACTTTACTTCGATCATTCACTTTGGCATGTACTCCTTAGGGTCAAGTATGAGACTCATCTGAGACATTGCTGAGACAATGGTCAAGGTTAGAGTAGAATAATGTATGATGTAAGGGAAGACCATTTGATATCACACTCTATTTTGATACCACAAGAAAACAATACACATTACGCGTGCAATGACAGTGATTGTGTACGAATGCTCTAACTTGAGCTGGGCTCATGAGGGATTAGTTGAGAACTTAGTCTGGTGTGGTCAAATCGGGTCTAGGGCAAGTGGAGTAGTTTTTTTGTTTTACAGGTATTGGAGAGATGAGGTGTTCCATCCCAGTTGATTGGAAACTTGGTATGGTTCTCTCTAACAGAATGTTCTCTCCAATAGATCGCACACCACAATTTTCCCTTTGTATGAAAGAATACTCATAATGCGCGACAACTCTTGTTTGGGCATATAACCCTCCCACATACGGGATGAGTGGGAGATGTAGACATGAGGGTGCATCCCTAGTGTGAAGGGACACCCAAGTGGACCACACTCCCTTGATGTTTGACTTACAACATGAAGGGAGGTGGGGAAATGTTACACCTCTTCATGGGGTTATACCTCTTCATGAGGGGGTTACACCTCTTCATGAGGGGGTTACACCTCCTCATGAGAGGGCACTTTCTCTTATTATAAAAAGGGGAGGGGTCTCCATATACACTACAACACACACAAGAAATGTGTGAGAACTCCTCTTGAGAGATAGAGAAAAAGTGTGAGAGAGAGTATAATCCCCCTCCCAGTGAGATCTAAGTAGACATCCGGCCCTGATTGATAAAGAGTTATGCATGAGAATCGAGTTTTGACTGCTTCTATCGCATCTATTGAAGTGTTCGTGAGTTTCTACCTCGCTCGGGATTTGCAGTGTGAAATTACTCTAGTAGTTGTCGAACGTGCCTACGTGAGTTGATCATTCCCCTCCACATTTGTTCACAAAAATTGTTGTGCAAGCACTCAGGTATGATACCCGACTTCCAGTTATTTTATTTTGCTTTTGCTTCAGCCGTTGGACCGTATTTTTTTCAACAATATAAAAGAATGTTTGCCTGGCTCCTTAGAGAGCAACAGAGCATAGCCTTCTTTTGTCTAGGTGGGTCATCGTTATTTTGGTTTTCTTGACACTTGGACAAATGAAGGCTTTGCTCTGTTGTTCTCAAGGAGCCTAATGAGAAGTCTAGTGCTATGCAGGCATTCTTGGTGTCGTTTCTTCCATGACTCCTTAAGACGCTTGTGATCCCTCTCCCTCTTCTCCATCTTCCACTTTAGAGCTTCAGTTGGTTTTTCCTTGCTCTCAAGGACACTCTGAATTAATCCAATTTCTCTATGAAGAATATCATGGGGGTTCTTACCTCTTATCGACATCAGTTGGTTTTTAGCTTGATCGCTATTGTCTGAGAAAGTTTCACTGTTATGGTCCCCACCTTTTGAGCCTAGTTTGGGATGAAGTTTACCCATCTAATTGCTTAGACTATTCATGCTTTTTCAATATCCTAGAGTGGAACACCACTACCATTGAAGTAGTCATTTTTTAGGCACTCAAAGAAAGATGAATAGGTATGACACAGTAAAGTTCTAAGCATCAAGAAACTCCTTCCTTAACCAAAAGTCTCACAAGCTCGTAGGAGAACATTTTGACTTTCTATGAGCAAACGTTGGCATTCAACACTCCCCCCATAAAGTTATTCCTAAGGAGAGTGACCGTCTATGCCTATTATTGGTTAGCAAAGCTGTATCCACAAACAACTAATTAAGAATCGTAGTTTTTGGAAATGCTACAGTTTCCTTTTGAGGGATTGTAACAAGTTAGGAAAATGTGTATTGCATGTAACAAGATAGAAAATTAGATAATAAAAAAATGTAAATATTGTATGTAACAAGATGTAAAAGTGTCTATTATACCATTGCATCACCATTATATATACAATGAAAGAACCACCACAATGTTTGTGTGGTTGCACCTCTTCATGAGGGGGTTACCCTCTCATGAATGGCATGCAACATGCACAATTAAGGTCCCTATTCATAAGGAAGTTACTCCCACATGAATGAGGGAGGCCTTTCTCTCATTATAAAAAGGGGAGGGGTGGGGGTCTCTATATATAACAACACATACACGAGAAGGGTATGAGAGGTGTGACAGATCCTATTATGGGAGAGAAAGTATGTGAGTGAGAGTGAGTAAAATCCCTCTCCCATTCTAGTTCTAAGAATAGAACCAGCCCTAAGAGATATAGTTGCACATGAGAGTCGAATTAGGACTGCTCCTCAATTGCATTTGTAAGAGTGTTTGTGAGCTTCCACCTTGCTCGAGATTTGCGGCGTGAGATAGATTTCGACAGTTTTAGTAGTTGTCAAAAGTGCCTACAGGAGTTGATCATTCCTCTCTACACTCATTCCCAAGAAATATTTTTGAGATCACTCAAGTATGATACTCGGTTCTCGGTTGTTTATTTGGATTCTGCTATCTCTGGCAGTTGGACCGGTTATTCCAATATTGGTATCTGATCCATCGTGGAACCGGGTTCTTGATTGTGCCTGAATTATCGTTTCCGCATTAGCTTTTCTCGGTTCTGGTTAGCGTATAATGTTGCAATGTGCACATGATGGTTATATTAAAACCATGAGCATGTGCACTATGTAACTTTATGTATCAAACATATAGTCATGCAAGCCTTATGCATTGAGGAGTTTCCAACCTTATGTATGGGCTATGCAAGTTAATGCCTCATAGATTATGATCGTCATGGCTACCTGATTTTTATAAGCATCACATGCTAAGCCATGAATGGCAGGCCCCCCTCATTTTTTTGGCATTTTAAGGTCGCATGTAAAGTTTTCTTTTTTGGTGGCAGTGCATCTAGGAAGGTGTACTGCTTACAAATTGTGAGGTATTTAAGATGCTAGATCCAAGAAATAAACTTGGTATTGATTACAAGCAAGAGCTCAATGTGGCCACGCGAAATTTTTATATCAAAGCTTTTAAGGGTCATGATTTTCAAGTAACTAGGTAATGAACAAACATAAAAATGATAATTTAAGTACAATCATGGATCAAACAAACCATCAAACATCCATATTAATAGATGCAAGTTTGTTGTTTTGACTTAGAGTGGCTTCTAAAAATGTGATCTTGGATCTCACTAAAGATGAAAAATTTAGCAGGAGCAACTTTTCTATGTGGCATAGGAAAATGCAATACTGTCTAAATGATAAATGTATTCTTGAACACCTAACTACTATTAAGCAAATTCCTGAACAAAGTGCCATCGAGGAACTTCTCCGTGAGTATGAGGCATGGGACAAATGCTGACCGTAACACTCACTTTACTTTATTAAGTACTATGGTTGATGGCCTCATTCATGAATTCGAGGGATTCACTAAGACGAAGGCCATATGGGATGCATTTTAGCAAAAGTATGCTGACACTTTTGTTGATCAGTTACTAGCCTTATCTATGTCTTTTGAGATGTAAAAAATGCCTCAAAATATGTCGATGGCAGACCATGTACCAAAAATATCTCAAATGATATTTGACCTAGAGGCAGCTGGCAACAAACTCAGTCATGAGTAATAGATTCTCTGATTGCTTAGGTCTCTTCCAGAATCCTAAAAAATTTCAAGTCACTGATGTTACACAATGAAGCTGTAACAACGTTTTTTCAGCTTTCCCATCGCCTTGAGATGGAGGCTGATGTCTATTCATCTTTTGAAGCTGGAACCACTCTAGTTGCCCAATCAAGTAAGCCTCGAGGCCGTAAACCTCGAGGTAAGTCAAAGAATGGGGCACCTCAAAGGAAGTAGCAACCTAAGCAGGAGGCTGAGGAAAAGGAAAAGGCCAAACATAGACATACGAGGCACACAAGGGACAAATTTAAAATAACTTGCTACAATTACAAGAATAAGAGCCACTATGCACGTGAATATCCTGAACCAAGAAAGGTACAAACTGTTTTCTCTAACTATGCAAATGTTTTCACTCAGGTACTTGTTGCTCATTCACAATTTACTGGGTAGATTGTGAATTCAGGAGCGATAAGTCATAACAAAGAATCGAGAAGTTCGCTGTGTCTAAAATATGTCGGTTGGAAGCCAGAAGATCGTCATGGGAAATTGCGCATTAGAGAATATGCCGGAGGTTGGAATTTACCAACTCTGATTCAGAAGTGGACGAACTCTCTCCATGACGTCCTTTATGTTCCTGGAATGAGAAAAAGTTTGCTTTCAGTTCTATTTCTAGTTAGAGACGGCTGTTTTATCAGTTTCTTGCTTAGTTATGCGACATTTATATTTTCGAATGGTTTTTACTATTATGGCCAGATTATGAATGGCTCTTTTGTTTTGGATAATGATGATGTTAATATTTCACTTCCTTCGACCTATATGACGTCTTTATCCTTTTCCACCTCTTCTATTACACATAACTCCATAATGTGGCATCCTAGGCTTGCCCATATAGGAAAAAATAAGGTGATCTGATTAACTAAAGAATGATTATTGCCTTTATCCAAAATAGATTTGCATATATGAGAAACATGTATAGCTGAAAAATCAACTAGAAAGCCATTTCCTAATGCAAAGAGAGTAATCGATCTTCTAGATATAAGACATTCTTAAATTTATGGTCCATTTAATGAGATGGCCTGTGATGGTTCCCGTTATTTTATCACATTTATCAATGATTATTCTAGCTATGGGTATATATGTATCTAATCTCACATAAATCGCAAGCAATAGTCTGCTTTTTCCATTTTATGTTAGAGGTTGAAAATTAGTTGGACAGAAGAGGTAAGGTGATTTGCATTGATCGAGGGCGACAATACTTATTTGATCAATTTAAAAAGCTTTGTGAGAATAAAAGAATCCGTAAACAAGAGATGATGTCCTACACTCTGCAACAAAATGGTGTTGTAAAAAGAATGAATCGTATACTATTGGACATGGTGAGGTCTATGATGGCTCATAGTAACATCCCAATATCATTTTCGGGAGATGCACTCCTTACTGCCATGTATGTCCTAAACAGAGTGCCATCAAAATCCGTTCCCAAGACCCCTTATGAGTTATGGATAGGTAGAAAGCCAGATCTTTCCCATTTCCATCCATGGGGGTCAACTGCACACATTCACATCCCTTCTCAGTTTACAGGGAAACTGAACGAGTGGTCTCTCAAGTGCATTTTTGTCAGATATTCTGAGTACTCGAAGAGATATGTGTTCTGTCAAGAACGTTATGGTGGTGTGATGAAGGAAATAAAATCTCGTGACATAGATTTTATAAAGACGAAATTCCCTAATAAGAAGCACTCTCATATGCTTGGAGAGCTCTATGAAGAGCTTGAATCTCAGACAGACATAGAGGTGGTTCCTCCACTTGAGGATAATAGTGCGAATTTTCCTATGATTATCAATGATAGTGGGAGTGAGCCACTGTTTGAGAATAAGCAAATAACCCATATTGAGTCACCAACCATGCTAGAGGCCAGTGGTTTAAAAAACGGATCGGTGCCCCAGATCGAACACCCCAAAAACCCATCCGGATTGGTGAATCATTGTTTCGGATCGGGAATCAACCAAATCGATCAGATTTGGCCTTAAAAAATTAAAACTGGACTTGGAACTCTTCCAAATGGATGTGAAGACTGCTTTTCTAAATGGTGACTTGATGGAGGAGATATATATGGAGCAACCTAAAGGTTTTGTAGCCCCTGGCCTTGAGCACAAAGTGTGAAAGCTCTAGAAGTTCATATATGGTCTCAAATGGTCATCAAGATAATGTTATATCAAATTCTATAGGGCTATTATGACTTATGGTTTTGAAATGCTTCAAGAAGACTACTGTGTATACATTAATAAGTATAAGAAAAACATCTAGATATTGTCTTTATATGTTGACGATATTTTATTAACTGAGAATGACCTGGAGCAACTTGTTTCCAAAAAGGAGTGGTTGTCCTCTAAATTTGAGAAGAAGGACATGGGTGAGGGCATTACATACTCGGTGTTAAGATACATCGAGATTGCTCTCAAAAGTTTCTTGCTATGTCGCAAGAAACATATATCCAAAAGATTCTTGAGTGATTTCGTATACAAGACTTGATATCCATAGATACTCCAGTTGAGAAAGGGTATATTATTAGTCTCGACATGTGTCCGCAGACAGAAGCTAAGAGGAACAAAATGTCTCATGTTCCATATGCAAGTACAGTTGGTATTTTGATGTATGTGATGCTTTGCACGCATCCAGATATTGTCCACGCAGTGGGTCTTGTTAGCCCATACCAAAGTAATCCAGGACAAGGTTATTGGCAAGTAGTGTAGAGGATTTTTTGATATCTTTGGGGAGCCTCGAGTTAGATGCTATGTTTCTAAGGAACTGATTTGTGGTTACTGGGATATAGTGCTGTTGATTGGACAACAGACCTAGTAAACCATAAATCAACTTCAGGTTATGTGTTTTTGTTCGGGGGCGGTGTAGTCTCACGGAGTAGCAAGAAGTAGTCATGTGTCATTCTCTCCACTATAGAGTCTGAATACATTGCTTGTAGTAGAGCAGTACAAGAAGTTGTATGGTTGAGAATATTCCTAAGGAACTTGGGTATTGTTGCAATTGGTAATGAGCTTGTCATTGTATTTTGTGATAATACAATGGTACTTGCATTTGCAGAAGACCCAAAGTACCTTAAAAAGTCAAAGCATATTGATGATAGATATCACTATATTTGAGACATTGTTGCATATGAATAGGTGGTGTTAACTCATATTCCTACAACTACAATGGTGGCGGATCCCTTGATTAAAGCAATTGTCAGGGTCGCACGTTAGACATGTAAGAACTATGGGCCTCAGGATCTTATGAATTTAGAGGATCTTGGTACATTGTTATAATGAAATATGAATGCTAGTTTGTGTTATGATGGATTGTTTGTATAATTTAATTCACACACAACAAAGATTACCATTTAATTTGTTGGCAGGCTAAAGCTCACTACTCGCACGAGCAACCCTCAATATGCCCTCAGAGACCTTAGACTAAATTTGGAAACTTTGATTTGATCATTCGCTTTGGCATGTACTCCTTAGGATCAAGTACGAGACTCGTCTGAGACTGCTGAGACCATGGTCGTGACAGAGTAGAATAATGTATGTTGTAAGGGAAGGCCATTTGATATCACACTCTATTTTTGTACCATAAGAAAACAATACACATTACGTACACGTTGAAAGTAATTGTGTACGAATGAGCTAAGTAATCTTCTGAGCTAAGTTCATGAGGGATTAATTGAGAACTTAGTCCGGTGTGGTTAAATTAGGTTTAGGGCAGGTAGAGTAATTTTTTTTTTTGCTGGTATTTGAGAGACGAGGTGTTCCACTCTATTTGGTTGGAAACTTGGTATGGTTATCTTTAACAGAATATTCACTCTAATAGGCCGCATATCGCATTTGTCCTTTTGTATGAAAAAATACTCACAACTGCAGTAATAAATGACAACTCTTATTTGGGCCTGTAACCCCTCCCACATACAAGATGAGTGGGAGATATAAACATGAGGGTGCATATTTAGTGTGAGGGTACACCCAAGTAGACCACATCCCCTTTATGTTTAACTTATGTTACTACATGAAGGGAGGTAGGAAGATGTTGCACCTCTTCATGAGGGGTTACCCTCCCATGAATGGCATGCACCATACACAATTAGGGTGCCCATTCATGAGAAGGTTACTCCCACATGAATGAGGGGGACCTTTCTCTCACACAACAACACACATACGAGAAATGTGTGAGAAGTGTGAAAGCGAAAGTATGTGAGAGAGAGTGAGTGAAATCCCTCTCCCATTCGAGTTCTAAGGATAGAACCAGCCCTGAGAGATATAGTTATGCGTGAGAGTTGAGCTAGGGTTGCTCTTCAATTGCATTTATAAGAGTGTTTGTGAGCTTCCACCTCGCTCAAGATTTGCGGTGTGGGACATATTTCAGCAGCACTAATAGTTGTCGAACATGCCTATAGGAATCGATCATTCATTTCCATACGCGTTCACCGGAAATCTTTTTGCGAGCACTTAAGTATGATACTCGGTTCCCAATCGTTTATTTTACTTTCGCTTTGACCGTTGGACCTATTATTCCAACATTTCTGGTATTAGAACCATATGTATCTTTCTCTACGAGTTTCCCAACAAGGGATTGAGCCCATCGATCAATAATTTCTCTCTTAAAAGTAAGTCCTTCTTCACACATCTATTCTCTCTCTCTTGGCTCTCTTCTCTATTTTCTCGCTCTATAGTTCATCTCTTTCCCTAATATCCAACGCTCACTCTCTACAGCCCGTCTCTTTCCCTAAAATCCAACGCTCAGTTTGTCTGTTTCCCTAACATCCAACGCTCACTCTCTTTTTACATATTTGGTTCTCTTGCATCTAAGTCTCTTTATATCTTTGCCTCTCTTTAGATCTTCGTCTCTTTCCCTAACCTCAACTCTCTCTCTCTCTGTCTCTCTCTTCCTCTTAGCTTCTTCGTCTCATCTCCTTTGTTAATCCATATTAAAACCAACTCCCTCCTTCATCAAGCTATATCATTTCTTAGCACTTCTAACTATATCATCGAATCCTCTTATGCCTAGCCCAATTCAACCTTCCACAACCTAGAACATTCTATTTTGCATATCCAATCTCTCAAAAAAGAAAAAAAGTAAATCGACTCTCATACCTTGTCTCATCTAGTGGCTCTTCGATCTAATGGATTCTTCATCCTTCTTAGACAAATATCTATATCCCTCCACCTTTATAGTAGGAAATTTTGTATACATTAATTGACACAAAATAACTTTTTTTATGGGAAGCCCAAAGTATTGTCACTAATTTAGACTTAGGAACTGTAGAGATCTTCTATCTCGATAAGAAGAGCAAAATAAAAAATCCAAACTATAAATCACTGCTAAAGTTTGATCGGCTTCTTAAAGTCTGGAACAGAGGGACTTCATCAAAAGAATGTCTCAGCCTCGTTGGCCTGAAGACTTATGTAGAAGTTTGAAGATACCTAAAAAAGACCTATGTAGGTAATTCTCAAGCTAGGGGTTCCAACTTACCCAGCAATTTAAACTTTGAAAGAAAGGGAACTTGACTCTATCGTAGTACATAAGCAAATTCGAGAGTATCTGTGATGATTTGGCAGTTGTTGACAAACCTATACTAGATGAAAATAAAGTATTTTGGCTTCTTAATGGACTTGGACCAAAATATGAGAGTTTTGCTACCACTATACTTAAGCCCCCGATCCCTTTTTATTTTGAGATTATACCTTTTCTTCAAATCCATGAAATTACAAACTACCCTCAAGCCTTGAAGAACACGCATATCCAAATCATTTTTGTTGAGCAACAACGAAAGTTTGGACCCAACAAGGTAATAAGAATTGCATAGTTAGAGGCAAAAATGGCAAAAATAATTTTGGTTGTCAACAATTTTTCAACTCTTGGAGACGTGAGTTTGTGAAGCAAGCTTTATTTTTTAATAAGAATAAAATAGCATTAGAAGAAGTGTGGCATCAAGGGTTTGGACATCCTCAAAATAAAATAGTCTATTATTTAAAATCTAAACATTTGATTTGTGTTGATGCATGAAATAAGTATCACTCTATTTCTCTAAAACATTAAGTCATGTTATTATGCCAGCTAGTATTCGGATTGTACTCATCATAGCCATCTTATATCATTGGCCTATCAAACAGCTTGATTTGAAAAAATATTTTCAGCATGTGTTTCTTAAAGAATTTGTATTTATAGATGGTTTGTCAACTCAGAGTATCCAAGTCATATCTGCAAATTAAAAAGGGTTTTATATGGTCTCAAACAAGTACCTCGGACTTGGTTTGATCGATTTAGTACCTACTTATTATCATTAGGGCTTTATTACAGTATAGATGATTCATATCTATTTGCTTATCGTACTCCTCAAGGAACTATTATCCTTCTCCTCTATGTTGCTGATATTATTGTTATAGGTGATAATTTGAATATTCTAGAATGGTTTATTTCCCAACTTAAAAAAGAGTTTGTAGTGAAAGATATTAAACCCTTTCAATACTTTCTTAGCATAGGGCTATCTTATTTTTCAAGTGGAATCTTTTTCTCACAAAGGAAATATACTCAGGATCTTCTTGATCGTGCTCAGATGCTAGGTGCTAAGCCTATTTCAACACTAATGGCAGTGAAGAATAACGTTCTTGGGAATTCTAATACATTTCCTAATACATCACTTTATCGAAGTATTGTGGGTGCACTCTAGCATATCACCACAACATGGTCAGACATTTCCCATATTATTAATACATTGTGTCAGTTATGCATGCCCCTACAATTATACATTTTCAGGTAGTTAAATGGATTCTTTGGTATCTCAGTGGACACTGTCTTATGGTATAAAAATCGCATATGTTAGTTCCCTTGAGTTATATACCATCTTAGATACAGATTAGTCTGAGTATCCAAACACTTGCCGTTCAACCACTGTTTCCACACTGATCTTGGTTCCAACTGCAGATATTGGAGTGCTAAGAAACAATCAATTATTGCTTGTTCAAGTGCTGAAGTTGAATTTCGATTCATGGCATCCATTGCAGCAAAATTAATATGGGTGTCTTTTATTATTCGGGACATTGGGGTTGCACTTCCTGAGCCACCAACACCTTTTATGACAATATTACTGCTCTCAACATGACAGTTAATCTATTGGTATTGAATAGGAGGGACCTAGAAGAGCCTGATAATGAGGAAGTGACAGGGACAAACTAGGAGAACATGTAAAAAGATGTAGAAGACGCATTGATGGAGTGGGGTGTGGGGGCACATGTTGGTGGGGCTCTAAGTGAGTTGCTTTGCGTTGGTGGCATATGACCAAGTGGCTAGGAACATAATCTTTAAAAAATATTCATTGTATTAAAACTCCAAGGGTTTACATACATGAATATCTTAATATAAAATCATAATCCACCCTACAATCTTGGTTTATACATATTTGAATAAAAAAAATTCAACCCTAATAGGTCCCTTACAAATCCCTTACTAAAAAATACAATTAAACTCAATACAATTTCCAAATACTCACAATATACATCTAGAGGTCATATTACATGACTTGCACTTAAAATTCTTAATTTTATTAAAATTAGATGATAAATTCATCTTCATTCTTCATCCTCATCATACATCATAATGTCTTATACAGTTGATTATGATAATCCAATGAGATGTCAATTCATATAAACAATCAAACATAGAATTAAAGCTCATACCACAAGATTAAAAACACAATTCTATTTTTCACTTAACATACACAATTTCTTTAATTATGAATCATTTCCTAGTTAAAAATATAGAAAATAAACATACATACAAACATGTGGGAAGCCATGGTCGAATCCCTTGTACCCGTTCAAGTCTTTTAGGGACTTAATTTTGTCTCAATGAATAGTGCAAGAGTGATTTATAATTTCAAAGCTGTCTAATCCAATTAGGAAGCTCTTACACTTTTAAAACCACTTCTTAGAGTCCACAAAATCGATTTAAAAAGGTTTACAAAGAGAATGGAGCAATCGGATCAATATGGAGCAAGATAGAGTAAAGCTACTTGTGGTGGTCCACTGGTCCACCACAACAACTTTTCATGCAAAAGTTCCCACTCTAAAATGACCAAATACACTTTTAAGAGGATCTAAATATCTCTGGAATTTGAATAACAAGACTCAAAAATTTTCAAGAGAATTCGTACAAGGTAGATCAAATGAAATTATACATGATCAAAGGTTTATTAATACATAAAACACATAAGCAAGTGAGGGATCACACTATATAAGAATGACATGAAGATAATATTAAAATGGAGGTCTAAGGAAGCTAAAACATGACTGTAAATGAAATTTGCAGGAACCTTTGATTAATTTTATAAAACAACTTATAGAGATAATACCTTAATCACTGTAAGTGATAAGCTTGATCTTATGGAGTAAAGAACTACCATCATGCTTCAAAGATCATCAATGGAGGATGGAAACTCTCAAAGGGAAATAGGTGGTATGTGGAGGTCTCAAGGTTTACTCACTCTCTTTCTTTCTCTAATCAATTCAAGCAACATTCAATTTTCCAAGTCAGTAGGGTTTGAGACTTAAAGAAATATATATACACAGTGTGTACGGTAAATATCATCAACACCCTTGATGCACCTATCCAAAGGTA
This sequence comes from Amborella trichopoda, assembly GCF_000471905.2. The sequence continues at coordinate 673,672 of NW_006497159.1, forward strand.
CATGAGAAGCCAATATACCCTAGCTACCCATCCCCATCTAACAACTAGGAGGAAGGGATGAAATTTAACACCATTATTACCCACGAAGGGATGAAATTTAACACCATTATCACCCACATTGAACCCTAAATAAAGCCATTTTACCATTTGTCCATAGTTTTATTCTAAGTGAATCCAACTTGCCGTTATACAAAAGCCCCTAGTTTTAAATAATCAAATAGTGTAGAGAACCATCAAGGGCAATGGGTAATAAAGTAAATGGTAAAACTCAAATGTGGAAACGTACACCTTTATGAAAGTCAATTACGTTATTGATCTAATATTTCAAACCCACCATAATGAGCTTGATGTCCTCTTCACACATGTTTGAAGATATTTTTGAAATTCAAATTCAAATTTCAATTTTACTTTGGATTCAATATTTAAATTGAATTAAAATGGACCTCACATACGTCAAAAAATGCATTTTTATGATTCAAATAAATATGTGACAAAAATGTACCTTAAGTTATAACATAATATAGCAAGTCAAATAACAATATACAATAACATAAAATAAAATAATATATGCCATCCACATCCCTCACCTTGGGATTAGTGCCTAGCTGGGCATTGATCTTATGGTGGGGCTAGGGGTGCCACGTGGCCACACTATGGCCACTCGGGTGTGCCATGTTGCAGTCCTCAAATGAAATTAGGTCTAAAAAAAATATCAAAAGTACATTTTTGTCAATAATTGTTTTTCGAAAACTCTCCAAAATTCGTAATAAATATTGAAAATATTTATGAGCATTTATTCATCATTTCTCATCATAATTAATTGGACAAAGGATAGGTGAGATGTCATGGGCTCGACTCTAGGTATTGGAGTACATCATTGGACTAGTCTCGAATGATGTTCAGCTGGTGTCTCAAGCTGACTCAATTGAATTATGCTCCACAGTCTATAGTAGGAACACATAATTGGTCACATCAAAGTCACTAAACTAGATCTTCCCATCATCTTGGTCTCAATAGATTACAGGTGCACTCTTGTGGGACATATTCCAACACAATTATAGGGGTCATCTCATAGCACGTGTACACTGGTTCTTCCAAACTCGGATAATGGATTTGGAAGAGTGGCTGCCCATGCGAACGTTAGTATACATGCCATGGAATGGTCTCGTGTCAGGATACGGACCTATGTACTATAAGCCATGACTATCCCATATAGGACCGTTACTTATAAAAATACTCGGGTTTTATTGTACTCGATTGGGTACTCCATGCCCTGACTAATCACAACAATAATGAGGCTATTATAAATCCTGACTAGGATGTGACCCCTACACCTGTTTGAGAAATTGCTTTATCGAACGTAAAACTCTCATAGCTTCAAGTACTCGGGGCATAAGAATCTGGACCCCGTTTCTCAAAGCATCTAGATTCTATGTCTCAATCACTCTCATTGAATGAGAGATTATTGGTATTCAGGTCTTGTAAGGCCATATACCCAACACTTTGCTATAGGACTAGAGAGATATATAACCATTAGTAGCATACCCCATGTGATGAGTAGCGTAGCCAACTTAGTCAGGATATTGAGGAGCATAGTGTTATTGAGGAGCATAGTGCAACTGGTGAGGTTGGGGGTTGGAGGGAGGGGGGGAGGGTGTTGGGGGTGGGTCTAGAGGTTGGTGATGAAAGCTGGACAAGTCTTGATGAGTATGGATTAAGGACCCATTTGAGACACATTTTAATCTAGCAAGGGACAAAACGGGATATGGACTACTTCCTCTGACCCTCACTCTAATAGCGAGTACCCTGAAACCTGAGTACACTCCTAATAGATATATTTATTCTTACATTTTGTTGTATTGGACTAATACAAAAATTGTCAAATGTACATAGAAAATGTGTAGTATGTGAAACTTAAATTTTCACATCTTCAATTTCAGAGACATTGTTTTGCACAACTTTTCTATTTCTAACACAAATTCGATACAATACAAAAAATTTAGAAAATTAATATATTTCTCGTTTTTGGGTCTTTTCTTTTTTCTTTTTCTTTTATCCCGAGCCCATATCGTACTCAGGCTTACCTTATGCGAGGCCACTCGGACTCGCTTGGGTAACTCTGCTCATGTCAGGGTTGCATTTGTGGCCCAAGCAATGTTCAAGGGTCTTCTTATCTAATTCTTCCTAATCATCGTCCTTCATAGTTATCAGTTTCTTGGATTTTCCTTGCATTGCTTTCTAAAACCTTTGTTGTACCAATATGTCATAAACTTTTATTTTTCAAAGTTCCAAATTATTATTTTTATCAAATTTCTCTATTTTCAAATTTGTAACTAACCATTTTCCCAAATTGATACACATTTCCCTTGAGCTCTAATAAAAATTGTTAAGAACCAATGCTACCTCGATTACTGCTTGTTGTGGTGACCTCCCTCTATTATAAATCTAATTCTTCAAAACCAACTTGCCAAGTACCGGCAAGAAATGCAACACCCAAGAATTCACTATAAGGTATAATAAATTTAGTAGAAATATGATAAAATCAAGAGAGTGAAATAGGAACTCTAATGGCACAACCACACACTACAAACTATAATCAAAGTACTATAAACATACAATATACATAATTCACCTAAAGTTAGGCTACATCCACGGGCAACAGGCAAAAAAATGATTCATTATCAATGGAAGAAATTTACACGTTTGAGGTTTTATAGAGATTACCTTATATAATGGTATTACCACCAATCGACTCATCTTTTTGTTACTGTTGATTAAAATTGTCGTCTCAAAGAAATGCCAATGAAAATCCGGCCCAATACGAGGCCACTAAGAAGCTAGGGTTTGCCAAAACCCCCAATCTTTAATCTTTCACAAATCTCTTCCTTTTTCTTTTCACAAAGAGCTCCCTAGCAAAAAATTTCATGATTCTCTCCCCAAAATTGACTGTGGGCCTCCATAAAAGTCATTTCTCTTATGACCAAAATACCCATGGTTAATGAGGAAAATATCTTAGGGTAAGTTTGGTTCGTGCACAAATATTTATCAGAGAATATTAACATATGCAAATTGTGTTTCACACGTTTGGTTCATTCTAAATGCACATCCAAATATTTTACCAAGAAAGTACCAAAACATGGTAAAATAAAACAACACCTCTTGAGGTGCGGAAATATTCCCTGAAGAATTTTTGCACACTGAAGCTGAACTATTTTATGATATCCAATTTATATTATATTTATAATATACAATATGTATATTATATTATATATTATATACAATATTTATACATATTTATATTATATTATATATAATATAAAAATTACTAATAATATATATATATATATATATATATAGATTATTTAAATTAATTTTAAAATAATAAAATAATATATTATATCATATATAGTAAAATATATAAAAATATATTATCTTATGTTATATATAGGATATATTTATATTATTAATATATCTCTTATTATATAGAATATATATTCCTTATATTACCTATAATATATAATATTTATATTATTATAAGAAGTATAAGTATTTTATGATATTATACATTATTATTATAATAAATAACTATTTAATATACAATATATATATATATATATATATATTCATGGCTTTGTATGAATATTTTCACACCAACCAAACGATACCAAACATATGAAATTGTTTATGCAAAGCTTTTTAAATGTGCTACCAAACATAGTAAAAAGAATGCATATGAAAATATTTACACAGATAAAGTGTTTACGAATGTAAATATTTCCCAAGGAACATTTACACGCGAACCAAACATATTATTAGGACAAATGAGAGGAGATTTTGCATCCCAACACTTAGACATCGCTAAACTCTCAAATGACAGTACCTGTTGAGAGATTGGCAAGTAATAGATCCTCTTTTCACAATTCATGTTGGAAATGTGGCCTATCAGGTCCTTTTTCTCTCGAAAATTCTTTTTTTCAATAATGGTACAAAAGCCATATTGAAGTAAATGTGAAATCCCATGTGGTTAACATGAGGCAATGCCATATACATTGATCCATTTTTGAGCTTTAATAGGATGATACAAAAGCCATATTGAAGTATATGTGAAATCACATGTGGTTAACATGAGGCAATGCCATATACATTGATCCATTTTTGAGCTTTAATATGATGCATCACTGGAGGGAAAAACCTAGTATCACTAGACGGAAAACCCAGTGGTGTGTTTGAATTACTTGTAAAATGTGGAAATGCTTGGATGACATCCCATTATATAATTCATTAGTGGACTAATGACAAGTTTAACTCGTTATATAGGTTAACAGTTTGATGACAACTTGCTAATCCTAATTGGCTGCATTTAAGGGAATAAGGCAGTAGTTATACTTGGATCTCAACTCCTATAGACGATGAATATGAGAGTTACTAAATAAAGGTGTTCTCTATAAAAGATGGTTAACCCCTCTAGAAAAGAAAGAGAAGGAAAGAAAAGAGGTGAAGGAGATTCACCAATTGGACTCTCAAGGTAGCCTGTCATCAGATGACTTAGTGTATAGGATTTGGTATAGAACCTTAGGTCCCTCGTGTAATTTAATTTCAGATCCAAATAAGTTATTTATTGATTTAAATTTTGTTTATTTATTATTATTTTCATTAGGATTAACAATTCAATCATCCAGCCTCTTGGCCCGTAAGAGAGCCTGTTCTAATTAACTTGAAGAATCAGAATAAGTGCTGTCTCACTCTCTCAACATGCCAGGAGAGATGGGAAGAGAAAAAAATAAAGCCAAAAAGAAAAATACCTCAGAACAGACAAACAAACTTTGCAAGAGACGAGAAACTCCTATATTTCCAACTTATATTTGAAAAAATTGCAATATTTTTTATCACGAGCTCTTTTTGTTTGCGAATCAAACTAGCCCGAGTATCGCGCACTTAGGAAAATAGTTGGTTCTAAAATGAAACGAAATGCAAAATAAACTAGGAATTATTTCGGTTGAAATCGATGATTAAGAACTTCTATGTGATGGCGTTAGGTACCACACAATAAGATCACTTATGTAAGGGTGGAAATCGGGTCAGGTCAACCTGCTGACCTGGTGGGTCACCCCGGACAACTAGGGAGGTCGACCAGAACTGGGTTCGGTTTTGGATGTTAAGTTTAGGACCTAGCAGGTGGGTTCTAGGTCCAAATGACTTGGACTTAACCTGGGCCGGGTCGGGTCCAAGCTCGGGTCCGGCATAGACCCTAACCTGGTCCGGGTCGAGCTTGGTTGGTTCCAGGTCTGGATCAAAGTCAATTCTTAACCCTGGTCCTAGTCAGATCTGGGTTCACGTCACTTATATGCATGTACTTTAAATTATCGACTCCGGGTCAAAGTCCAGGTCCATATGATACCTAATCGGGTTGGGTCAGGGTCGGGCCTGTTGGAAATATGGCGTATCAGGCCCTTTTATCCCGGGAATTTATTTTTGCAATAATGATACAAAAGCTATATTGAATAGTATATGTGAAATCCCATGTGGTTGACATGAGGCAATGCCATATACTAGGATCCATTTTGGAGTTTTTATAAGATGTTGCACTGGAGGGAAAACCCAGTGTCACTAGAAGGAAAACCCAGTGATGTGTTTGAATTCTTCGTAAGAATTTTTTTAATATTATAGATGTACAAAATTATTTAATTTCTAAATATCTTTTATCAAGTTGTAGGAATGCTTGGATGACATCCTATTATGAGAGTCATTAATGCACTAATAACAAGTTTATCTCATTCTATAGGATTAACAGTTTCGTGACAACTTGTTAATCCTAATTGGCTACACTTAAGGAAATTAAGGCAGGAGTTATACTTGAATCTCAACTCCTATAGATCATGAATGTGAGAGTTATAAAAATATGGTTCTCTATAAAAAGAAGTTAATCCCTCAAGTAAGAGAGAGAGAATGTTGGAAAATTGGTGATGGAGATTTACCAAGATGACTCTCAAGGTAGCCTGTCATCGGATGGCTTGGCCTATAGGATTTGGTATGGAACCTTAGGTTCCTCTTGTGATTTAAAGACAGATCCGAGTAAGTTTCTTATCGATTTGAATTTTATTTATTTGCTATTATTTTTATTGGGACTAACAATAATATCAGAGCTAAGTTGATACACTTGTTCCCATATATAACTTGTTGATCATTTTTTTTTATTGTTATTGTTTATATTATTATTATTGTTTTTGTTTTTCATTGATCTCTTATTAGAACGATCTATATGCATAAGACAATTCTCTCTTTTGTGTTTATATTAAAAAAGCAAAAAAACAAAAATCGAGGCTATTTTTGAGGGTTTTTACCATTTCTATAGTGATTTATATATACTGCCATATAGTCCAATTTTATTGCTTAAATATCCAAATACTTATAAATGGCATTTCTTTCAATTTTTAATACTCCCATTTCCAAACTAAAGATATGCCCCAACCAAAACTCCCCGTCAAAACAAATGGGTGACCCTCTGCACGGCTGCACCCTTCCTCTCTCTCTCTCTCTCTCTCTAAAATCCACTACAAAAGGAGAGTTTTTTTTCCAATTTTTTTTTTCCGCAAATCTCCATATGAGAAATCTTTGACAGTCAAGAAAGAGAGAAAATGTAGAGTAGGATGAGGAGCTAGAAAAGGTAAGTTTCTTTTATTTTCCCTTTTTTTTTTTTTCTTCAATTAAGTTTTTTTTTCTTTTGACGGTTTCCTTACCATAAATAGGGGCTGCAAGATTGTCCGTTTTTTTTCTCAACGAATATGGCTGTTTTTTGCCAAAAATGGTCTTCTAAAATGGACATGTTGTCACTTGCCAAAATAGCTTGTTTTTCTTTCTTCAACGAACGTGGTTGAATTCTGCAAAAAATTTTCCATTCTCTTCTTCAACAGGCATGACTGTTTCTTGCCAAAATTACTTGATCATGGGATGCACACTCTAACGGCTATGTAACGGGGTATGTGCCTCATTCACTTGTTATTTTTGGTTGCCATGAAGTAATATAAACAGAGCTTGTAAACCCTACTATATGATCAGAAAATCAGTATTTCAATTTTTTCCCCTTTCTGAGACATTGTGTATTCTCCTCTTTTGCTCATATATCTGATTTTCACTGCTGTTTATTATCCTAAGAATAGAGAGTCATCTTCTCTAGTGTTATCATAATATGTGAATCTTTTCTATTTCACAACGGTTTAATCCATATTGTTATTATCATTTTTTTCCCCCAAATTTAGAGAGAGAAAATAATCTACTTGAATAGCATATATTGTTGTTTGTGTGCAATTTGGGTATTTTCTAATGAGAAGGTTTGGAAGAATTATTGATTGAGCTGGATTCACATCGAGGCTTCTTCAATTCACCGGTTGTTGCATATTTTTTTCTTGAGCTCTATTCTTGATAGTCCATACTATCGCCCGGTGAGATCGCAACCATAAACTAGATTTTTTTCATGATCTGCATTTTTTTATCATTCATGGATCCTAAGGCTAGAATTGAAGATAGAAAGACTCAATGGGCCGAATTATAATACATGGAAAATAATATTAGCTTTGATTTTAGAGCATGAAAATTTAAATCATATTATTTCAATCGTAGTTCCTATTGAGCCAACTAATGCTAGTAATAGAGCAGAAAGATCAGCTTATGCTAATTGGGAAAAAGAAAATAAGAGGTGTAGGAGCATAATTTTGAGAAATATGGACGATGAATTGTTATTGAGCTTTGATGAATTTAAAAATGCCAAAGATATTTATGATGAATTGGTGATACAATTTGGGGTAACTTCAATAAATAATTTAAGAGTTTGACTCAAGAGTACCATTCTTTTAAGATGAAGAAAAATGACTATATGGTTGAACATGTTAGAAAAATGATTTTGTTGGGCAAACAACTTATAAGTGCTGGTTATGCTTTGAATGATCAACATCAAGTTTTAACTATATTGAGTGGTTTATCTAATTCTTGGGAATATGCTGTGACTACTTTATATTTAAACCGCATGGATCTTATGCTTCAAAATCTTGTTGTTGAATTAAAATCTGAAGGGGATCGTAGATCTTCAAGGAGGGCTGATGCATCGCATTGCTCAATCTGAAAACCCTCGAATTGGAGAATCCTTTAATAAAAGAAAACCTTACCAACCTTGAAACAATAATAAAAAGTAGAATGTTGAAAATAAAAACAAGACGCTTATGTACAATGGATCCAAGGGGGCATGTTTCATTTGTGGGAAGATGTGACACTTTAAATCCCAATACCCAAACAAAGGGGATCCCAAGACACACAACCAAGGTCGTGACTACTTGTGTGTAGTAGTTGATTGTTTAACAGCTAATGTGTCTATTGATGATTGGTGGGTGGACTCTGGGGCCACTAAACACATATCCAGGTCTAGAGAGGGCTTTAAGAACTTAAATACTTTAAAATTGAGGAACATGTCATCTCTATGGGCAATGATTCTAAGTCTGATGTATTAGCTATTGGCACTTATAAACTAGCCATCCCAAATGAGAACTTCTTGCTCCTTTCTTTTACTCTTTATGCTCTTCCATGCGTTGTAACTTGTTGTCAGTCAGGAGACTTGATGCCAAGGGATATGCAATTCATTTCAAGGATAGGAAAGCTTCAATTGAGATTACTAGGAAAATCATTGTATGGGGGAAAGCTCGAGGGGATATGTATTTACTTGATAAAATGAATGAAATTTCATCTTCTTTTGCTTACTTGAATGTGTGTGATGATTAAATTTCTTTTTTGTGGCATATGCGTTTGGGTCATATTAGTAGAAATAGAATTTCTATACTTGTTAATGATGGCTTGATTCCTAAAATGACGAATTTAGATTTTTAAAATTGTGAACCATGTTTATCTAGTAAAATAAGTAGAAAACCCTTTGGTAAGCGAACTGGATCTTATGATTCATTGTCTATTATTCATTCTGATATTTGTGGGTCACTTAATGTAAAAACACATAGGGGTATAAAGTATTTTATTTCATTCATTAATGATTATTCGAGATTTGGTTATATTTATCTGATTAGTAGAAAATTTGATGCACTTGAAATATTTAATGAATCTAAATTAGAAGTTGAAAACCAATTAGATAAAAGAATTAAAATCCTTAGAACAGATCGAGGAGGGGAATATTGTTCTAATTTGTTTATTATCTTTTGTAAAGAAAATAGGATAATACACCATAAGACCATGCCCCACACACCCCAACAAAATGGTTTTGCTAAAAGGCGTAACCGAACTCTTATGGAAATGGTGCGATCAATGATGAGTCAAGCTAATTTGTCTTCAATTTTTTGGGGGTGAATCATTGCATATTGCTATATGTTTTTTAAACCGAGTTCCTTCAAAATCCATGGAGAAAACACCTTATGAGTTATGGACTGGACATAAACCTCGATTGGAACATTTAAAAATTTGGGGTTGTGATGCTTATGTACTTATCCCAAGCTATGAGAGATCTAAGTTGAAGGCTAAAATTAGAAAATGCTGATTCATAGGGTACTCTGCTACTTCTAAGGTTTATAGGTTTTATGACCTTGAGACCAAATCTTTAGTCGAATCTAGAGATGCACAGTTCTTAGAAGAACATACGAAAATAGACAAACTCTATCTTATATATATACATGAATTAGACAATAACAAAGGACTAAATGAAAACATAGAACATTATGAATCTAATGTAGAAAACCTTGATAACTATATAGATAGTGGGAATGATATATTTGAATTTACTAATGTAGATAACAGTGAACCGAGGAGAAGTTTTAGAAACAGGAGAGCACCATATCATTTATAACCATATCAGAGTTTTGTTTGCATGGACACTTTTGACCAATACTATAATTTTGCTTGCCAAGATATTCATGAACCTTCCAATTATAAAAAAGCTATTAATTCTGATGAATCTGATTTTTGGAATAATGCTATGAATGAAGAAATGGATTTTATAACTAAAAACCATGTATGGGAGTTGGTAGATTTGCCTAGTAGGAGAAAACCCATTGGTTGCAAATGGATATTAAAAAGAAAACTCAAAGCTGATGGTAATATAGATAAATATAAAAGAAGACTTGTTGCTAAAGGATATAACCAAAAGGAAGGTATAGATTTTGTTGATACTTTTTCTCCAGTAGTAAGATTTTCTTCTTTTAAAATTTTGATGTCTATTGTGGCCAACCTTGATTTAGAATTGTTTCAAATGGATGTTAAAACTGGATTTCTCAATAGAAAATTAAATGAAGAGATATATATGTTACAATCTGAAGGATATATTGTTGAAAGCAAAGAAAATAAAATGTGCAGACTAAGCAATCTTCTAGACAATGATAGTTACAATTTCATGATGCAATTATGAAACTTGGTTTTGCTTCTAATGAATGTGATCATTCTATTTACATTAAGAATAGTAGGAGTAAGATAGTGATATTGTTTTTATATGTGGATGATAGTTTGATTGCTGGAAATGATATAGATATGATTAATGAAACAAAATCATGGTTGAAATATAATTTTAAAATGAAAGATATGGGAGTTGCATCATATGCTTTAGGAATTGAAATGACAAGAGATAGATAAAAAATGATGCTCAGCTTATCTCAAGAGCATTATTTAGAATCTGTTATTAAAACATTTAAAATAGATTTATGCAAGCCGGTCTCCACCCTTGTTGATAAAGCAGTTAAATTATCCATTGATTTATGTCCTACTAATGATAATGATGATATGAGAAATATTCCATATGCTCAAGCAATTGGGTGCACTAATTATGTTGTGTCATGCACTAGGTTAGATTTATGTTTTGTTGTTAGACTTGTTAGTAGGTATCAAAGAAACCCCAAAATGATACACTGGCAAGCAATAAAAAAGATATTAAGATATATCCAAGCAACAAAGAAATACAAGTTGCACTATCAAGGTTCTTCCCTTAGGCCTCAGGGTTACTCTGATGCAGATTGGAGTGTAAATCCACTTCAGGTTTTATTTTCATGCTTGGTGGAGGTGTTGTATCATAGTTCAGTAAAAAACAAGATTGTGTTGCTTTATCAACCATGGAAGCAGAATATGTGGCTTACAATTTAGGATCACAAAAGGCCTTTTGGTTGAGAAATTTCCTCATGGATTTAAAATTGGAATGCATTAAAAATGGACCTATAAACATGTTATGTGATAATCAAGCAACTATTGCCATTCTCAAGGATTTGAAAATAAACTCTCAATCCAAGCACATTAGCATGAGGTACCACTATATTCGAGATGTAGTGGAATATGGAGATAAAACAGTTGATTATATAACTTTAAATGAGATGATTGCAGATCCATTGACTAAAGCTTTAAGCAGGGAAATTTCGAGAAACATAAAGCAGCTATGGGATTGAGATAAGTCTAAATGGATATCCAATAATGGTTCATAAAATCATATTGGTTGGTATATGAAAATCCCATGTGGAAAACATGAAGCAATGCCATATATAAGGTGTCAAAGAGCCTTCAGGCTGGGTATATGGAAATTCCATTTAAAAAGCATGAGGCAATGCCATGTACAAGAATTTAAATAGCCTTCAGGCCAAGTGGGAGATGTTGGAAATTTTGCCTATCAGGTCCTTTTATCCTAGGAATTTATTTTTTTCAATAATGGTACAAAAGCCATATTGAATAGTATATGTGAAATCCCATGTAGTTGACTTGAAGCAATGCTATATACTAGGATCCATTTTGGAGCTTTTATAGGATGTTGTACCGGTATGAAAACCCAGTGTCACTGGAGGAAAAAATCCAGTGATGTGTTTCAATTCTTTGTAAGATTTTTTTTTTTTGTAAGAATGCTTGAATGACATCCTATTATGAGAGTCATTAGTGCACTAATGACAGGTTTAGTTCATTACATAGTATTAACAGTTTGATGACAACTTGTTAATCCTAATTGGTTGCACTTAAGGAAATTAAGACATGAGTTATACTTGGATCTCAACTCCTATAGACCATAAATGTGAGTGTTACAAAAATATGGTTCTCTATAAAAAGAGGTTAATCCCTCAAGTAAGAGAGAGAATGCTGGAATATTGGTGAAGGAGAGAGAATAATTGAAAATTGGTGAAGGAGATTCACCTAGAGGACTCTCAAGATAGCCTGTCATCGGATGGCGTGGTTTTGATATGGAACCTTAGATCTCTCATATAATTTAAGGACAGATCCGAGTAAGTTGTTTATCGATTTGAATTTTATTTATTTGTTATTATTTTTATTGGACTAACAGGGCCAACCCGAACCCGACTAAATCCGGTGCCACCCTTAACTTTGAACCCTAATATTAGAAATTGCAATGCCACATGTAAGTGGCCTTCAAAATGAGAAAAAAAAATGCTCTCGACATGCCGAGACGAGCATATTGAGGACACTAATTATTTGAGTGGGCGAGGGTCTCTTTGTCAGTTTGTTTCACATGGCTGATTGGTTATCTCTACACCGAATAGTATTTATTATTTTATTTTTTTGTTGCCCTTCAAGTTTTTAGTAAAGAGCGAGTTTGGTTCACGTGGCTGATTTTGTTCTTATTATGAAAATGCGTGTCGCCCAATTCATTCCACAAGAGGACAAAGGCCAGGTTGTTCAAGGGTTTGGACAACAGAATTTGTCTTACAAACCCATACCAGGGAAAAATGTAGAATTTCAATTAAAAGCGTTAATACGAGAAGGGTAGATATCCTCAGGGAAAATTACAAAAACGCCTTTGACCCAATTTTCTTTACAACCTATTTTTCAATATTTACTCTCAAACAAACTTTTTTAGCAAATACCGTCAAGTCAAAAAATCATTATTTTTAGAACCAAAATGCCTTTTTCTCTCTTCTAACATCAACTACTTAACTTTTTCCATAACATACAAAAAGGCAGTCCGACAGTATAAACAAGCGGTTCGGCAGTATCCCAAAGCAATCCGGCACTGACAAAAAATGGTTCGACAATAGGCCCTTACGGTTTGGGACTGCCGAAGAGTAGTCTGGCAATAGGCCCATGCGGTTTGGTACTGCCAAAGAGCGGTCCGGCAATAGGCCCATGCGGCCCGGCAACAGGCCCATGCGATCGAGCAACAGGCCCACGTGATCTAGCATCAGGCTCAAAGTGCATAGTCTGGCACTTTTTTTAGTTTAACGGGGTCCGACAATTGGTACGTGGCTGTCCAACATCCCATATAGGCCCAAGTGAATGTCCAGCCAAAATTAATTATTTATGTACGAAAAAGAGTACTTTCGTCAAAAAAATATACCTTTTTTTTACTTGAAAGTATTTACTAAAAAAGCATATTTTGAAAAGAAAGTAGGAAAAAAAGTTTAGTTGAAGATAAGTTGCATAAAAGACCTATTTTTTAGGGTTATTTGTAATTTTCCCTATCCTCAAAGAGCTCATATCATTCCACAAAATCAATGGAGGGATCAAAAAGTCATATTTGCCATGCGTGGTTGACCTTTTACGATTTATTTCAAAAAAGTTATCCCTTTCAAATTCATTAAAAAATTTCAAAATGTTTACTATTCAGTGTGAAACCTGACGAGCATGGGCATTTTAATAATTTGACTCGTGGCATTCCAAACTTATTTTGTCAAGGGCTAAGAAGTATAAAATAACAAAAGTACCCCTGGTTCTATATTGCTAACTCTATATTTTGGACGTTTGGTAATTCCATTTCTTACTTGAATAATCAGAAGTATTTTTGTAATTTACTTGAACTACTTAAGTATGCTAAATTACTAACGGGTGTGGTTTCTATAGGGCAGAGGCTCTAAAAAATCAAAGTAAAGCGTACTTTTTAAATAGTATCGAAAGATGTAGTTGTATTATTGAAAATCTTTGTGATGACCTGAAAATTTATTTTTATATCTAATTATAAAATGTAAAGCTTAAAAAATAGTGTAGATCAAGCGAATCTATAAATACTTGAAAGCCTTGAAAATTGAAGGCCCAAAAATGTACTAAAAGATGCATTATTTCTAAAACTTGAAATTCATTTTTTCTCATGTCCATGAATCTTGGGTCGAGATGATCAATTTGAGGATTTTTGGTCTTCAAAACAACCTTTTTTAGTGAAATTTTTAAGGTACGCCATAATTTGATTGTTTAGAGCCTCATACTTATATAAAATTTTTCCATTACTAAAATACCCCTAGTTATTTAGAATTCTCAACCATAAACATAGGTAATTTGGAAATTTGTAGCAATTTTTGTTGAGGTATATTTATGGAATGAAACGTAAACCGATAATAAATAAGATAAACTAAATTCTTGATAATTTTGTGATATAATTAAGGCTCTTAGATAAGTTCCCATAAAAGAATACCAGACTAATATTACAAATCTATTAATGTCATGAAGCCACTCTTAATAAATCTTTTGAAGGTCGATCCTAGAAAAATCTCACATTAAATAATTCTATAACTGTTTACATCAAAGTGGCAACAGAGAGATTCACTATTTAATAGTCAAGCCATTTCCTCTGTCATTTTAGAATGTCTTTAGTTCATCTACATTTAGAAAGCATGAAGCTCAAGAATAAAAGACGAATAAAATAATAGAGCATGATCGATAGTGTCTCGAATATAACAAATAATACGTATAATTATCGAGTAAATAAAACGAGGGGCACTCAAAAATTGATTGACAAGATGAACAATATAAGTTGTCTGGCCGAGAGATGATCAAATAAATCACGCTTCGAACATGATGCTTATAAATGTGGGATAAAAAAGAGGGGTTCACCATATGTAGAATGAATTTTGACATTCAGCTCAATAGATGTGTCAACATGCTTTGTATCAATCAACTAGACAATCTTGAGAAACAATATATGTGGCATATTTGAGTTGTGAGAGCAAATACCCACGGGAAGAATAAGTAACACTAGGCCTAAAAAATATTTTAAGAATATGTAATCTTTCATCTCTAAAAGTTGATTAAGTTGCTATTTGATTAGATGTATGGTAGCTGCATCATCACTAGAAACTATCACATCATCAACATAGGCTAGGAGAATTCATGACCTCTAGGTGTGACTAAGACAAACATGAATGGGTCCTGATGACTCCGCCCAAAACATATAGAGAGAACAAAACAACAAAGTTTTTCAAACTAAGTACGAGGAGCTTGTTTAAACCCATAGAATGTGCACCGTAGTCGATAGAATCTGTTGTCAGGATCAGAAACCCTAGGAGGTACAAGATTGCAACTGAAAAATACATCTTTGATATCAAGTTGATAATAGAGGCCATTGGAGAATAATAACTACATAAATCAAGGTGCGAACTCTAGTCATGTGGACAACATAAGGAAGGGTCTCAGCAACATTAGCTCCAAATTGTTGATTAACTTTTAGTCACAAGCCATTCCTTGTAGCTCTCGATATTGCCATCAACTTAGTTTTGATTGTGTACACACAGGCAGCCAATGCCTCTTTTATCTTTGGGAAGATGAATAAGATTCTAAGCATACATTATGTCAAGGGCAATCAATTGTTCTACCATGACATGTTGCTACTCTGGCTGTTTGGCAGCATTTTTCATAAGTCTAGGGCTCAGAGTAAGAAAGAAATGAAGCAATAGAGGGTCAATACTTAAGTTAAAATGTTTCATAATCAACAAAACGAGCAAGTAAAAAGGGACACGAGTACTATGATGGACAAAAGGCATTTGTATAGGAGCAGTAGGTGCAGATGCAGGTGCAGGTGCATTGCTTGAAGTAGTTTATCAATAGTAGTTGAGTGTTCTACAATTAGACCCATCTATAGGAGGCATCAGTGAGATTGCAAGGACACAATTTTGGTGAGTCAACCGACGCATCTATTATCATGCGGTTCTTTATTTATCTAACATTCATCTCTAAGATGGATGTTAAAAAATGGTATATCTACTAAAAGTTAAAATGGACGGTGAAGAAAGGAAATTAAAACATAACATTTATAATACCAAATTAAGATAATTGTCATGGTTGAATTACTAAACATTAATATTTTGGATCGAATATATATCTTTGAAATATATTTTGTAAGACTCCAAAAAAATAGCATAAGTCGGCTGACTCACCAAACCCTTTTCCAAGTTGCAAACATAGGATAAATATCATTAGAGAAAAGGACATGAAGATAAAGTAGAGGTCACCAACTTTATATCAGGCCCAATCAGTTTTCCTGACTACTAATCCTGCACATGACATCCAAAGGTAGTGAAAACAACATTAGAATTGGAACGAGTAATTTAACCACTAGAAAGCATATTCATAGCGATGGAGAGAACATCATAAAAATTCAGTTTAACAAAAGAATTAGAAGATGTAGTAATTGAGCCAAATTTAGAGACTTTCATAGCATTGCCATCGATTAGAAGATGTAGTAATTGAGCCAAACTTAGAGACTTTCATAGATTTACCTAAAACTTAGATTTACCTAAAACTTATAGACTTTCATTGGCTATCATATGTGAGAAGCATCAAAGTCTACTAACCAGGAAGCTAAAATAATGATACCTAAAATAAGAGATGTAGATTCGTTGGATAATCGGGACTGTGAGAGAAACTTCTGAAGTTGTTCCATTGTAAGAGTGATTGATGAAGAAGCAGCACCAACAACTTATGATGTTACGCCATTGCTTGAGTACCAGCAATAATGATAAATTGATCATGAATGCATCCCTCTAAAGGTTGACTTGACTCGGTTGCTATTGAGCCAATAATTTTATTTTAATTATTTAGTTTTGACTAGCCAGAATGTAAGCAAAACAAAGCTATGATCAATAAGATCCATAATTGATGAATCTCTAAATGAGATTCTCTCACCAAAAAAAAAGAAGAAAAAATGCAGGTCTTCAAACATTAGCCCCTCTCCTTTCCAATATTAACATAGGTGCAAGTCCTTAGAATATATGATGATGTTATCACATAAATGTTTCCCACTCATAACGATTAGTCATGTTTCGCTTTGTACAAACACCACAGCGAATGAATTGTTGTCAAATCGGGATAACCCAATCACTTCTTTTGAGCAAATCGGGATATCTCAAATCCTACTAGATGTAGTGAGAACTACACCCCTATGATTTCAATACTCAAATAACATGCCCAAGATGCAATAATAAGTGTAATATAATTGAAAAAATATAATAATAAAAAAAACAAATAATATGAGAAATCATCGAACTACAACACAAATAGAAATAGAGAGGGACACACACATATACGTGGTTCACCCACAAGGGGCTACGTCCACGAGCAAGACGGTAAGGTGCATTCACTATCAAGAGGAAAACTAACAAGATTGAGATTATGTAGAGTTACCTCATACAATATCAAGGAATGTACAAACTAAGAAATTTCTACCACAAAACCACATATAGTCGACTCCTTTTTTCGATTCACCGCAGCTGTGAAGAAATACCGACAAAAACGGCCCAAAAATGAGCCCAAATGGTGGCGCTAGGGTTTATTCGCAAAAACCCCAAATTTTCTCCCCCAAACCTCTCTCATGCCAACGCACTTATTTTTCTCACTCACCCGAACGTCCCTCAACCCACGTTTTCATCCGCACGTCTCTCTCTATATAAAGCCCCTGTTAAGAGCCTCCACTCTAACTTATCTACTTGGAAGGTCTTTGTAAGCATATCCGCAAAGTTTTCTTCGGTCTTGATCTTAACCAATTGAACTCTTCCATCTTCAACGACTTGCCGGATATAGTGATATTGAACCAATATGTGCCTTGACCTCCTGTAGTGAACTGGGTTCTTGACCAAATGGATAGCACTCATATTGTCATAAAATAGTTCCATGGGCTAGCACATAATGCCCATCTCACCTATCAACCCTTGAAGCCACACAACTTCTTTTGATGCCTCCGTAGCCACCATGTACTAGGCTTCCATAGTTGACAAAGCTACCGTGTCTTGGAGCCTTGACGCCCAACTAACTGGTCCATTTGCAAACCGAAAATAAATGCGGTAGTTGAACTACCTCTATCAAGATCACCAGCAAAATTTGCATCCACAAAACCTTGTATTGGAATTGAGCCCTTGCCAAATGTGATTGCATAACTAGCTGTACCTCTTAAGTCCCGAAGCAGCCATTTTGTTGCTTCTCAATGAGCCTTTATGGGGTGTGTCATAAACAGACTTAGAACAACAATCGCATGCGCGATATCCGGTTTTGTACATACCATGACAAACATTAAACTTTCAATCGCATTTGAATAAAGAACCTTAGCCATGCTTTTTCTTTCTTCTTCCATCTTTGAACTTTGCATTGAAGACAATTTGAAGTGAGGCGTTAGGGGTGTCTTTTCCGGCTTTGCATCTTTTATGCTAAATTTTTCAATTTCAATCCCAAGGATTTGCCTTGCCGGCCCGAGATCTTTCATCTCAAATCTTTTGCTCAAAGAAGTTTTGAGTTCATCAATTTTTGTCTTATCTTTGCATACCAAAAGCATGTCATCCACATATAAGACTAAAATCAAGTATGTACCATCATCAAAGAACTTTAAATAGATGCAATGGTCATACTTACTTCTTGTGTACCCAAGGCTCATCATGAACATATCAAAGGTTCTATACCATTGTCTTGATGCTTGCTTGTGCCCATATAAGGACTTCTTCAATTTGCACACAAGTCCTTTGCCCTTCTCTATGAAGCCTTTCAGTTGTTGCATGTACACTTCCTCTTCAAGTTCTCCATGCAAAAAAGCCATATTCACATCCATTTGCTCAAGCTCTAAATCGTGCATAGCAACTAAATCAAGCACCAAGAGAATTGAGACCAACTTGACAACTAGTACAAAAATTTCATCAAAGTGAATCCATTCTTTTTGTGAAAAACCTTTTACCACCAATCTTGCCATATATCTTTCAAGCTTTCCATCAAGCCCTTTCTTTATCTTGAACACCCATTTACAACCAATGGCCTTTCTACCTTTTGGCAGCTCCACCAAATCCGAAGTCTTGTTTCTTTGAAGGGTCAATATCTCCTCTTCCATAGCTCTTTTCCAATGCTCGGTACAATTGATATCAATGGATTCATGAAATGATGTTGGCTCTTCATTTTCGGCTATTAAAGCATGCAAAGTATTTGGATCCACATAATCTTTGGGTCACCTGAGAGAACGAGTTTCTCTAGTAGAGCTCCTATGTGCCAAAGGCACAACTTCATCATGATGGCCATGTGGTTCTTCATCTTGACTTCTTAGTTCTCCATGCTCTTCACTATGATCAAAGGGTATATTCTCATAAGGCATAGTTGCACTTGGTGGAAGTGTTTTGGGGTTGCCGTGAAATTCTTGGCTCTCTTACTGCACTTCTCGACCATTGCCATTTATCATCATCCCCTTTGTCAAATACCTTGGATTCATAAAAAAGCACATCACGGCTAGTGATTACTTTTCGGATACTTGGATCCCATAACCGGTACCCCTTCACACCCTTGCTATAACCCACAAAGATGCACTTCTTTAACCATGGATCCAATTTGTTCATTTGGCAACTTGGAACAAGTGCATATGCGTCACAACCAAAATTTTTTAAATCGGACTAGTCTCTTGGAGTTCCATACCATACCTCATTAGGAGTTTTGCTTCCCAAAGCTACCGAAGGTGATCAGTTGATAAGATAACAAGCCATTGATACGGCTTCTGCCCATAATTCTTGTTCTACGTCGGCGTTGCTTAACATGCACCTCGCACGCTTCATCAAAGTGTGATTCATCTTCTTGGCGACACTATTTTGTTGAGGATTGTAGGCATTTGTGTAATGCCTAGTAATTCCCTCGGCCTTGCAAAAAAATTCGAACTCCTTTGATACAAACTCTCCACTTTTCCTTTCTCTGCTCTCTCTCCCTCCAAAACGTACTCATAGGCTCAAGCAAGGGAATGGAATTTTATTGAATCTTCAAGGAATCCACTCAAGACCGAGAGGTAGTGGGGGGGGGGGACTTTTTTTTTTTACAATGAGGTAGTGCTTGTTTATATAGAGTTGTGCCAAAAAATGGGTGGATTGATCAAAATTAGACCTAATTGCTGAAAATTAAGATTTAATTGAATTAAAAGAAATTATAAAATGAGTGCAAAAGGACTGTTTTGCCCTTGCCTAACAATGTGTGGAACGCTAAAACAGTCCCTGTGGCTACTCGAGAACTTGCCTGATCTTTCGTGGCTGATCTGGGGTTGTTCTGATGCTCGTTTGATTGAAAGATTATTGTTTTCTTATAGGGATCGACAAGGCGATTGTTGTGATACCAACTTTGAGCCATGAATCATATTTTTGAGTCATAATCATGAGACTTAAAATTTGTTTGAATCTTGGAAACTTCGGATCGGTAGTGCCATCTTTCCTTAATGTTTTTCTGTGATTTCTTGGTTGTAGCGCACTAAGCATGTCATCACGATCATGTGGCAACAGGCGAAACACGATTTGGATCCCGAACGAAGATTTCGCAATTTTTGAGTTTTGGCGGCCGAAATTTCTGTAACTTCGTCGGCTTCATGCATGAAAACTGACTGTCCATCATGTACATGGTTCGGTCCAATGATAGCTCTGAACCTTACGCACACAATGGAATTGGTTTTGCGTTGATTCGTTACGCGATTGTCTTGATTTGGTTCATTGCGTGAGGCGTGTCACTGTTGAATTTTCTACAACTTTTTCACGGATTGACAACTTCTCTCTAGCTTTTCTCCTTGCTCGGATATTGTCTCATGGCTTGCCACATATTGAATTGTTCGTCTCAAACACGAACACGCTCACCAAATTTGGGGGCGATCCGATTTGGAACGGGTGAGTTACGGGCCCTGAAAGTGACTGTCCATGACTGCAAAAACAGCCACCTTTAATGGTTTTTTGGTGCAGTGAGGTCATACGGGACTAGTGTGTGACCTCTCCTATTTCAATGTTTTGCTCATATCTTTGTTCTGGAGTGTCTGATCAAGATGAAACTTAGTCCATAGGGGTTTTTGATCGTGTCGGATCAAATGGTGGTAGTTCCATAGGGATTTGTGCTACCGAAAATGTAGCTCGAGTTGTAGGGTCCGTTTCAGGGTGCTAGAGGGAAAATTTTTTGAAAACTATTTCTTTGTGTTCAGTGCCTTAGACATGTCTGATCATGATGAAACTTGGCACGTGATATTTTGAAGTGCTGATGATGATCTTGAGAAGTTCTGGGGCCATTCTGAGACTGTCAAGAATTTTCCACTGTTTTGTAGGCTTTATTGACCTACTTCCTACCAGGGACCAAGGTGATGAAAAATACGTTCAAACAACATGCCTCGCCGAATATCGTGCCTCAAGAGAAGAAATAAGGTCAAAAATTCAGAAGTTTTCCTTCGAATTTTACATTTTTCCTTCCTAGCCATAGGACCACGTGAACGTCGAGGAGATTTACATAATGGTGTAACTAGGCTCCTCAAACGTAGAGATGCATTGTTCGCGGGTCCGTCCGTGAACACTTTAGGGGGAGAAGAGACTTTTTTGGCAGTGTTTGTTTGCTGCTTCACCAGGTTTGCTTTTGACGATCAGAGTACCACTATTGGTCTCGTCTACCGAGTCCAGTTAGGAGCAGGTTCTATTAGCAGGTCCTAAAGGTCTGGTCATGCCGACTAGGAGAGCTGAAGTCTCTGACAGATTTCACCCTGGTTTTTATAGTTTCTACCTTAGAAGGATGATGGCTGCGCTACTTTGTCATGTTGCCTCATGGAGAGAGGGGTCTATAGAAGAAGAAGAGGGCAAGCACATTTCATGCATGGGGAAAAATGTTCATACGAGAAGAAGAAGGCATGCACACTCCATGCATGGGGAGGAGGTCTATAAGAGAAGGAGAAGGCATGCACACTCCATGCATGGGGAGGAGGTCTATAAGAGAAGGAGAAGGCATGCACACTCCATGCATGGGGAGGAGGTCTATAAGAGAAGGAAAAGGCATGCACACTCCATGTATGGGGAGGAGGTCTATAAGAGAAGGATAAGGCGAGCACACTCCATGAATGGGGAGGAGGTCTATAAGAGAAGGAGAAATCATGCACACTCCCTGCATGGGGAGGAGGTCGATAAGATAAGGAGAAGGCATGCACACTCCATGCATGGCGAGGAGATCTATAAGAGAAGGAGAAGGCATGGACACTCCATGCATGGGGAGAAGGTCCTTGGAGAAGGGATAATGACTGGGTTACGTTGTCACCTAGCACTGAAGAAGGATGTCGACTGGGCTACATGTTCACCCAGGACTGAAGAAGGATGTCAGCTGGGCTACCTATTCACCCAGGACAGAAGAGGGATGTCAATTGGGCTACTTATTCACCCTGGACTAAAGAAGGATGTCGACTGGGCTACCTGCTCACCCAGGACTAAAGAAGGAAGTCGATTGGCTACCTGTTCACTCAGGGTCGAAGAAGGAAGTCGACTAGACTACCAATTCACCCAAGACTAAAGAAGGACGTCGACTGGGCTACCTATTCATCAAGGACTGAAAAAGGATGTCGACTGAGCTATCTATTCACCAAGGACTGAAGAAGGACATCGACTGGGATACCTTTTCACCCAAGATTGAAGAAGGATGTCGACTTGGGCTACCTATTCACCCAGAACTAAAGAAGGATGTCGATTGGGCTACCTGTTCACTCAGGACTGAAGAAAGAAGTCGACTGGGCTACATATTCAACCAAGACTGAAGAAGGATGTCGTCTGGGCTACCTGTTCACCCAGGATTGAAGAGGGACGTCGACTAGGCTACCAACTCACCCAAGACTAAAGAAGGACATTGGATGGGCTGCCAGTTCACTCAGGACCATAGAAAGATGTCGACTGGGCTACCCGTTTACTCAAGACTGAAGAAGGACGTTGACTAGGCTAACTGCTCTCCCAGGACTAAAGAAGGACATCGAATGGGTTACCTGCTAACCTAGGACTGAAAAAGGAATGTCCAGGGATGATTTTAACATCTACACTCTGTTGGACGTCTTGATGATGAAGGGAGTGCTGATTGAAGTCACCTGTGGAAGCGAATGTTACATCAACCTATTTATTGGTCTAAGCATCCTTCGTGGATTTTTGCTTGAACTTGGGAAGTGGCGCCGTAGAGGCAGTTTTCACCAACTTGGTTTTTTTATTTTGGGGTTCTTTTACCCATGATCTTTCAGCCATGTCCACCCTTTTTGTCCATTTTTACTCACGATGCCTTTTCGGGTTTTCACTGTGCCCGATTTTTATTCACAGAACTCTTTTAGTCACGGTTTCGTGACCATGCCCGTTCATCATTTTTACTCATACTGTTCCCTTGTTTAGGTATACACCCTACCCGTTATTTCTTTTCTTTTTCTTTTTTTTATTTTTTATTTTTATTTTTTTGTGAGGGCATGTTTAAGGTCATGCCTCTGGGAGCTGTGCGAAATAGTTTAACGTCATGCGATCTGGATGTATGCTATGGTTTAAGGTCATATAGCTAGACTGTAATATTGATGGATGACAGTCTATGAAGGCCATGGAGTGAGTATGGTGGTGGTTTAACTCACTTAGGGAGATGGCTAGAGGCTACCCATGAGAGATGGGTGATGTATGAAAGGTGAGTGGATGATGGCCACCTACTAACTTACAACGAGTATGGATTATGGGATGGTTCGTCATTTTGCGAGCATGGGTGAGACTCATTGGGGAATGATGTAGGGTGATGAACTCATGGGGAGGAAATGAAGGTGATGAGTGCACACTAACAGGTAGGTTAGGAAAGGCATCCATGGAAGTGCACGTAAAGGCATGTGCGCGTATGTGGGGGCGAGTTTATGGTCATGCCTCCTGAACCTGGGCAAAGCAGTTTATCGTCATGCGGCCAGCACATGCGCTATGGTTTAAGGTCATATAGTTGAACCGTGGTTATGCAGTTTTAAAGTCATACAACTAGGACCATGCAGTTTAAGGTCGGGCAACTTGTCCTCCACTATAGTTTAAAGTCATATAGATCGGACCATGGTGTTGTTTAGTTTAACATTGTGTGACCGGGATGTAGATTATGGTTTAAGGTCATATAGTTGGATCGTGGTTATGCAGTTTTAAAGTCTTACAACTAGGACCATGCAATTTAAGGTCATGCAACTTGACCTCCGCTACAGTTTAAAGTCATATAGTTTGGACCCTGGTTATGCAGTTTATGGTCGCACAGCTAGGACTATAGTTATGTAGTTTAAAGTCATACAACTTAGGACCATGCAGTTTAAGGTTGTGCAACGAGACCTCTGCTACAGTTTAAAGTCGTATAGTTTGAACTGCGGATTTTAAGGTCGTGCGTCTAGACCAGGGATGTGCAGTTTAGGGTCATGCAGCACGGATCATAGTTATGCAGTTTAAAGTCATAGAACTTAGGACCATGCAGTTTAAGGTAGTGCAACTAGACATCCGCTATAGTTTAAGGTCGTATAGTTTGGACCACAGACTTTAAAGTCATGCGTTTAGACCAGGGTCGTACAGTTTAGGGTCATGCAGCATGGACCGTTGTGTAGATCGCCATGTAGGTGGAGCTCCATGGGGAATAGGCCTGTGCACAGTAATCTGACTCCCTGAGGATAACATGGCTAAGACCATCCACAAACTAAGGGCTAGGTGGAAATGGTGACCTGATGAAGGATGACCAGCAGAAGTGGACCTCGCTATGGTTTTTATGGGGGTAAAGTACTCTCTGGGTATTGGGGAGGTGAGAATGACCCTAACTTCATTGAGGATGATGGGTCGCAGAATGGGTGTGACTCCTAGTGGGGGATGAGGGACAACTCATGACTCCATTGGGGAGGTCACAATTTAGGTGCAACAGCTTGGGTGTAAGTCCACGAGGGATAGTGGTAGGGCATACACTGCTTGAAATACGGTGGGCGCCATGTGTAACGCTGATGGTTTGTTGCGAATTTTCAACTGGCATTGAGTTCTCACAACGCAACCGACGCTGTTCAGCTGGTGTTGTGAATGACCCATGATATTATTTGAAGTCAACTGATGCTGAGTTAATCAGTGCTAGGGTCTTTTCGAAGACACACCCTGTGCTAAGTCAACTGATGCTAAGGTTGTATTTGGAAACACAACTGGCATTAAGTCAACTGACGCTAGGGTTGTTTGGAAATTTACTCGGCACTGCGTCAACCGATACTGGGGAAGGATTTGGAAACACGCTCGGTGCTAAGTCAACTGGTGCTAGGGTTGTTTTGGAAATCCACCCCTTGTTGTGTCAACTAGCGTTGGGGATGGATTGATGAGAGTTACCTCGAGCCTTGTGTAACCTGGCTTGTTGTCGCTTGGCTTCCCTTGGACGCAACTGGATTTCCCAATTTGTGAGGGCATTCGAGGGTAGTGTAGTCCATATAAGGGGGTAAAATCTCGTTTTCCCTTATTTTCACCAAAGGTAAAAAAAAAAAACTTAAACACAAGTTTTCTTTAACCATGAGGAGAGAGCGCTCGTTTATAGTTTCCCACAAGCAGTGGGACTTTAGCAACTGTCTCTATGAGGAAGGTTCTTCGGCAGGCAGCAGGCTTCCAGTCAAGGGTCCTGTAGAGAAGACCTTCGTTGAACAAACTTCACCATGGATTCGGTGAGTTTACGGAGAAAGTAGTAGAGAAAGGAGAGCTTTTCGAGAATCTTTTCGGGAATCAGAGGAGGCTTCGACTATCATTTTTCTTTTGGGAAGAGCCAGGAAACACATCAGTGAGTATTTTCGAATGTCTTGAGGGCTTTTTAAGGGTTTGTTGAAGTTTTTTGGAAGTTGTGGAAGTTTTTCGGTACTTTCGTGGTGTTGTAGAGGTTTCTGAAGACTCAGGGGAAGTCTGCAGAAGCCTTCCGGTGCGATTCATGTGAAATCCAAGCTAAAACGTTAAGCAAGAAGGTTTTCCAGTGAGTTTTCGACCGTGTGGGAGCAATTTCGACAGAAGACGAATGGCCAAAAGAGGTGGGCCATACTGCTGCAGGAGGTGAACCATCGTGGGGAAAGTGTACGGTTGCCAGAGGTGAACTGTTGTTCTTGGAAATCGTACGGTTATCAGTTGTGCGTGTGTGAGGTGGCATTGAAGGACGTGGTGACGGCTGTCTGTTGGCATGACTAATTTTGAGGTGTCACGTCTAGGATTCGTGGCACGTATGAGAGATTCACTTTCAGCCGGTGCTGGACTTATACAAACTTAACCAGCGCTGGGGTGTTGGCATTCATTCTGCGCAGAGTGCTGAAAGACTCAATAGACGCTAGTTGTTAGCATTCAACAAGTGCTGAGTGCTGAAAGACTCAACTGGCGCTAGTTTTTGATATTCAACCGGCGCTGGGTATTGAGAAGCTCAACTGGTGTTAAGTGTTCGACAAACTCACCTGGCGCTAATCGTTAATACGCAACTAACGCTGAGCATTGAGAAGTTCACCCGACGCTAAGTGTTTTGAGAGGATCAGCCGACGTTAAGTGTTGGATAGACTCAACCGGCGCTGTTCCAGTGCCTTGGCAACTTTTGGGAGTGAACCACTCAGCCCTTTGTAATGGCTGGTTCCTCTTACCAAATCCCTAATGTGAAGAGGCTCCCCAGGGAAGGGGAAATCAGCGTTCATGACTTTATGGGTGAAGTTTTATCAAGAGGTGAACCCATTTGGCTGACCCAGCTGGTGTGTGAACCATAGTGGCCTCGTAGCGTCACTGTCATTACTGATCTTGTATGCTTTTAAGTGAGGGAGGGCAATGGTGGCAACATTTGTATTGAAGAAGGGATGGAACTTCTTCATTGTATGCATCGAAACATAGCTTTAGGGGAGAACTTGCCCACCTTGGGGAAGCGAATGGTCCAGGCGAAGGGATTATTAAGGTGGTCGGCAAAAGGCCTCCGGATTCAGGGAGAGCACCATTACCTGAAGGGATATGCTTCCTAGACTATCAAGGTATTGGCTTCGTATGGAAGGGATCTTGAGAGTGCTTCGCTATTAGTGGCGGTCTAGTGTTCGGGCAGCTACTACAATCGTTGCTCTAATACAGCAAAGGTATTGATGGAGACATGGAGCCATGTAAGTAATACTTGGCTTCTTGGTCATGGCGAAGTGGGAATCTCGTTACTGGATCTTCACTTTATTGGAGGTATCTCGATGCTCGGGGCTATGTATGACGAGTTTTTGCCCTCAAACTCAATCATCTTTGGTGGTGTTCACTTAGGGGTGAAGAGCTGCCGGCCAGTCTTCCCAAGATCTTTGAGGCCTACCAGTCAATTGTTGGCCGATCTAGTAATGGTAGGGTCACCTTTACAGACTAGGTGAAATTCTTTTGTGGAGATTATCTTGAGGGCGATTTAGGTACCCCAAAGGGGAAAGGGAATGCAGATGCAAAGGAGAGGCCTCCTATATATCAGCTCAAGGTTGATGATGACCGTGTCTTCTTAGTCGCCTACCTAGCCTTATTCTTGTGCAAATTCGTGTTTCTTGGCTGAGGGAACGAAATTCACCCAGGGGTACTATATGTGGCATGCGACATGGCCAAAGGGCATGAGTATGCCCTTGCTCATCCAGTCCTGTGTAACATATACCATGGCTTGGGGGCCATCTCCCGTGGAAAGGCCTATAAGGGCAAGGAGGGAGAGAACAACACCATAGGAGGATAAGCTTTTCCTGGGGACTTTAAAACCCCAGTCCATGCACATTACATGTATGGGTGGCTAGGGGCTTATTTCCTTGAGACCTACGTCAAGCATTCATGCTCAGGAAATAAGTTGTGGCCCTTCTTGATGGAGATAGCGAACCAGAGGGCCATCTTCCATACCCCAAGGGAAGCTCGAGGTCTATTTGGAAATGATTCTTTGAACATGACGAGAGACCCTTTTCCTGTCAGGAGCTTCACTGACCGTGCTTTCGTCGATGAGTTGGGGAAAGAGTTTGATGGTGTCCCAACAAAAATTAAGGAACTCATGTTTATGTTGAGCATCAGAGGGGGAGTCTTACCTTATCGATCTCCACACAGTGCGCAGCTAGAGGGATATTTCCCCCACCGCTTCGCCCATCAACCCAGGCTTGACCAAAGCTGCCCCTTCTCGATATTCTTCGAGAAGCACCAGAGCAAGGTGTAATAGGGGAGGGCAGAGGAGCTTGGAACTTTTCGGGAGTGTTGGCTGCCAGAACATATATGAACTGCTTGCTCCATGTGTCTTGAAATGATAGAAACCAGCAAATACGTGGTACCTCACTTCGGTAGGAGAGTTCAAACAACCAAGGCATATGCGAACTGGTGGAGAATCACCAGTAAGGGCTATTGGGAGAAGGATCACCCTTGGAAAGGAGTGAATGGAAATTGGCACCAGGACACCCTGCAAAGAAGGCTGGCAGATGCTCTTGCTCCTGGTGAAATATTCGTCTTCGACTATCCCTCCAACTGGGGGGGTTTAGGGCTTCCACGTGAGATAGCAGTTGACGAGGCCTCATCAGAGTTCCTTGCGATGAAGGCGATGAATGGGAGTGTCTTCGACAATCTTATCTTGATCTTAGAATGGGATGAGGGGCGACAGGTCCCTGGTTATGAGAAGCGCCCACCATAGGACCTGAACGACCTAATCGAGAGCGGTCCCACAGTAAATTGGCTGGAGGGCCTCCTCAAGGGGTTGGATCTGAGGCAGCAGCTCCTACTCCAACAGGAGGAAAGAAACGAAAGCGCCCGACTACTGCAGACACCCGTGTAGTTTCTTCAGGTAGTGGGCGTACTCGGAGGTGGAGGAGCGACAAGCTCCCTGTGGTGTCAGAACCAGGAGGTAGCCTTTCCTCTTCTGATCTTTTAAGAACTCTTCTAGTATCCCCCTTTGTGCTTTCTGAACCATCTTCTGCTTCTGCTAAAAAGCTTTCTTTTTCTTCAGAAGCCGAGGCAGATGACTCTGAGAGCTCTGAGCCAATTGACATTGCTTCTGATTGGAAGGGGACTCCGGATCTTAGGGAGGAGCCCTCCAGTCCAGGGGTAGCTCCTGAGTTAGAGGCGGCTAGGATGGAGATTGAGGAGGATGAAAGCCCTGAAGTAACTACTCCAAAGAGGGGCTCTGATGTCGATGTGGCCTCCATAAATGAGGAGTTTAGTGCCTTGATCAAGGCTGGGGCTGTGGCTCAAGAAGAAGAGCCTAGACCAAGAGGTTGCTGGTCCTGTGGTCCCCAGTCACCAAGATGAAGGGCTTGAGCTCTTTGTGGCCAAAGTTCTGGCTGTTGAAGGTGAGGGCCAAGTGGAGGAAGCCATTGCTAGGGGTGAGTCGGCTGACGAAGGCCAAAGAGAAGGGGCAATTCCTAAGCTTGGTGATGCTAAGGTGACAGTTCAGGAGAGTGAAGAGCAAAGGGAATAGGTTCCTCTCCAGCCTATTGAGATCGAAGTGGAGGTCCTTGTAAAAGAGGGTCAAGACAGCGAGGCTGGCCTCAAAGAGGCTGTGCAGATTGAGACCGGGGCTGCTTATGAGCCTGACGGGAAAGAAGCTCTAGACTTTGCCCTTGTTTCAGAGGAACCAGTGGCTCAGATGGCTATCACTTCAACAAGCCCGGTCCTTGAGGTTGAGGTGTCTTCCCCAGTGGTGGCCTCAACAGCACCATCCAGGCTTGTTTTTTGTGGTGTTTCTAGCATGATTGAAGGCATTATTAGAGCAGGCCTCCAGGGCTTGAGGGAGTTGCCTTTCAATGAGTTGGGAGAAGGTTTGGCCAGGCTTAGGGAGTTTTCTGGGATTAATGCAGTCGAGACGGCGCCAAAGGTGCTTTCTCATTTTGATGCAACTCTAAATGAGTGGGAGAACTGGCCGTTGGGAGTGCTACATTGCGAGGAAGAAACCAGAAGGGTAGCCTCATTGGAAGAGTTAATCTTGTGCAGTGGCGAGAAGATAGATGCTTGTATTGAGAAGAAGGCCCTTATAGCTGGCCGTCAGCAGGACCTCAAGAAGGAGGCGCAAGGAAGCTTTAATAGAATGATTGAAGTTTGGGAGGCAATGCAAATACTGAAGGAAGAATTCACGGGCCTTGAGATGGAGATGGCTCAAAGGAAGGCCATGGAGGCCTCTATGGTCACAGATTTGTCCGAACTGAATGGCACAATTGAGTCGAAAACTATGGTGATGACAGCAGAGACTCAAACAGTGGCAAAGCAGAAGGAACGTGTTCAAGGCACTGAGACTGCTTCTGAAGCATGCAGTGCTATGATCGATAGGATGATTGATCGTTTCTGAGCATGTCATTCTCCCCTCTTTTTTTTCTTTAGTACCAGTAAAATTTTTGACTGATGAATAAAGCGCTTCTCTCTTTTGATTGACTTTATTGTATGACTTCATTTTCTCTTTACTTTTGTTACGCTTCATGTGATTCTTTTGAATGCCTCTCGACACTTCCATTGTCCTAAGAGACTAACACCCTAGGCCTTATTTTGCCCCATGGCGGGCTGCCACGGCTTAGATAGCTTCGAGATAGGAGGTCATTGCTTTTTCTCTTTTCAATGTTTGATTGGCCAAAGGCTCATAGTTCATTTTCCTCATGATTTGGTCAGCCTGATTGCTATAGATTGTTCAGTCAGGAGGGGCTTCAACTTCCATTAGTGGCACGTTTACTTCAAGCTCATCATAGCTTTCAGTCTTTGGCATGAACTCTTTGAGATTCTTTGAAGCGATAAGCCAGACTTCCCATTGGCTTTGGAGGCTACGGACTTCAGTTCTCAAGTTTCTTAGAGGATCCTGCCCTTGAGGGGAAGGAAGTAGCCCTTGTCCGAACTTCTCTCCTGAGAGGTCAGGGAAAAGTAAAACTTTTGGCTGAACAACGGTCCGAAGCACATCCTCTAAACTTATAGCAACCGGATTTTGAAAGACTTTTCGTAGCGGCTGTCGCGCTGCTTCGGCTTTCAAGAGTACAATGGGGATATGGAGGACTTTCTGATGCTTTGGCGTATAGATAACCCTTAGAGCTGGGAATTCTACCCCCATGGCTTGCTCGATCTCAGGAATGACTTTTGGTTCATTTTCTGGCCAAGGTGGCTCAAAATCGATGGCAGAGGGTAAGGACTCTTTTTCAAACAAAGAAGGAGTTTCTTAAGGGATAATAATTGGGATATTGGAATGAAGAGTAGTTAGGGGTAAAATTTTGCCCTGTCTTTCTTCTTCCTTGAACATGTTGGCTAACATCCTCCCAACATCCTCAACAATTTCATGAGACAAGGACACCGTCTTTCTTGTAGACTCGTGACTTTCTTCTCTTAGCTTCTGAGGCAAAGCCAGATCTATGAAAGACTATTTTGCATCTGTATAGTGAGTTTCAGCCACAGGGAATGGTCTTTTGTCAGCATAGACCGTATCCTGTCTCCCGTCTCAACTATACTTGAAACATTGGTGCAATGTTGATGGAACGACCCCCTGATCATGGAGCCCTGGTCGATCGAGGAGAATATTGTAAGAAGTGTCGGTGTCAATTAAATGAAACTGGGCGCAATGGTTCAACACACCGACCTTAAAACGAAGGCGTATCGTGCTAGCTAGTTTCTCTCCTAATTGGTTAAACCCCTGAATTGTGATGTGGGTTGGGGTACGGTCTTCGAACCTCAACCCTAATCAAGTAAGGATCCTTCTTGGAATGAGGTTGACCGCCGACCCTCCATCTAACATGATTCGGTTGATGGGGCATGCATGTAATTCACCAGCAACAAAGAGAGGGTGATTATGAAACTTTTCCCCTAGCTGCAGACCGTCTTCTGAAAATATGATTGGCATATATCCGTGTAGAATTGTTGGGTCTACCTCGATAAGTTCTACTTCAGTCTCATACACTTCTGGGTCAGAGAGAGCTTGAACCAAAGTCATTCGGTACTCCTTTGAAAGCATGAGGGTGTCGTAGACACTGAGAAGGGCTAGAAGCTTCCGTAGATGCCCTATCACATCATATTTTCAGGCTTCACCGTTTAAAGGGGTAGAAGGGATTCAGATGAAGAGGGTCATCAAAATTGATTATTTTGACTGCCTTGATCACCTCTCTAGTCAAAATTTGTAGACCTCTATCATGTTTAGCCTTGGGGTTTTGACGGACCTCTGGTAAAAACTGTGATCTAGGTCACGGTTTGTCAACTCTTCTTGCACAGGAGAGAGCTGTCTCCATCAGGTGTGGTAAAAGATGAGGGCTAGGAACTAGAGTCATCTTGGGCTGGGGAGGATGAAGAACTCGATCTTCTGTGGGGTCCATGCTTCGAGCTCTCTTATGAGCTCCAGAAACATGACCAAAGTGTTGGGGATGGTTTAGGATGGTACTCTTGGGGAAAACCTTCGAGTATCAAGGATGAAGGTGCTTGCTCGATGAAGAAGGAGGGAGTCGAGGAGGTCTAAGTTGAGGACGAGGGAAGGCCTGAGATGGAGATGCATGTGCACCCCTTGAAGAAGGCTCTTGAGGGACCTGGGTGTCCACCCGAGCTCGAGCAGGTGAGCTGGCCTTAAGAGGCCGAGAACTACGAACAGGTGCCTGTAAGAGAACAGGTGCAAGCCTGTCCCTTACAGGGTGTGCTTGCGTGTGCATAGGAGGAGGACAAGGAGGTCGTCTCCTGTGTACTCGAGTTGGTTCAATAATGGCATTGCCCTGAGTAGTGAGATGCACATGAGTGGCATGTGGAGGATCTGGCCATGGAAGGTTTGATCCTTGACACAGACTCGAGCTAACGAAGGGTTGGCCCGAAGTGTGACTTGAGTGGGTGACCCACGAGTCTTGTGGTGTGTGTAAGGGGTGGAGACTGTGGGGTTTCGACCTCTCACTGTTGAGCCTCTAGGGATAGAGACCCCTGGTGTAGGAATGTGGGGGGTAGCCTTATGGCTACCCACTGAAGCATTGGGAACTCGCTTGCCTTTTGCAAAAAGGGACTGAGCAGCCTTCCTGCATACCTCAGAAACATGGCTGGTAAGTGACTTGCTGATGGCTGGATGCTGCTGTGTGGGGCAACATAAGTGCCGTCCATGCAAGGTGCCTTGGTGGAACTTCCACCAGAGTGAAGAGATGGGGAGTAAGGGACCTTCAAGTCCCTCGTCACACTGGTTCAGGTTAAGGCCTAGGAGCTAAACAAGGGGTCTTTGTTGAAGAGGATGGTCGGGAACAAAGTCAAAGGACCTTGTTCCCTAGGGACACTCTCGAATAAGGGGATAAGAAAATCCCCAATCCGGATGAATGGGTTATAAACCCAACAACCATAAGTGAATGTGAAAAGATGATGAAAGAAGATAAAGAAGAAACTAGCCAAACAAGAACGATCCGACAAAGGGGTAGAAATTCCCCAGTGGAGTGGCCATGCTGGTTAGGTGCCTCAAACTCGCCCTCCAGATCCCTGGGGGATTGGGTGGCACGTGTATTGGGTTTCGGGGAAGACCCAGGATGTTTGTGAGATCGCTCTCTCGGGAACCTCGTTCAAAAATAAGGGCAGGTATTACCAACCGGTGAGAGACGAATTTAAAAGGTGCGTTCGGGACTTACTCGGGCTGACTCACATGGGCACCCTCTTAGATCACGAAGGAAGACCCCCAATAATAAAATTGGTTTGGAATCGCCTCCCTTGGCTTGTATTCTTCTTATTTTTTGCTTTTCTGCAATCACAAATATATATGGCAAAGGTTACGTGACAGATGGGTCAGACCTCACCCTTTTCCTCTCTAATGAGCGTACACAAGCATGCGTATTCAAGAAGAAGAAAGAAAGATGGGGGGAGAGAAGAATTCAACCAAGCGAGATGATCAGAGCAATGACTAAGCTAATGGATATTTGGCCTAATGTGGTAGCAAAACGTGCTCAGTAACTAAGACCGGCTCACGGGATCACTACTAGAATTTATTACCGATATCGACTAGCTAGGCACGATGATCGGTTTGTCGTGGTAGTAAAGCGGGCCAAGTGCTCCTGGCACAACAACATTATGGTTAGACGACAGAACTACCATGAGAGGCTAACCTCCATCCCTTTTAGTTGAACAAAAGAGTAACAAAGTAGGGGTTAAAAAGAAGGGAACCATCATAAGGAGAGAGAAGGAAGAAAGGAGAGAGAAGAAGGGAGAGAAGATGCAATCAGTGCTAAACAATGCCGACTGTATCAGAAGATAAGAAAGAGAGGCAAAGAACCAACTGATGTTAGGCCTCGCCAACTGATAGAAGAAGAGAGAGAAAGCCAACTAGTGATAGGTCTCGCCAGTTGACAAAAGAAGAGAGAGAAGGCCAATCGACGCTAGGTCTCACCAGTTGATAGAATTGCCCCTGCCTAACAATGAGTGGAATTTCAGAACAGTCCCTGCTGCTGCCCAAGAACTTGTGTGATCTTCCATGGCGAAACCGAAGTTGTTCTGATGCCCATTTGATTGAAAGAATATTTTTTTCTTATAGGGCTCGGCATGGCGATCATTTTTATACCAACTTCGAGTAATGAATCTTGTTTTTGAGCCATGATCATGAGACTTGAATCTTAGATGAATATTGAAAACTTCGAATCGATTGTGCACTTGTTCCTTGATGTTTCCTTGTGACTTCTTCATTGAATCACACTGAGCATGCCATCACGATTAATGTTGTCTGGATGAAGATTTTTTCATCTAGAGTTTTTCTTCTGGAATCCTGGAATCTAGTTGCTGAAATTTACAGTAGTTTTGATGCCTACGTGTGTGTGAAATCTTACCATTCATTGTACGCGAGGTTCAGGCCAGAGATAGCCCCGGACCTCATGCACATAATGCAATTAGTTTCATGCCGATCAGGTATGCGAGCGTCATGATCTGGCTGCTTGAACGAGGCGTGCTGCTGCTGAATTTAGTTTTTCTCTTTGCTCGGGCGTCGTTACGGGGCATACCACATATAGAATTGTTGATCTTGATGAGACGAACATGCCACCAAATTTGGGAGTGATCCGACTTGGCACAAATAAGATATAGGTGCCAAAAGTGACTTCCCATGACTGTAAAAACAAACACTTTAATGGTTTTTTGATGTAGTGAGGCCACACGAGAATAATGTGCTGCCTACCCGTTTTCAGTATTTCACCAATAACTTTGTCTTGGAGTGCTCAATTAAGCCGAAACTTGACCCATAGGGGTTTTCAACCGTATCAGATCTATTGACGCAGGTCTTACAGCTGTTTAACGCATCAAAAGTATGACTCTAGTTACAGGGTCCATTTTAGGGTGCTAGAGATCGATTTCGCTGAAATTGTTTCTTTGTGTTCATTGCCTTAGACATGTCTAATAGTGATGAAACATGACAGGCGGTCTTTTGAAATGCTGATAAAGATCTTGACCAATTTTGTGGCCAATATGAGACTATCAAGAATTTCCACTGTTTTGTAGGCTTTATTGACCTATTTCCTACTTATTCCTAATCTAGGATCAAGGTGTTGAAAAATACATTCAAAGAGATTGCCCCACCAATGTTGTGCTTCAAGAGAAACGAGAAGGACAATCATTCGAAAAATTTCCTTCGACTTTTACTTTTTTTCTTTCTAGTCACAGGACCACTTGAACATCAAGGAGATTCACGTAATGGTGTAAGTGGGCTGCTCAGAAGTAAGGATGCATTGTTCACAGGTCCATCCATGGAGAATTTAGGGGAAGAAGATAATTTTTTGAGGGATTTTGTCGAAGTCCTCACCCTCGTGCAGACTGTTAGTGATTCTGAAGCTAAGGACTTTGTATGGACCTCGTCAGTCAGAATCAGGCCTGTCTAGCAATTGAATGCCATGTTGAAGGGCATTGTTCCCATTTGGTCTGGGTTTGTTTGTTTGGTTTTGGTCGACATGATTTGCTACTACACCAGATTTTCTTTTGATGATCAAAGTACCATTGTAGGCCTCGTCTACAGAGTCCAGTCGGGGGTAAGTTCTATTAGTCGATCCCGAAGGTCTGGTCGTGCCGGCTAGATGAGCTGACGTCTCTGGTATTTCCCCATGGCTTTGTCACTTTCTTGGCTTTGTAATGTTTATTTCTAGAGTGTATTTGTGACATCTTGGGAATAATGTTCTTCCTCATGAGACTTGTCTTGTCATCTTGGCGAGTCTTCTGTCTTTCTAGTCCTTTTGCAAATGGACTCAATCTGTCAAAATCTGTTCCTTGAAGCTCCTATTTTTGGATTCCTAGCATAGTGTTACCAGGGATTTTCTTCTTTTGAGTGAGGGCTGAAGCCACCTATTGAGGCGAATGCTGCATCAGCCTGTTTATTGGTCCAAACATCATTTGCAGATTTTCACTTGAACTTAGGAAGCGACGCTGTAGAGATGGTTTTCACAAACTTTTTTTTATTTTAGGGCTCTTTTACCCATAAATTTTAGGCTATGTCCACCCTTTTCATCCATTTTTACTCACGATGCCCTTTCGGGTTTTCACCGTGCTCGTTTTTATTCACAGAACTCTTTTACTCATGGTTTCGTGACCATGCCCGCCCGTCATTTTTACTCATAGAGTTCCCTTGTTAAGGTATATACTATGCCCGTTACTTCATGATTTTATTTTGTGAGGGCTTGTTTTAAGGTCATGCCTTCAGGATCTGTGTGAAACAGTTTAACGTTATACGGTCAGGATGTGCACTACGGTTTAAGGTCATACAGCTGGACTATGATGGTAATGAATGGCAGTCCTTGGAGGCCATAAAGTGAGTAATGGTGGTGGTTTGACTCACTTGGGGAATTGGCATTAGGCTACCTATGAAAGATGGACAGTGGGTTTGACCCACTGTCCCTCATCCCCAGTGGAGTTGCACCCAGGCTGTTGCACCCAAGACGTGACCTATCATCCCCAATGGAGTCAGGAGCAGGCCACTATCCGTCATCCCCCAATAGGAGTCACACCCATATTGCAGCCCACTATCCCCCGCGGAGTTAGGGTCATTCCTACTACTTCAATTCCTGGAGGGTCTATTTTGCACCTAGCTATCTTATCCCCAGGAAGTCGGGTTACCTATTCTCCATAGAGTCTCATCTTTCACCCCAGAGAGTATGCTTACCACCCCTAAGCCCTAATGAAGTCCGCTTTTGTTAGCCGTCCTTCATCAGGGTACCATTTCCATCTGAGCCCTCAGTTTGTGAATGGTATTAACCATTTTATCCTCAGGGAGCTGGATTACTACCCACATACCTATTCCCCATGGAGCTTCACTTACATGGTGGCCCAATCACGGTCCGTGCTGCACGACCTTAAACTACACAACTTTGATCCAAACTATATGACCTTAAACTATAGCAGAGGTCTAGTTCCATGACCTTAAACTGCACAGTCCATGCTGCATAACCCTAAACTGCACAACCTTGGTCTAGCGCCTAACCTTAAACTGCACGGTATGTGCTGTATGACCCTAAACTGCACAGCCTTGGTCAAGTTGCACGGCCCCAAAACTTCATGGTCCAAACTATATGACCTTAAACTGTAGCGGAAGTCTAGTTGCACAACCTTACACTGCACGGTCCTAGTTGTATGACTTTAATCTGCATAACCATGGTCCAGTTGATGGCCTTAAACCATAGTGCACGTTCTGGCCATATGATAATAAACTTCTTTTCACAGGTCCCAGAGGTATAACCTTTTAAAAACTTGCCCCCACATACACGCACATGTCTTTACATGCACTTTTACGTATGCCGTCCCTAACCTACCTGTTAGTGTGTGCGTGCCACCTTCATTACCTCCTCAGTGTGTCCATTCACCACATCACTATACCTCATTTCCCAGTGAGTCTCAATCGTGCAGCACGGACCGTGATTGGGCCGCCATGTAAGTGAAGCTCCATGGGGAATAGGTATGTGGGTAGTAATCCAGCTCCCTGAGGATAAAATGGTTAATACCATTCACAAACTGAGGGCTCAGATGGAAATGGTACCCTGATGAAGGACGGCTAACAAAAGCGGACTTCATTAGGGCTTAGGGGTGGTAAGCATACTCTCTGGGGTGAAAGATGAGACTCTATGGAGAATAGGTAACCCGACTTCCTGGGGATAAGATAGCTAGGTGCAAAATAGACCCTCCAGGAATTGAAGTAGTAGGAATGACCCTAACTCCGCGGGGGATAGTGGGCTGCAATATGGGTGTGACTCCTATTGGGGGATGACGGACAGTGGCCTGCTCCTGACTCCATTGGGGATGATAGGTCACGTCTTGGGTGCAACAGCCTGGGTGCAACTCCACTGGGGATGAGGAACAGTGGCCTGCTCTTAACTCCATTGGGGATGATGGGTCATGACTTGGGTGCAAATCCACTAGGAATAGTGGTAGGATGAACAAGGCTTTAGTCTGGAGTACGTGACAATAGGTTGTTTGAAATACAGCTGGTGTCAGGTGTAGCGCTAATGGTTTCTTGTGAGTGTTCAAACAGCGCTGAGTTCTCAAAAACACAACCAGCACTGGGTTGTTAAAAACTCAGTTGGAGCTATGAATGACCCGTGACATTATTTGAAAACAATTGGTGCTAAGTTAACCGACGCTAGGGTCGTTTCAAAACTCACTCGGTGCCAAGTCAACCGACGCTAGGGTTGTTTGAAATTGGCCCGACGTCAAGTCAACGAGCACTAAGGTTGTTTGAAATTCACCCGATGCCAGGCATGGATCGATGAGAGTTACCTCGGGCCTCACATCAAAGCCCAACCTGGCTCATCGTCGCTTGGCTTCCCTTGGACGTGACTGGAATTCCCAATTTGTTAGGGGCATTTGAGGGTTGTGTGGTCTATATAAGGGGGTAAAATCCCATTTTCCCTCACTCTTCACCAAGGGTAAAAAATCTTAAGCGAAAATTTTCTTAACAGTGAGGAGAGGGTGTTCAGTTCAAGTTCCAGCAAGCAGCGGGACTCTAGTAAAGGTTTTGCAGGGAAGGCCTTCGACGAGCAGGCTTCGCTCAGAATTTCATGAAGTTACAGAGATAGATTTTTAGAACAATGGACTTTTCGGTGGAGGGAAGAGCTCCGGCCTTGGTATCTTTGAGGGTAGAAGAGGTGGGAAGTTGGACTTTGAGCATTTTCGCACGTCTTGAGAGTTTTTCAAGGAGTTTTGAGGGGTTGCTCGAGGGTTGTGGTAACTTTTTGATGTTGTTAGTGATGTTTGCAAAGGTTCCCGAGAACTTATGGGAAGTTTGCAGAAGTTGTTGGTGAGGTTTTGGTGACGTCCAGGTAAAAAAAGCAGGCAAGAAAGTTTTTCAATGGGTTTTAGACCGTTAGAAGTAGTTTCGGTGGGAGATGAACGGTCACTGAAGGTGAACTTTCGTGGGAAGCATAAGGTTGTAGGAGGTGAACCGTCGTGGGAGGTGAACCATCGCAAGGAAGGT
Organism: Amborella trichopoda; assembly: GCF_000471905.2. Next base: position 712,948 of record NW_006497159.1, read on the forward strand.
GTACGGTTGTAGGAGGCTAACCATCGCGAGAGGTGAACCGTCGCAGGGAAGGTGTATCATTGCAGGAGATGAACGTTGTGGGAGGTAAACCGTTGCAGGGAAGGTGTACGGTTACCTATGGAAATCGTAGGACCATTAAGGAGGTAAGAGACATAGTGACGGTTGGCACTCTCTCATGTGTCAGGTGGCGCCAAAGGACATTGACATGGTTGTCAGGCGACACAGCTGAGTTCAAGGTGTCACGACTAGGATTCGTGGCACGTGTGAGAGATTCGATCCAGCCAGCACTGGCCTTTGAAAAGCTTAACTGGCACTGGTTATTAGCAATCTCAACCAGCGGTGAGTGTTGACAGACTCAATTAGCGCTAATCGTTGGCATACAACCGGCGCTGAGCGTTTGACAAGATCAACCGGCATTGAGTGTTAACGCACTCAACCGACGCTAGGTATTAGGAAACCTAACTGGTGCTAATTATTGGCAAACTCAGCCGGCATTGATCCAATGTTTTAGCAACATTTGGGAGTAAACCACTAAGCCATTTAAAATGGTTGGTTCTTCTTACCAAGTCCCTGATGTGAAGAGGCTTCCAAGGGAGGAGAAGTCGGCGCCTGTAATTTTACAGGTGAGGTTTTATCAAGGGGTGGGCCCATTTGGCTGACCCTGCCAGTATGCGAACTCGAGTGGCCCCTCAGTGTCGCTTTCATTACTGCCTCTGTATGTTTTGAAGTATGCGAGGGCAATGACAACAACATCAGTACTGAAGAAGGGATGACACTCCTTCATTGCATGCATAGGAACATAGCTTCTGCGGAGAACTTGCCTACCTTAGGGAAGCGAATGGTACAGGCAAAGGGACTACTAACGTGGTCAACAAAAGGCCTTCAGATTCAGGGGGAGCACCAATACTTGAAGGGATACACTTCCTGAACTGCCAAGGTATTGGCGTCATACAAAAAAGCACTCTTGAACATGCTTCACTATTGGCAGCAGTCCGGTGTTTGAGTAGCTACTATGACTGTTGCTCCAATACAGTAAAGGTATTGCTAGAGACATGGAGCCATGTTAATAATACCTGGCTTCTTGAGCATGAAGAAGTGGGAATCTCTTTATTAGATCTTCATTTTATTGGAGGTCATTGGGGCTATGTATGACAATTTCGTGCCACGAACTCGGTCATCTTTGGTGGTGCTAACTTGGGAGATGAAGAGCCACCTGCTAGTCTTCAAAAGATTTTCGAGGCCTACTAGTAGATTGTCGGCAAGTCCAGCAATGGCAAGGTTACCTTCACGGAGTGGGTGAAATTCTTTTATGGGGATTATCTTGAAGGTGGTCAAGGCAACCCGAAAGGGAAAGGGAAGGCAGTTGCAAAGGAGATGCCTCCCATTTATCAACTCGAGACCGATGATGACAGTGTCTTCTTGGCCTCATATTTGGCCTTATTTTTTTTGCAAATTCTTGCTTCATGGCTGGGGGGGCGACATTCCTCCAGGCATATTGTATGTGGCCTGTGACATAGCCAGAGGGCGTGAGAATGCCCTTGCTTAGCCTGTCTTATGCAACGTGTGCCATGGCTTGGGGGCTATCTCCCGTGGAAAGGCCTTCAAGGGAAAGGAGGGAGGGAATTTCATTATAGGAGGAGAGGCTTTTCCCGAGGATTTTAAAACTCCATTCCTTGTGCATTACGTATACGGGTAGCTAGGGGCTTACTTCTCTGACACCTACATCAAGCATCAGTGCTCGGGAGATAAACTGCGGCCCTTCTTGATGAGGATTGCCAACCAGAGGGCTATCTTCCATAACACAAGGGAGGCTCGGATTCTATTTGGGAATGATTCTTGGAACATGAGGCGGGTCCCCTTTTCGATCGGGAACTTCACCAATTGTGCTTTCATTGATGAGTTGGGGAAGGAGCTAAACAGTGCTCCAACAACCATTAAGGAACTCATGTTCATTCTGAGCATCAGAGGGGGAGTCGTACCCTATCGGACTCCGCACAGTGCCAGGTTAGAGAGGTATTTCCCTCACCGATTCGCCCGTCAGCACGGGCTTGATCAAGGCTGCCCCTTATCAGTGTTTTTTGAAAAGCACCAGAGTAAGGTGAATAAAGGGAAGAAGGAAGAGTTTGGAACTTTTTGTGAGTGCTGACTGTTCGAGCATATACAGACCGCTTGGTCCATGTGTCTAGAGATGACAAAAACTAGCAAATATGTGTTCCTTCACTTCGGCAGGAGGGTCCGCACGACCAAGGCATATGTGAACTGGTGGAGAATCACCAACAAGGGATATTGGGATAAAGATCACCCTTGGAAAGGGGTGAATGGTAACTGGTACCAGGATATCAGGCAAAGGAGACTAGTAGATGTTTCTGCTCCTGGTGCAGTATTTATCCTGGATTATCCCTCTAACTGGCGGGCCTTAGGGCTTCTGCAAGAGATAGCAGCTGATGATGCCTCATTAGAATTTATTGCAATGAAGACAAGGACTGGGAGTGTCTTCGACAATCTGAGTTCCATCTTCTACTGGGATGAGGGGCGACAAGTCCCTCGTTATGAGAAGCGTCCCCACAGGACTTGAACTCCCTCATCGTGAGTGGTCCCCATAGTAAATTGGCTGGAGGGCCTTCTCAGGGAGGTGGATCTGAAACGACTAGTCCCACTTCGACTGGGGGGAAGAAAAGAAAGTGCTCGACTGCTGTCGATACCCGTGCACCGCTTCAGTTAGTGGGTATATTTGGAGGCACAAGAGTGTCAAGCTTCCTATGGTGTCAGAATCAGAAGGTAGCTCTTCCTCTTCTGTTCGTTTAAGAACTATTCCGGCATCAACTTCGACGCTCTCTGGACCATCTTCCGCTTCTTCTGAATTGGTTTCTTTTTCTTCAGAAACTGAGGTGGATGACTCCAGCTGTTCTGGCCCCATTGTCATTGCTTCTGATCGGGAGATGACTCCGGATCTTGCGGAGATGCCCTTAATTCCAGAGGATAGTTCTTGAATCAAGGGTGGCTCGGATAGAGACTGATGAGGATGAAATCCCTAAACCAACTGCTCCAGATAGGGGCTCTGATGTTGATGTGGTCTCCATGCGTCAGGAGCTTAGTGCCCCGACTGAGGTAGGGGCTATGACTCAAGGAGAACAGCCTGAAGTTGATGACGTGCTTGAGCACTAAGAGGTTGCTGCCCCCGTGGACATAGGTCGTGAAGATGAGGGAGTTGAACTCTTCGTGACCGAGGTTCTTGCTGTTGAAGGTGGAAGCCAAATGGAAGAAACCCTGGCTAGAGATGAATTGGCCGGTGAAGGTTAAAGAGAAGAGGCAGATCCTGAACTTAGTAATGCTGAGGCGATAGTTCAGGAGGATGAAGAGCAAGTAGAGGTCCCCATAAGGGAGGGTCAAGATAGCAAGACTGGCATTGAGGAACCTAGCCAGGTTGAGGCTGGGGCTTCCTATGGGACAAAGAGCTATTGACTTTGACCTAATTTTAGAGGAGTCAGTTGCTCACATGACTATCACTTCAACCAACCCGGTCCTTGAGGTCGAGGTTTCCTCAGCAGTAGTGGTCTCAACACCACCATCTAGGCTTGTTTTTAGTGGTGTTTCTAGCATGATTGCAAGCATGCTTAGAGCGGGCCTTCAGGGCTTGAGGGAGCTACCTTTCAATGAGTTGGGTGAAGCTTTAGCAAAGCTGAGGGAGTTCCTTGCGACTACTGCGGTTGGGAGTGCACCAGAGGTGCCTTCCCTTTTTGATGCAACTCTAAACGAGTTGAAGAGTTGGCGGCTGGGAGTGCTACATCATGAGGAAGAAACTAGGAGGGTAGCCTCTTTGGAGGAGTTAATCTTGTGCAATCGCGAGAAGATAAATGCTTGCATTGAGAAGAAGGCCATGATAACTAGCCGTCAGCAGGTTCTCAAGAGGGAGGTGCAAGGAAGCTTCAAGAAAATGATTGAAAACCGAGAGGAGATGCGAATATTAAAGCAGAAATTCGTGAGCCTTGAGACAAATATGGTTCGGAGGAGGGCCATGGAGGCTTCATTGGTCGAAGATTTGTCCAAACTCAATTGCACAATTGAGTCGGAAACCATGGCAATGGCAGAGGAGACTCGAACTGTGGAAAAACTGAAGAAGCATGTCCAGGGCATCGAGACTTCTCCTATAGCGTGCAGCGTAGAGATCAATAAGATGATTGAACATTTCTGAACATGTAATTTCCCTTTGCCAGTACTTGTAAAAGATTTAACTGATGAATAAATTGCCTCTCTCTTTTGATTGACTTTGCTGCATGATTTGCACCTCATGTGATTTCCATCTTCTTTTTTTTCAATGCCTCTTGACACTTTTATTGCCGTAAGAGGCTAATACCCTAGGCCTTGTTCAGCCCAATGATGGGCTCCCACGGCTTGGATAGTTTCGAAATGAGGAGTCATTGCTTTTTCTTCCCTGAATGTCTGATTGACCAAGGGCTCATAGTTCATTTTCCTCATGATTTGGTGAGCCTGGTTGCTATAGATAGTCCAGTCAGGAGGGGCCTTAGCTATTAGTGGCGCATTTACCTCAAGCTCATCATAGCTTTTAGTCTCGGGCACAAACTCCTTGAGATGTTTTGAAGTGATACGCACGACCTCTAATTGACTCTGGAGACTGCAAACTTTAGTTCTTAAGTTTGCTAGGAGATCCTAATCTTGAGTAGGAGAAAGTTGCTCTTTATTGAACTGCTCTCCTCTTGAGAGCTCAGGGAAAAGTAGAACTTTCAGCTGGTCACCAGTCTGAGGGGCATCCTCTATACTTATAGCAACCGGATTTTGAAAAATATTTCGCGGTGGTTGGTGTGCTGCTTCAGCTTTCAAGAGCGCAATGGGGATATGCAAGACTTTCTACTTGTCCGGCGTATAGGTAATCTTGGGAGACAAGATTTCTATCCCCATGGATTCCTCAATCTCAGGAATGACCTCTGCTTCATCTTCCAGCCAAGGTGGCTCAGAACCTGAGGCAGAGGGTGAAGACTCCTTCTCGAGCGAAGAAGGAGTTTCTTGAGGGATGATGGTTGATATGTTCGAATGAAGAGTGGTTAGGGGTAAAATTCTGCCCTACCTTTCTTCCTCTTTGAACATGTTCACCAACGTCCTCCCAACATTCTCAACATCTTCATGAGACAAGGATGCAGTCTTGCTTGTAGACTTGTGACCTCTATCGTTTGGCTTCTGGGGCGAGGCCAAATCTGTGAAGTAATATTTAGCATCGGCATAGTGAGTTTCGGCCACAGGGAACAATATTTTGTCAGCATAGATCATATGCAGTCTCCTGTCTCGGCTATACTTGAAACATTGCTGTAATGTCGATGGAACCACCCCCTGGTCATGGAGCCATGGCCGATCGAGGAGGATATTGTAAGAAGCGTCGATGTCGATTACAGGAAACTGGGTATAATAGTTCATCTCACTGATCTTAAAATGAAGGCATACCATGCCAACTAGCTTCTCTCCTGATTGGTTGAATCCTTGAACTGTGATGTGGGTCGGGGTAATCTCCAGACCCCAATCCTAATTGAGTAAGGATCCTCCTTGGAATGAGGTTGACTGTCGAACCTCCATCTAACATAATTCGGTTGATGGGGCATTCATGTAATTTGCCAGTAGCGAAGAGAGGGCGATTATGAAACTTTTCCCCTAGCTGCAGATCGTCCTCTGAAAAGGTGATTGGCATACATCGTTGTAGAATCGTCGGGTCTACCTCAATGGCTACTTTGGTTTCGTACACTTATGGGTTAGAGAGAGCTTGAACCAAAGTCATCCGATAATCCTTTTAGAGCATGAGGGCATCGTAGACACTGAGAAGATCTGAAAGTTTCCGTAGATGCCCTATCACATCATATTTCACCTTTTCTTGATCAAGGCCTTCTGCTCCTGGTCCTACGACTGATTTGGGTGGTATGTTGGGTTGAGGAGCAGGTTTGGGTAGAAAAGGTTTATTTTGGCCAGCAGGCTGACTTGATTGCACAGCGGGCTTGGTTTGAGTGATGGAAGTTTGAGGTTTTCAAAGAGACTGAGTGTATGGGATCAAAGGGGTCTCAGGGAATTGGAGAATAGGTGGATTGTTTGAAGTACTGGGATTAGGACGGAGCCCAAGGAGCTGTAAGATAGTCATACTAGTCTTTGGATTAGGGGGCAGTGGCAAACTGGGGAACTTTGAGGTGCCCGACTTCAACGGTGGAGGCTGCAGGCTCTTCCCTGATCTGAGATTTATCTTCCCCGTGGTGAGTATTGCTCCTGAAATGTGCATCATGTGGTAGATCCTTGAGAATAAGAGCCTATTTGATTGTCTCTGTCTTCGTTTGAAGTCAGGCTCAGGGGGCCACTGGGGTTCCTTTAGCTTTGGCTTCTTGTGCTTGTTTGAAGAAGGTGGCTCTACCTTGGCTTTAGCTGCCAGGGCATCGACAACTGTTAGGAATCCTGCTTCCTGTGCCAGGATCTTTCTCAATCATTTCCGCTGCGTTCTGCTTATATTGATTCCTTCAAATTCTCGATCGAGAGCATCGAAGTCTGGGCATATTAAGGTTGTACCTACAGAGGACGTAGAAGCGGGAGAATGAGAAGCAGGAGAAGAAGGAGGAGAAGGGCCTAGAAGGTGGGGGACTTTTAAGGTCGTTCCCCTCATCAGACCAATTTGGGCAACTTTTTACGTCGTCACCAGGGTTCGACAGGTGCAAGGGGTCTTTTAGGTCTTTCCCTTACTTAGACCGTTAGGGAGTGCTTTTAACGTCGTCACCCTCATTGGACATATTTGAGTGGGAGATGGCACATGAATGTCTTCTTTAAAGGATGAAGAAGGAAGAAGGATCGTGTCAGGGATGAAGTCCAGTAAAGTTGGCAATAGAGGAAGGGCCCTTAGAAATTCCTGCTCAACTGTGGGTTGAGTGGTCTTGTTTCTTCGACGAGCAGCCCTTGGTGCCCGTCTCTTTCTAGTTTTCTGAGGTGATATGTGATTCGTCTCGCTGGGCTCGCGAACAGCCCTAGCTTAGCGAACTGCTTCTCGCCTTAAAGACTTGAGTCTGCTTTGGCCATGGTAGACTATCCATGGCTGGGGAATCGAGGGTTCCGTAGAATCTGAGTTATTGATAGGGTTGGGAGATCTTCTTGCCCCGATGGAGAAGTAACTTGGGGATCACTTACAGGGAGATTGTAAAACTCCTAACACTCCCACATTTTCTTTGTGAATATGTCAAGGAAACTTGTGCATTCTGACAGGTAATGGCCTTTTATCTGATGGTACGAGCACTAATGATCTTCAGTCCCCTTAGCAAGACGACGGGGTTGCCTTGCTTGGTTCAGTGTGACTATGCCTTCCTAAAGTATTATAATGAAGAAGGCATAAAGGATACCGGGCATTTTGTCTTCCGCTTGGATAGTTGCGACATGAGAGGTCTCGGCTGCCCCGAAGACCTTCTCTAAGTCTTCAAGATTTATCTGACCCTTTTGAATCAGGGCCTCGATAATATCCTTCAACGTGTAGCAGTCATCTGTAGGATGATTGATCCTACGATGGTAGGCACAATAATTTTCCCCAATGTCAAGGCCAGATTGCTTAAGGAATTTGGTTCATGGAAGCTGGATCATATGTAGTTCCAATAATAATCGGAACAACATAGGGACCCATTCCTTCTCGAAGGGGTAGACCTTGTTCCTATGCTTGGTGAAATAATCACCTCGATCAAGGTTGATTGGTGGGGCTACCCGATTGTACGACTGTTGTTACTTGCCAGCCTGGGGTGTTACCTTTGTTGTGCTTACCCCTTTAGAGAGGTCCAAAGTTTGGGAGGGAGACTTCTTTGAATCAGTGACCATGACGGCATTGATTACCCCTTTTTGTTGGCTTCCCCGTGCATTATTCTGAGAGTTACCATTGCCCCGATTGTTTGCTGAACCTATAGATGGTTGTCATGCCCCACCATGGTGGTGTGATAAACTTTCTATGCTGATTGATTTAGAGATCAACTTTGACATGGAGGTTGGATTAGAGGCCTCAACATGTAGAGCGATCTCGGGTCGCATGATCTGCACGCAAGTTTGGACTACTTCCTTCTCATGCAAAGGATTAGGATGGCGGGAATCCAAGTTTCTTCATCTTGATATGAACTGATCCACGGGCTCATCGGGTCTTGAGTCAAGGTGAGAAGTTCGATGGTTTCAACCTCTCTCTTGACCTCATATAAGCGTAGATAGAACAATTTCTCCATCTCCTCCCATGTATGGACTTAGTTTGGAGGAAGTCGAGCATACGATTGAAATGCTAGGCCATCAAGGGTCTCAACGAATTGTCAGAGAAGAAGTCTCCTGTTAGCCGTTGTTTCTCGCCATGTTGCCTGGAAGTTGGCAATATGCTTGTTTGGGGTTGTGGTTCAGTCGAATAAAGGAAACTTCCCTTTCTTATAATCTGAGGGAAATGGAACCTGATCAATATACGAGGGGTATGGCCTTTAATAAGTCGTCACGCCCTGTATCCTCGATATTTTTCTATTCTTTAGGCTATGGGTGACCATAGCATCAATGTCTATCTGAGAAACGGGATGAGGGACAGAATTGTCCTGTGAGGTAGAGGGAGGGGGCTGCCGTGGAGATGCACCATCAGAGTGATGGGAATTGACCTTATGGTTAGCTAACTGGCATGCGACGTCGATACGATCGATATTTTCCATCATCGTGCCTACCATATCCTCAAACTTGTTCATGCACTCTTCCTGCGCATCACCGGGCTCGCTCACAACCATTATGTTGACCGTTTCTCTATGGAGGTCGACGTTAGTGGCAACTGAGGGATGGCGAACTTTACGGGTCGTACTTGGTAGGTCAGCAGTTAGTAGGGGGCCAGCATACCCTGACTAAACTTGACTCTTGTATGCTGATTGCGTTTGGACCCGTTCTCTTGGAACTGTGGCTGCTGAGTGGTTGGGTCTTCTTCTACAACAGTAACAACAACACAGGGCTCATGGAGCTTTACTTCAGGCTTTATCATCTGAAGGGGGTAGAAGGGATTCAGGTGAAGAGGGTCGTCAGAATTGGTTGTTTTGATTGCCTTGGTCACCTCCCTAGTCAAAATTTGCAGACCTATGTCATGTTTAGCTTTGGGGTTCTGATGGACCTCGCGTCAAAACTGCGATCTAGGAGTCATCTTGGACCAGGGACGATGAAGGACTCGATCTTCCATCAGGTCAATGCCTTGAGCTCTCTTGTGGGCTCTGGAGACATGACCAAAGTGATGGGGCTGGTTCAGGATGGTAGTCTTAGGGAAAACCTTCGAGTACCGAGGCTGAAGGTGCTTGATAGATGAAGGCAAAGTGGACCGGGGCAAGATTGACTCATAAGGAGGTCTGAGTCGAGGGCGAGAGGGCGTCTGTGATGGTGATGCATGTGCACCCATTGAAGAAAGATTACGGGAGACCTGGGGGTCAGCCCGGGATCGTGCAAGTGATTTAGCTTTAGGAGGCCGAATACTACGAGCAGGTGTCTGTAAGAGAACATGTGTAGTCCTACCCCTTACAGGGTGTGCTTGTGTATGTAGAATAGGAAGACGAGGAGGTCGTTTTTTGTGTACTCGGGTTGGCATGAAGATGGTGTTACCTCGAGCAGTCAGATGCATGTGATTAACGTGTGTAAGACTTGACCTTAAAATGTTCGATCTTAGACACGGACTCGAGGTTGCCTCGAGGTGTGACTTGAGTGGGCCCACGAGCCTTGCGATGTGTGTGAGGGGTGGAGACCATGGGGTTTTCGTATCGACATGTTGAGCCTCTAGGGATAAAGACCAATGGTGCTGAAATATGGGGTTAGCCTTTTGGCGACCCACAGAAGCAATGACAACTTGTTTGCCTCTTGCAGTACTGGGCAGCCTTTTGACGTACCTTAGGAACTCGACCTGCAAGTGACTTACCGATGGCTGGGTGCATGCTGTGTGGGGAAACATAAGTGTTGTCTATGCAGGACGCTTTGATGGAGTTTCCACCAGAGTGTGGAGATGGGGAATGAGGGATTTTTAGGTCCCTCCTCACGCCGGTCTAGGTTAAGACTTGGGAGCTAGACAAGGGGTCTTTGCTCAAGAGGATGGTTAGGAAAGAAGTCAAAGGAACTTGTTCCTTAGGGACACTCTCGAATGCGGGGATAAGAAAATCCCCGATCCTGATAAATGGGTTCCAGAACCCACAAGCCATAATAAAATGTGAAAAGTTAATGAAAGCAGATAATAAAAGAAGAAACTAGCCAAACAAGAATGATCCGACTAAGGGGTAATAAGTACTCAATGGAGTCACCAAGCTGGTTAGGTGCCCCGATCTCGCCCTCCAGATCTGAATGATAGGGCGGCACGTGTCTCAGGTTTCAAGGGAAGACCGGAGAAATTTTTGAGATCACTCTCTTGGAAACCTCGTTCGAGAACAGGGGCAGGTGTTTCCAACCGGTGACAGAGGAATTTAAGGGGGGTTCGAGACTTAATAGGGCTGACTAGGGTGGACATCCTATTAGATCACGAAGAAAGCCCCCCAGTAATAAAACTGGTTTGGAATTGCCTCCCTTGGCTTGTATTCTTCTTGTTTTATGCAATCAAACACATATATGGCAAAGGTTATAAGGCAGGTGGGTCTGATCTCACCCTTTTCCTCTTTGATGAGCTTACACAAGCATGTGCATTAAAAAAGAAGAAGAGAAGAAAGACGGGGGAGAGAAGGATTCGGCTGAATGAGAGGATCAGAGCGGTGACTAAGCTGGTGAATAATTGGCCTGATGTGGTAGCAAAACAGGCTCGATAACTAAGACGAGCTCACAGGATTTGCTACTAGACGTCATTACCAATATCGACTAGCTAATCACGATGGTCAATCTGTCGTGGCAGTAAAGCGGGCCAAGCAATCCCGACACAACAACATTACGGCTAGACGACAGGGCTATCAATGAGATGCTAACCTCAATCCCTCTTAGTTGAATGAAGGAATGACAAAATTATGGCTATGAGGAAAGAATAAGAAGAGAAGAAGGGAACAAAAGGGAGGAGGGAGAAGAAAGGAAGAGAAGAGTATGAAAGAAGAGGATGAAAGAGAGAGAGGGAAGGAAGATGTAGTCGACGCTGAGCATTACCGACTGTGTTAGAAGGAAGAGAGAGAAAATATAGTCGATGCTAGGCTTCACTGACTGTATTATACATAGGAGAAGAGAGAGAAGATGCAGTCGGTGCTAAGGTTCGTCAGCTGTTTCAGAAGAGGAGAGAGAAAATACAGTCGATGCTAGGCTTCACCGAATGATAGAAGATGAGAGAGAAAACATAGACGGTGCTAGGCTTCACCAACTGTGTTAGAAGAGAAGAGAGAGAAAAAATAAGTCAGTGTTAAGCTTCACCAACTGTGATAAAAGAGAAGAGAGAGAAAAAAGCAGTCGGCACTAGGCTTCACTGACTGTGATAGAAGAGGAGAGATAAATCCAATCGACGTTAGGTTTCACTGACCGTGATAGAAGAAGAGAGAGAAAACCAACTGGCGCTAGGCTTTGCTGACTAATAGAAAAAGAGAGAGAAAACCAACCGATGTTAGGCTTCACTGACTGACAAAAAAAGAGAGAGAAAACCCACCGACACTAGGCTTCGCCGACTGACAGAAAAAGAGAGAAAACGCACCGGCACTAGGCTTCACCGACTAACAAAAAAGGAGAGAAAAAACCAACCAACGCTAGGCTTCACTGTTTGAAAGAAGAGGAGAGAGAACATCAATCGGCGCTAGGCTTTGTAGACTGATAAAAAAAGAGAGAGAAAACCAACCGACACTAGGCTTCACCGACTGACAGAAAAAGAGAGAGAAAACCACCAGCGCTAGGCTTCATCGATTGATAGAAAAGCAGAAAAAAAACCAATTGACACTAGGCTTCACCGACTGATAGAAGAGGAGAGATAAAACCAAACGGCACTAGGCTTCGTCGATTGCATTAGAAGAGGGGGACGGAGGGAGATAGAAATGGGAAGAAGAGAGATAGATAGAAATAAGAAAGAGGGGAGAGAGAGATAAATATGATATAAAGAGATAAAGATGAGAAGAAGAGAGATAGAGATAGAGACGAGAAAAAGGGAGGAAAGAGAAAGAGGGGAGGAGAGAGAAAGAGGGGAGGAAAGAGAAAGAGGGGAGGAGAGAGAAAGAGGAGAGGAGAGAGAAAGTTACCTACTCGAAGGGTACCGACTTTTTCTTCTCTCTCCTCTCTTTCTCTCCAAGACATACTGACAAGCTCAAGCAGAAGTCAAAATTTTATTGATTAATCCAAGAAGAATGAATCTGTCCTTTGTACAGTGAGGCATTGCTTGTTTATATAGATTGGGCTAAAACGCGGGTGTACGCCCGAAAACTACCTAGAATTGAAGATAATTACAGTTTAATTGAATTTAAAGAAATTCTAAAAATGGGTGTAAAAGGACTGTTTTGCCCCATCCTAACAATGTGTGGAATTTCAGAACAGTCCCTGTTGCTGCTCGAGAACTTGCATGATCTTTCGTGGCTGACCCGAGGTCGTTGTGATGCTGGTTTGATCGAAAGATTGTTGTTTTCTTGTAGATCTCTACATGGCGTTCATTTTGATACCAACTTTGAGTCATGAATCATGTTTTTGAGCCATGATCATGAGACTTGAATCTTGGATGAATCTTGAAAACTTTGGATCGATTATGTGTTCTTTCCTTGATGTTTCCTCGTGACTTCTTCATTGAATCACATTGAGCATGCTGTCACAATCATGTTGCAATAAATGTAGATTGATTTCATGTCCGGATGAAGATTTTGTCATCTTGAGTTTTTTTGACGTAATTCTGGAATCCGGCAGCCAGAATTTATAGTAGCTTTGATGCTTTCGTGTGTGAAATCCAACCGTTCATCGTATGTGAGGTTCAGATCAGAGATAACCCCGGACCTCATATACATAATTCAATTGGTTTCATACCGATCAGGTATACGAGCATTGTGATTTGATTGCTTGAATGAGGCGTGCTGCTGTTGAATTTTCTGCAACTTCCTTCACAGATTAGCGATTTCCATTTAGTTTTTCTCTCCGCTCAGACGTCGTTACGGGGCGTACTACATATTGAATTGTTCGTCTTGATGAGACGAACAAGCTCACCAAAGTTGGGAGCGATTTGACTTGAAATAAGTGAGATATAGACCTCAAAATTGACTGTAAAAACAACCACTTTTAATGGTGTTTTGATGTAGTGAGGCACACGGGAATAGTGTGAGACTTACCCCTTTTCGGTATTTCACTTATAAATTTAACTTGGAGTGCCCGATTTAGCCAAAACTTGACACATTTTCGATCGTGTCGGATCTTATGGAGGTGGTCCCAGAACTACTTGACACTCTAAAAGTATGACTCTAGTTACAGGATCCATTTTAGGGTGCTAGAGTCCGATTTCACTAAAATTGTTTCTTTGTGTTCACTGCCTTAGTCATGTCTGATCACGATGAAACTTGACAGGTGGTCTTTTGAAGTGTTGATAAAGATCTTGACCAATTCGGAGGCTATTTTGAGACTATCGAGAATTTCTACTGTTTTGTAGGCTTTGTTGACCTGCTTCCTACTTATTCCTAATCAGAGATCAAGGTGCTGAAAAATACGTTCAAACAAGTATATATTGTATGAGCTAACAATTATTTCAAGTCACACCCCAAGAATTTACAATACTGATATTCCTGAGATGTGACAGTCAAAACATATATACATCTCTTGATAGAACAAATTTACAGTGGCGAGGTCTTACAAAGTAACAAAAGAAAGCTAGCACAACAACAATATCTTCCAAGGTTGATCTTGACTAGCACTCAAAATGAATCCGTAGTTATCCTGAAAAAATGTTTACCATAGTTTGATGAGTTTGGCTACTCAGTAAGTGATCATCATAATCCTAAAAATAATCATGGATGAAAGATATAAACAAACTTTCAAAATGGAAGTCAATAAAAATAATACGAGCACTAGCATTTATAGATAACAATTTCACCTTCAGAAATGCACAATTAAACACAATCCAAATGATTGAAATGCATATAACACTTTAACGGCAGTGCATAATTCAAAGGATTTCACAAAATACCCTACTGGCGTCCCAAGTAGGTCACCCATATACCCCATCAGCGT
>NW_006497159.1:727164-737768 GCF_000471905.2 Amborella trichopoda
AATCTCTGCCAGGTCCACTTATACCTCACCGGCGTACCGTATGAGTCCACTTAATCCCTACCGACGTCCCAGATAGGTCCACTTATACCTCACCAGCGAACCGGGTGAGTCCACTTGTATACTTAAAGTATTTCTAAATCTCTTTAAACATTTGAAAGCAGCAATATCATGTACTCAATATATCACTAAAATCATTAATATGAATTTCACTGAAACCATTAATAACAGTCACTTTCAATAACATTTTAAAAATAACCAATCAAATATTTGGGCTCAAATTTAGAAAGGTAGCAGTTCGTAAATACATCCTAGCATAATTGTCAATTTAATATGTATATAAAAAAAACTCTTATAGAAATTCAAGAACACAGAATTATCACAATTTATGGGATATCAATTCACAAATAAACATTTCACAACAATGCTGTAATCAATTGCAAAAATATCAATTTTTAAATAATAAGGCAGTCATTTGCACATGAAATTTACAATGTCTAAATATTTAAAAACAGTAGAAAGAAATCTCACAATTTTACTAAAAGCAGAAATATCACATTTATTTCTAATAATTTGATAGTATCTAAAATTTTCTAACAATAGACAAGAAAAATAAATAAATTTATTTTTCTAAGAATTTACAGCATTTAAAATTTCTAACATAGATAAAATATCACAATTTTTATTAAAAAGATTATTTTTCAAGATAATGAGGTCATGTGCGCATAAAATTTATCGCACCTAAAATTCATGATAATAAGCAGAAATAATTATTTCAGTTTATTTTTAAAAAGAATGGATTGTTTTTCGAGACAATGAGGTCACTTACACACAAAACTTATAAAATAAAGATCCTAGACGGAAATATCACTATTTATTAAAAACAGACTATTTTTCAGGAAGACGATATCACTTACCTAAAATATTTTGTGAGAAAGCTTCCGATAAAAATTCGGCTAGAGAGAGAGAGAGAAAAACCTCGCCTCTCGTATTTAAACTCTTACGATACCTTATAATAATATTTTATTAAGTTACACCTCATACATGAGGTGTAACAATTATATTACCTCTTATACACTTAAAGCCCACGTCCACTGGACATGGCAAGACAGCAGCAAACAAACAAACTCAAACTAAAAGCTTTGAAAATGGTGATGGTCCCTAAGGACTATCATGCTCATATGGACCATCACTTATTAAAAGTTTCTTTCTTTTTATTTTATTTTATTTTTTTTTGAAAGGTTAAGATTGTTACATTTCACCTCCTATCATAGTAACAATTTAGTACCTAGAAAGAACACACAAAGTACACAAGCAAAGGCCAGAGTTTCTTACTCCTGTAGTAGAAGTCACATTGATCAGGCCAAGCCAATCCTTAACTTGGAACTTCTACCCTCATTCAAGATGGAGGACATTGACAAATGGAGGTCACATTTCATAATGTCCTCACACACACAATCCTCAGCTTACTTTGTGGTTTTCGATAGGCGGTGGCCTAGCAAGACATAACCCTCTCCTTCTGCTTACAAGTGTGAGGGCATTACACTACCATTAGAGGACCCAATACATAATGCCCATATTAATATAGGGGGCACGACCCTCCCTATTATTTACAGTCACTTCCTGACTCCATTCCTATCATTGGAGTCGAGGAACAGTCTATCCAACTACCAATGACGGAGCCATTGGGTAGTGGTCATGTCATGTCACATATATCACTCTCAATATAACAGAATCACAAGATCCAACTACAATGGAGGACCCATTGCGTAGTGGTCAGTATCACATATAGATAACAGGATCACAATATCCAACTACCAATGGAGGAACTATTGCATAGTGGTCATACCACATATATCAGTCTCAATATAACAGAATCACAATATCCAACTACCAATGGAGGACCCATTGCGTAATGGTCAGTGTCACATATAGATAATAGGATCATAGTATCCAACTACCAATGTAGGACCTATTACGTAGTGGTCATGTCACATATATCAATCGCAATATAATATAACCACAATATCTAACTATCAATAGAGGACTCATTGCATAATGGTTAGTATCACATATAGATAACATGGTCACAATATCCAACTGGAGGACCCATTGTGTAGTGGTCATGTCACATCTATCAGTCTCAATATAACAGAATCATAATCTCCTTACAAAGAAATCACATGATTCGTTCATTGTCATTCCCATCAGAAATATGCCTATACAAAGTGAGACGTGGCATTCAATTCATGAGGAATTTCAACTCAATTTCAATCTTCACTTGAAACATACATATATATCTTTTGATCAAAGAGAACTTCTACCCTCATTCAGGATGGAGGACATTGACAAGAGGTCACATTTCATAATGTCCTCACACACACACAATCCTCAGCTCACTTTGGTTTCGATAGGCGGTGGCCAAGCAAGACATAACCCTCTCCTTCTGCCTTCAAGTGTGAGGGCATTACACTACCATTGGAGGACCTAATACATAATGCCCATATTAAAATGGGGGGCACGACCCTCCCTATTATTTACAGTCACTTCCTGACTCCATTCCTATCATTGGAGTCGAGGCACAGTCTATCCAACTACCAATGACGAACCCATTGGGTAGTGGTCATGTCATGTCACATATATCACTCTCAATATAACAGAATCACAAGATCTAACTACCAATGGAGGACCCATTGCGTAGTGGTCAGTATCACATATAGATAACAGGATCACAATATCCAACTACCAATGGAGGAACTATTGCATAGTGGTCATACCACATATATCAGTCTTAATATAACAGAATAACAATATCCAACTACCAATGGAGGATCCATTGCGTAATGGTCAGTGTCACATATAGATAATAGGATCTTAGTATCCAACTACCAATGAAGGACCCATTACGTAGTGGTCATGTCACATATATCAATCGCAATATAACATAACCAGAATATCTAACTATCAATGGAGGACCCATTGCATAATGGTTAGTATCACATATAGATAACATGGTCACAATATACAACTGGAGGACCCATTGTGTAGTGGTCATGTCACATCTATCAGTCTCAATATAACAGAATCATAATCGCCTTACAAAGAAATCACATGATTCGTTCATTGTCATTCCCATCAGAAATATGCCTATACAAAGTGAGACGTGGCATTCAATTCATGAGGAATTTCAACTCAATTTCAATCTTCACTTGAAATATACATATATATCTTTTGATCAAAGAGAACTTCTACCCTCATTCAGGATGGAGGACATTGACAAATGGAGGTCACATTTTATAATGTCCTCACACACACACAATCCTCAGCTCACTTTGGTTTCGATAGGCGGTGGCCTAGCAAGACATAACCCTCTCCTTCTGCCTTCAAGTGTGAGGGAATTACACTACCATTGGAGGACCTAATACATAATGCCCATATTAATATGGGGGGCACGACCCTCCCTATTATTTACAGTCACCTCCTGACTCCATTCCTATCATTGGAGTCGAGGCACAGTCTATCCAACTACAAATGACGGACCCATTGGGTAGTGGTCATGTCATGTCACATATATCACTTTCAATATAACAGAATCACAAGATCCAACCGCCAATGGAGGACCCATTGCGTAGTGGTCAGTATCACATATAGATAACAGGATCACAATATCCAACTACCAATGGAGGAACTATTGCATAGTGGTCATACCACATATATCAGTCTCAATATAACAGAATCACAATATCCAACTACCAACCCATTGCGTAATGGTCAGTATCACATATAGATAATAGGATCATAGTATCCAACTACCAATGAAGGACCCATTGCGTAGTGGTCATGTCACATATATCAATCGCAATATAACATAACCACAATATTTAACTATCAATGGAGGACCCATTGCATAGTGGTTAGTATCACATATGGATAACATGGTCACAATATCCAACTGGAGGACCCATAGTGTAGTGGTCATGTCACATCTATCAGTCTCAATATAACAGAATCACAATCTCCTTACAAAGAAATCACATGATTCGTTCATTGTCATTCCCATCAGAAATATGCATATACAAAGTGAGACGTGGCATTCAATTCATGAGGAATTTCAACTCAATTTCAATCTTCACTTGAAACATACATATATATCTTTTGATCAAAGAGAATTTGAAGCTGTTTGTGTACCATTTAATCAGTTAAAAGCTAACAGTGTTTGAAAATTGCAGCAATCTATGACAGTGACATATTACAGCAACAGGAGCATAACTCCCAAATTTTAAGGAATTCTGGGATGATATCAAAACAAAAGTTCAAATAGAAACACATATCTTTCTAGCAAAGGAAATTTGAAAGCATTTGCACTTCATTTGTTTGATCAAAAGCTCATAGTAACAGAAGTGAATTTCTAAATTCTGCTAACTGTGATGTATCCCTCTTATCAGGGCATAATTTTCAATCTAGAAGGTATTTCGGAATGATTTTAACATGAAAATTTAAGTAAACACATATATATTTCAAATGTCAGTGGTTTGAAAGCAATTGGACTCCATTTGGTTATTTGAAAGCTCATGACAACATAAGCAACAGTTCTGAAATTCAGTGAAATCTGCTTGCAATGATATGTTTGCAGAATTGGAAGCATAATTCCTCATTTATAAAGAATTTGAAGAAATTTTAAACATTAAAATCATAGTAGATACTTGCATATTTCTAATGAGGGTGATTTGGATGTCATTTGGTTGGTCAACATAGTGTCATAAAAACATGAAACTTCCCTGGAATTTCACATTGTAAACATGACATGCCTCAAATAACAATCAATTACTCCCAATTTAGGTTAGAGATTAATATGAAACCTTTTTCATCTTGAATTAAACTCACATGAATATGATTTCACAGATTTTCATGATTAACAATAGTAATTTCAGTGCCGAGCTTGTCTTGCAAAGAAAGCCTATTTTCTGGATGACATGGCACAACAAGATACACATGCAACCATTGTTCTCCAAAATTCATACATGTTCATGCTTAATTTTTCATACTTCCATAACTAAATACATGAAAGCTTTTTGATCCACTTACCTTATTTGTGCAATGGTGCTCTCACAACCCCTCACATTTTCACTTCATCTTCACTCCAAGTTCTCCCATAAGGCTCAAAGGGGGCTGGAGTTTGGTATTTCAAGAGGGAAGGATGGGTCCAAAACGTGAGCCAAAAGGGAGAGAGGGAGCTTTTGTACTCTCTCACATGGGAAGTGGCATCCTGGGCTTGCCTAGTGGCAACCATAGTGTCATGCAGCTTGACAAGTGGCAGGGTGGCAGCATGCAGCAGGAAGGTGTCAACCATGGGTCATGCATAGGCTCGATGGCATCGCGCACAGCGGCACTCTTTTATTCTTCTTCTCACTGTCGTGCGCGTCTCTCTCTTTTCTCCTTTCTCTTACCGTCATGCGCACTCTCTCTTCTTCTTTCTCTTACTGCCGTGCGCACTCTCTCTTCTTCTTTCTCTTACCGCCACGTGCACTCCACTGCGTGCACTCTCTCTTCTTCTTTCTCTTACTGATGCTTGCACTCTCTCTCCTTCTTTTATCCTTATGCTATCGTGCACTCTATCAGGCCGGGAAAGTCTGGGTCGTTCCATCCACTTGATTTTCTTCATTCTTGGATTGACTTGGCTTTTCATCTCCCGCATTAGGAGCTTTGGAAGAATTCACTTCAATTTTTATAATTAATTCTTTCTTATATGATCGAGCTTCCCATAATGCCGACACATATTCTTGTTATTGGGCCCTCTAGATTTTGATCAAAACCTTGAATTACTTTTGAATGATTCATTGATGAATCACCCCGTTCATTCGATCGACCTCTTGCCATAAGAGCTTCCATCTTCAATTCTATCGAACTTCCCAAAGATGCCTTCTTTCGAAGTTCATTAGCAAGTAGGGCACTACACACCAAGCCAAAATCAAGCAATTCCTCTTTATTGCAACTTAATGTATTAACAAGGTTATCATAGGATTCCGACAAAGAACAAAATAAGGTGACCGCCTTATCTCCATTGTCCATTCTCACATTAATACTCTCAAGTTGACAAATGATGTTATTAAACTCATTCAAGTATTGCGACACAGTTGTACTTTCTTTCAATCTTAAGGAATACAATTTTTCTTTTTAAGAAAATTCGGTTTGTGAGAGATTTTGTTTGATACAAATTTTTCAATTTTTTCCACAAATATTTTCCCGTCCTTTCCTCAACAATATTAAACAAAATTTCACTCACTAAACACAAGAGAATAGTGGCCCGTGCCTTCATACCGAGTTCATCCTAATCATCATCAGTCATATTCACTGATTTTTTAACTTTTCCAAGTAATACTTTGTGTTTCCATTGATGTACCAATAAATCTCGCATTTTTAATTTCCAAATTTCAAAAATTATCTTTTCCATTAAACTTCTACACCTCAAACTTGTAAGATGCCATTTTCCAAAAAATACCACACTAATTCCTTGAGCTCTGGTATCAATTTTTGTAAAATCAGGATAACACAATCACTCCTTTTGAGCAAATCGAGATATCTAAAATCCCACTAGATGTAGTGAGCATTACACTCCGATGATTTCAATACTCAAATAACATGCTCAGGATGCAATAACAAGTATAATATAATAGGGAAAAATATAAGAACAATAAAACAAATAATATGGGAAATCATCAAAGCATAACACAAATGAAAATAGAGATGGACACGCACATATACACGGTTCACCCAAAATGGGCTATGTCCTTGGACAAGAAGGTAAACGTATATTCACTATCAAGAGGAAAACTTACGAGATTGGAGTTATGTAGAGTTACCTTATACAATCTGAAGGAATTCTCAAACAAAGAACTTCCTACTACAAAACCACCTATAGTCGACTCCTTTCTTTAATTCACTGCAGCCGCGAAGAAATGCTGACAAAAATGGCCCAAAAATGAGCCCAAATGGTGGCACTAGGGTTCTGTAGCAAAAACCCCTAATTTTCTCCCCAAAACCCCTAATTTTCTCCCCAAAACCTCTCTCACGCCCACACACTTCTTTTTCTCACTCACTTGCATGTTCCTCAACCCACTTTTTGATCGACACGTCTCTCTCTATAAAGCCCCTCTTAAGAGCCTCCACTCAAAAGGTGCATTTTCAGTGACGAAAATGCCCTTTAACAAGAGGGAGAATTCCATAGGGGTGGTGATTTGGCATCATGCCTTAACATGAATGGAAGTATCACCAAAGACTATGAAAAACCATGGGCTACCTGTGTGACAACACTTGATATGAAGGATGAACCAATAACGTAACATGATCAAGACACAAGGATAGAAAATTTACTTGAGAAAAGACAAATTTGGCAATGGTAGAAGGGGTTGAGAAGGTGACCTAGAATTGGAGATCATGCAATGATGCTACAGTAAAATCTATTAAGCGCATCTGATGGTGCAAATTTGAGATTGATTCACCAAGCTGATCATAGAACTACTCATAGACAATAACAAATGGAATTGAGTAATAACCATAGTTATCGGGAGCGTCACCCTAGTTGGGCGCTCTCGCTCCGGAACCCAGCTCCGATGCTCCGTAGCAGAGATCTCGACCGGAACTCGTTCCCTAGTTTTTGGGAGCTCGCTCCTATTTTTAGGATTTTCGATCCCGTTCACAATGGAGCTCGCTCCCGATACTGTATGGATCACGTTCCTTAAATTTTAAGATCTCGTTCCTGAATAAATTAGATCCCCACTCTCAAAGTTTTAGGAGGGCAATCCCTACATTTCCAGAACTCCATCCCTATTTTCCTGAAATATCCTAATAGAAACTTCTTAAATAAAATTAATTTTTAGAATAAAATAATTATATTTTAAGCCAAATTTTTATAAAAGTGGAGTTCTGTCATGGGAGCATGAACTAATCATGCACAGAACACGATCCTTCCTTGAATGAAGCTCGATTCTTTCCAAATAAGAACACGATCATTCTTAGATGGGGGCACGATCCTGTTGGCGATGGGAGCACGATCCTAATGAATATGGGAACACGATCCCATTTGACATGGAAAGTGTTCCCGTTAAATAGAGATCTCGATCCCGATGTATTGGGAACGCTCCCTATTCATATGGAATCTTGATCCGCTACTTTTACTCTCACCGAAACTCGCTCCCCAAGCTCCAGAGCTTTGCATAGATGTCGCTCCGATACTCCCGCTCCCAGAACCAAAGTCTTTCCCGCTCCTGCTCCTGCTCCTGCTCCCCCTCCCGATAGCTATGATAATAACTAATAACGGACTCGAGAAAATAGGGGGATAATGATCGAAGGCTATGTCACCATATGAAAAATCTCTGTATTCAACTTGCATGAGAGAATCCCATGCAAGTATATAGAGGTGGTTATCAAATATACAAAAAGAAATGATATGCAAAAAGAAACAAAAAAATCATAATATAACCTGCATGATCATGAAAAAGATTAATCTACTTTACAAAAAAAAAAAGAAAATATACACAATTTTCACACCTACGAGAGCACACTCTCGAATTAGGTGAGGAGCCTAGGTACCTACAAAACCTCGATGCATGCACCTATAAATGATGTGGACCAGCTTTTTTTTGCGTTGCTCAATAAGATATTGATGTTCAAAAAGTACAAATGTTGTGTAGAATGTTTGGAGTGAGATATTTTTATTCCAAGATACTAATATCTCGTATAGGTCGTTTTCATATAACGTACTTTTGTTTTGCGGGACGTACATAACTGAAAGGTCCTACAGTAGGTTCTAACATATTATTGAAATGTCCATGAGGACTTTCGAAATTATGCAAAGATATAGGTAAAATGTTCAATAATGCATTTCTTGAGGATACTTTGATAAGTTCTCTCTCAATTTTTAACGACTTTTGTGCCAAATTTTAGTGAAATCATGAAGGCCAATTCTGATCTCTGTACTCACCGGAAAAATGACTTGTTTGGATGAAAATTATGTACATTGCCATTCTACTGCTATGTTTAAATTATTATATGCTCTAATATATGTTTTTAGTTTTTTGGCAATCGAAATTAGAAAAGCAAGCCCATTTGTGTAATGTGCTATATGTTTGGGTAAGTTCAACTTGACACCAATTCTCTCTCTCTCTCTTTATATTACTTTATTATTTCGCACATATATAAGATAACTACATTCGGTCACGCACAGAAACCTGCAAAGAACGTTAGTGATTACAAGAAGTAATCACAAGAAGAATGAGATTATGATGGATAAAATCTGTAGGGCTATATAGTAATATGAATTAGATGGTTATCCATGGAAATGTTTTTTTTTTATATAGAAATTTTAACAATAAAGTCTCTTTAATAAAGGAGGCAACCTCCAAATTACAATACAGAAAAATAAATATAGACAATTATCTACTTCCAAGCAAGATCAGCCAACGCTCCCAAAACATAACTAAACTCTGAACCTCGGTGATCCTCCACTACCAACAAACTTAGAATCCCTACAACCCACATAAAGCCACTCAGGCCTAGTCCTCTACAGTGCCTCTACCTGAGTCCTGACTACTCATCACCACTCTTAAGCATCATCCCTTACACATTAAGCATACCAGTCGGGGTTAGGACAACTCTCAAACACTGACAGTGCCTAGACCAAAGTACATGGTGGTGTCTAAGGGTGTCGGTGCAACCAACGACCAAGAAGTAGGGTTTAAAAAATAGAACAAGAGAGAAATGGATGGGAGGAGAAACCATAGAGAGGGAAAGTGACATAGTGATGGAGGAATTGATCGCAACATTGTAAACATTAAGGAGATCTTAGTCCCTAAAGGAGTACATCCTCCTCGACAGGACTCAAAGAGGCCTTTCGCTAGGCCTTAGACGTTAACCTTCAATGACCTAATACAGGGGAATTTCAAGCCCAAGGGAAAATTCAAGAGACCTAAAAAATCTACAATAGGGTCTTGAACTCTCAGAGGAAAGGATAACTTCATCTTAGGTGATAACCTTCTTAGAGGATATGCTAGTTGAGGAAAGAGATAGCCGACAAAAATAGGTAGTTCTCAGATGAAGGGCTAAGGAGAGAGAGGGATAGAGAAAAGAGACGAAAGGAAAAGGGACTCATATATATGAGTATTTCTTTAATGTACTAAACTTTTTTGGATACACATGTACCCTGGTTTTTTTTAGTAAGGATATTTTTTAACACTAGTAGGGGTATGATATATTTTTTTTTAATAAACTAGTGACTTTTATTAGTGACATCATAATGATGTCATCCTTCATTATAGTTAATAAATGATATTATTTCTATCATGAATTTATACTTTGTTCATAAATAATTAACAAAAATACCCCTAGATAAAAAGTTATCATATTATAGGATAATGGTATTAAATGTCAAAAAATGTTAAGTACAGTAAATAAATACTCACATGTATGAGTACCCGAACATAACATATATATATATATATAAAGAGAGAGAGAGAGAGAGAGAGAGAGAGAGAGAGAGAGAGAGAGAGTGGTGCTCACACTAGTGGTAAGTTAATTTATCTATGCACTCAACTAATTTAGTAATACTTATA
>NW_006497159.1:746942-759874 GCF_000471905.2 Amborella trichopoda
ATGGACCGGCTAGGGGAAGCATGCATGGAATGGCAGCAAAGGGCGTGCGTGCAATGGAGGAGGCACACATGTGTGGAAGTTTAACATCATGTAGCCACGATGTGTGCTATAGTTTAGGGTCATGCAACTAGACCGTGGTGCGAAGCAGTTTAGTGTCATGCAGCCAGGACGTGCACCACAATTTAGGGTCTTGTAACTGGACCGTGGTGCAAAGCATTTTAGTGTCATGCAACCAGGACATGTGCTACAATTTAAGGTCATGCAACTGGACCATTGTGCAAAGCAGTTTAGTGTCACGCGGCCAGGACATGCATTATAGTTTAGGGTCATGCAACAGGACCGTTGTGCGAAGCAGTTTAACGTCATGCAGCCAAGACGTGTGCTACAGTTTAAGATCATGCAACTGAACCGTTGTGCAAATAAGTTTAACGTCATGCGGCCAGGATGTGTGCTACAGTTTAAGGTCATGCAGCTGGACCGTTGTTCAAGCTGCCATGTATGCAAGTAGTTTAGTGAGGGGTGGACTCACTGGGGGATGTGAAGTGGATGAGGCTCCATGGCAAATGAATCTATAAATGGTGGTCTGACTCACTAGGGATGAAATGGTAGACACCATTTATGGGCAGTGGGTTCAAATTATGAAGGTGGCCCAGTGAGGGATGGTAGGTGAAAACAGACTCACTGGGGGTTAGGGAGTGAGTGTGACTCCCTGGTGATTAAAATGGGTCAACTCACGTGATCAGGGGCACGAGTATGACTCTAGTGGGGATGGAAAGGTGATGAGGGTCGAACCTTGCCAATGTGCACACAAAGGGGCCAGCTAGGGAAGGCATGTGTGGAGGCGCATGCAAAAGTCGTGGGTGCAGAGGCAGAAGTATGCTCTGTGGTATAGGGATTGTACTCGACAGTAGTCTGTCGAAGATAGACGTGCACAACAGCAACATGTGGTGAGGGGCACGCTCGGCGACTTATGTACGTCAGCATTTTGAGGTCGTGCCTTCGAGACCGTAAATCATGGGTAGTACCTTTTCAGGTAACGTCCGTTGATAGGAGGCATTGCCTTCTTCCTATCGGAATAGGTAACCCCCATTTGGAGAAGCCTTCTTGATTACGAAAGGGCCTTCCCATTTTGGTTCAAAATTCTGCTTGCGTCCCTCATGCATAACGATCAGTCGTTTTACTGCTAAGACCAAGTCACCACGAGTGAATGAGCGAACTTTGACTAACTTGTCAAAAGCCCTTTTCATCCTCCCCCGATGAAGTTCAAGGTTCTGATGGTCTTCAAATCTCTTCTCGTCAAGTGCGTCTAATTCTTGATAGCGCAACTTAACCTATTCATCTTCTGTCATATCATGATGTACGAAGTGAAGGAAGTTGGATCTCGAGACGTAGTACTACTTCACTCCCATAAACTAAAGAATAGGGAGTAGAGTTAGTGGCACTCCAAGTCGTAGTGCGATAGGCCCATAAATCCTTGAGAAGCTTCTCATGTCAATTTTTTCTCGTCTTCAACAACGATTTCCTCAAAACATTGCAAAGGGTCTTGTTGAAGGCTTCGGCCAAACCATTTGCTCGAGGGTGGCATATGGTAGAGTACTTCCACTCGAAGCCAAATTGGTTAACCAAGCAGTCGTTGTGCTAGCTTCTGAATTGCGGACCATTATCAAATATGATCCGGTCAGGCACACCGAATCGGTAAATGATGTGATGTCGCACGAAGTTAAGCACTGATTCCCCTGGGACATGCTTGAGAGGGATCACCTCAACCCAGTTGGAGAAATAATTTGTAGCAGCTAAGATGAAGGCATGGCCCAATGCTGAGGGAGGGTCGATGGGTCCGACAATATCCATACCCCATTGTGAGAATGGTCATGATATCACTAGAGGATGCAGAGGCTTTGGTGGCTAGTGAATGAGGTTCGAATGTATCTGACACAATTGGCACCTTTTGGCGTTGGTCAACTAATCTGCGACTATCGATGGCCAGTAATACCCCAACCTAGGTATCCATTCGTAAAGCTTAGGACCAGACTGATGAAGGTGACATATCCCGGCATGCACTTCTTCTAGTACTTTCTTCCCCTTTTGTGTCAACGCATGGGAGGAGGATGTCATCAAAGGATCGTCAAAAGAGCACGCCCGTCAAGAAGAGTGTATTTGTTGGACATTCTTCATAAACTGTTGCGCTCAATGCGATCGTCCAGTAGCAGACTTGTTTAATAAAGTTGATTAAGGGTTCCATCAAATCCTCAACTTGTTCGATCTCAGCACATATTCGATCAAAGATCTCTCCTTCCTATATCTCGGACTTATCGCATTGGACCTGCTTCGCCTTCGTTTCAGCTTCGAAAGCATCTTTGGCAGTGAGGAGTGCCCCGAATGGGTAAGGAGGGCATTCCAAAACAAGAATCATTTCATCGTCCCCATCTAACTCTTTAACCAGCTAGATGAGTCTCCACTCTGCTACCTATATAGGTGTGGGCTCTTTCGAGGAGATTTAAATAGTGGCACCAAGCTTGGCAAGGGCATCAGCCTGGGAATTCAACCTTCTAGAGATGTGCCTTAAGGAAAATTCATTGAGGTTCGCCATCAAGGTCTTAGCAGTGTCATGATAAGGCTTGAGGCTGTCTTTTCTCACATCGTATATCCCTTTGAGCGACCGTATTACCTGCTGAAAATCATCGAAAATGGCTAACCGTTCCAGTTCCAGGCCTAAGGCGACTGCAAGCCCTATTATGAGGGCTTGATACTTAGCCTCATTGTGCGAGTCGGCATTTGCGAGGGAGAAGGGCAAGGGAATGATGCCATCTTGAGGGGTCAAAAACACTACGCCAACACCACCTCGTTTAGACTGAAAGGCCCCGTCAAAGTACATCTTCCAATCATAAGCTGATTCAGTGCAAAACACTTCTTCATTGGGAAGGTCGCTTGACAGGGGAGATTCTGCCAGTAAGGGGTGTGCTTCCAAGAAATCAGCCAAGGCTTGGCCCTTGACGGCTTTTTGTGGCACATACCTGATGTTGAATTCCATTAGTAATAGCGCTTGACAAACAAGGGCGTGTCATGAGGAACTTTATGGGGGCAGCTCTCGAGATAAGCTACACTTCATGATCGAGTAAATAATGACGAAGCTTTTGGACTACGAAGATCAGTTCCAGGCACATCTTCTCGATTGGCGGGTAATTTTTTTCAGCCCCTTGCATACTGTGACTAAGGTAGTACATAGCGGTTTCTTTCCCCTCCTCATTATTTTGTGCCAGGAGTGCACCAAGCGACTCATCGAGGGCGGTCACTTATAAAATGAGGGGCCTTCCTAGCACAAGCATGGAGAGTACCAGGGGGCATAGAAAATATTCTTTGATATCATCCAAGGTGGCTTGACATGCCTTATCCCATATAAGCAAGTTGTCCCTGAAGAGACCGGAGTTCTCGGAATGTTGTTGGTGGTGGCATTCCTCTAATTGCCTTGATCTTGAAAGGCTCGATCTCCAATACCTAATACTTGAAAATGACCCTTAAGAATTTCCTTGAACGTACACCAAAGGCGCATTATAAGGGGTTCATCTTGAGCTGATGAAGGCGGAGCTACTTGAACACCTTCTAAAGGTCCTGTATGTGAACATCCTTCTTTTTGGATTTTACCACCAAATCATCTACGTAACACTCCACCTACTTGTGTAGCATATCTTTGAAAATGGTGGTCATTGCTCGCTGATACGTAGTACCTACATTCTTCAATCCAAATGGCATCATCGTGTAACAAAAGACCCCTTTGGGAGTCAAGAAGGCAGTGGCCTCTTCATCCTCTGTTGCCATTCTTGTCTGATTGTACCTTGAATATCCATCCATGAAGGAGAAGGTTTGACAATGTGCTGTGATATAGATAAGAATTGTTGTGAATGGCAATGAGAAGTCGTCCATTGAATAAGAAGCATTCAAATCAAGGAAATCGATGTAGACCCCGATTTGCCCGTTCTTCTTTTTAACAGGCATAACATTGGTGAACGATTTCGGGTATTTGACTGCCCGAATAAAACATGCTTCCTTGATTTTAGTTACTTCTACATCTATCTACATTTCAAGATCAGACTGGAACCCTCTCGATTTCTACTTTACGGGTTTGAAAGATGGGTCAATGCCGAGCCAATGTACTACGACTTGGGAATCGAGACCAGGCATCTCATGATAGTGCCAAACAAAGATGTCTCGATTTGCTCATAGGAAGGTAATATAGTGTTACCTCTCATCTGGTGACATGTTGGCTGGAATAAAAGTTGGCCTCGGGTCATTCTTATTGCCCAAGTTTATTTCCTCGAGATCATCAGTCGTAGCTTGTCCACCCTCTTCCCATTCCTCGAGGCCTTCTTGAACTTCCATCTCTCATTGGTTTGTGATTCAACGGGTCTTTTGTCGACCTCGAATATCCCATCTTTCGAGTTCATAGGTACCCATGCTTTTGACATCTTCGCCTCAAATTAGTTTTGACGGTATAAAGCATGGTAGCCATTTCTTCTGCCTGCTTGCTTGAGGAGGGGTCGGTTTCAAGGAGAGGGAGTGCATATGGTTGAGAGAGAGAATTTTGAGGCACTTGGGTCGATTGAGAAGAGCATGGCTCAGAAAGTGCGATAGGAGAGTTATGTGATTCAACGATCATAGATACAACCGCCACATCATTCTTGTTTTTGTGATGACCATTTCTATGTACTCCTAGATCCACCACTGGTTTGGGTGGTATAGAAGGTTGTGAGGTAGGCTTAGGTGGTGGAACCTTGTTTTGGGATACCGGCTAATTTTGCTATGCAACCAGTATGGATTGAAGAGGTTGTGAGGATTAAGTAGGTAAAGGTCGCGCCACCTGACTTGGTGCCAACTGGCCAGGTTGTGCAGCCAAGTCTAGTGCAGAGGGGTTAGATTGGGCGATAGGAGTAGGTATTAGTGAAATAGAGGTTGATGCAGGTTGAGGATTTGGAGATGGTTGGGTATATGGAACCAATGGTAGTCTCAGGTACTTAAGGAGTGGTGGATTGGTCGGCATATTTGGGAATGGGATGAGTGGCGGACCAGGGTACTTTAAGAGCCTCGATTTCTACATGAGCGACTGTAACTTCCTGCTTGACCTGAGACTGATTGGGTCAGTGTTGGTCACTGCTTCAGAGATCTGCACCATGTGGCATGCTTCGTGAGAATGGAAGCTCTGCCCTCTTGACTCTTTCAACCGTTGCTCGAAGTCGAGCTCAGGAGGCCATTGCGGTTTTTTGGCCTTGGAATTCTTGTGCTGCCTAATAAGCTTCTCAGTAGTGGGAGGAGGCTTCTTGTTGGCTCTAGATGCTAAATCATCATCGACTATCAGGCACAGCTGCTTAGGCCACCATCTTCTTTAGCTGTTTTTTATGTTGCTTGCTAATGTTGCAACTTTTCAAGTCTTTATCAAGAGCCTCAAAGTCTAGGCATTCGAGAGTTGTACCTACAGAAGATGTATTAGCAGAAGAAGAATAAGGGTTAGAAGAGTTGGGATAGAAGATGGGGGAGAGCTTTTAAGGTCGTCACTCAGATTGGACCGATCTGGGTAGCTTTTAGTGTCATCATCGAAATTGGACGTGTGCAGGGAATCTTTTAGGTCTTCAACCTGCTTGGACCATTGGGGGGTGCTTTTAATGTCGTCACCCTTATCGGACGTGTATAGGGAATCTTTTACATCCTCACCATGCTTAGACCATTGGGGGGTGCTTTTCACCCTTATCGGACGTGGTGGGAACATGACCTAAGGAAGGCTCAGGAATGTCCTCCTAACCAGACTGTTGGTCGTGGTCAGTAGAAGCAGCCAACTTGGGGAAGAAGTCCTTCAAGGGTAGGCAACGGAGGACTTCTTCCCCTCAGTGGAAGCAGCCTACTCGTCAACGAGCGGCCCTTGGTGTTCGTCTCCTTCTGTCATTTTTAAGAATGGGCACATACTGACCAGGTTCATGTGGCTTGGGAGTTGGCTTTGCTTGGCGAACCGCTTCCCTTCTCATGGACTTCATTCTATTTTGTCCTCAATAGACTTGCCATGATTGGGAAGTCGAGGGTTCGCCAAAATTAGAAGGCTCGGGTGGTGCATTCTCACATGAGATCTGTGTCTGAGTGATTTCTTGTTTTGGCAGTCCGGTGGTTAGAACGTTATCCCAGTAACGTGTCCTCCTTGGACTTTCTCCATGATTATGGCTTGGAAACCGAAGCACCCCTCTAATCCGTGACCTCGTATCTGGTGATACAAACACCAAAGGTTCTGGGTCCCTCGAGCGAGGTGTTTGGGCTGTCTTGATGGCTTCGGCGCAATGAGCCCTACTTGAAGCATCATGCATAACATGGCCTGAAGAAGGTCTGGTGGAAGTCCATCAAGATGATATTCTCTCTTGTTTTCTTCTTGAATTGTCACCACATGAGATGCTTCAGCTGCCCCGAATGCCTTCTTGAGACAATCGAGTTGTATATGCCCCTTCTAGATTAAAGCATCTATGTGATCTTTGAGAGTGAATTAATCCTGAACAGGGTGCCCCAACATCCTATGATAGCGCAATAATTTTTGTGGGTGACAAAGTCAGCATCTTCTGCCTTTTTCATTTGAGCCAAGGCTATCATCTGTTGCTCTATTAACATCCGGAGTAAGGTCGGGACCCACTCCTTGTCAAAGCTGCAAACTTTCTTTCTTTTCTCAACCCAATAGTCCTCTTTATAAAGGCCGGAAAGTGGAGGCTCCTTATTGTAGGACTTCTGTTCGCTTGCCTGGGATGTCCCTTGAGTATTTGTAGGATTCACCCCCTTAGATAAATCTAGAGTTTGAGGAGAGGCCTTCTTTGGATCTGATATAGTGACAGCAGCACTAATCACTCATTTCTGTTGATTGCCCTGAGAATTGGGATGAGCATTACTGGGGTTTCAGCTGTTTCCCTCGTTTGATGACTGCGTCTATGGTCTGTTGTGATGCTTGAAAAGGCTTTCTATATGGACTGCTTTGGAGATCAGATCTGATATAGAAGTTGGGTTTGAGGCCTCAACATGTAGGGAGTCTCCAACCGCATGTTGCGCATACATGTTTGGACCGCATGAATTTTAGGCATGGGGGTAGCTTGGTGCACAACTAGATCTCTCCATCTTGCAATGAATTGATCCACTGGTTCATCTGGGTCCTGGGTCAATGTGAGAAGCTCAATAGCCTGAACTTTTCTTTCAACTTCATGGAAGCACTTGTAGAAAAAGTGCTCCATTTTTTCTTAGGTCTGCACTAAGTTTGGAGGGAGTCGGTCATACCACTTAAATGTCGGGAAGAGTTTAAACGAACTGACGAAGAAGAAGCCTCCCTTCATCTGTTGTCTCTTGACACACTAAATACAAATGAGTGATATGATGGTGAGGGGAACTCGTGCTATTGAAGAGCGGGAGTCTTCCCTTCTGGTAGCTAGGGAGAAACAGGAGCTGGTCGACGTAAGAGGGATAGGGCTTCTGGTAAAGATCCATAACCTGTATGCCCAGGATCTGCCTAACACGCAAGCTGTGGGTGACCATGGCATCGATGTCGACTTGTGAGACTTGATGAGAGGAGGAATGGTCTTGCAAAGGCAATGACTGCCTCAGGATCGGATTGGCTAGATGATGATAATTGGCCTCCTGATGAGATGAGTTTCCAGGGAGCCAAGTCCTTTCCATCAGCTCGATCTTCTCCATCATCCTGCCCATCATATCCTTGAACCGGTTCATACAGTCTACTTGATCGTCGTTGGGCTACTTGACAACCATCACGTTGACTATCTCTTTAGGAAGATTGATCTCTTGTGCAGTCGAGGTCTTACATACCCGTCGGACTGGGTGAGGCAGGTCGGTCAGCAGGGGCTCGACATGCCCCGATTGAGCTTGAGCCTTGTATGTTGGTCGGGTCAAGACCGGTTCACGATGGTCTTGGGACCACAAGGGCTGCAAGGTTAGATCGTCTCCTACGACACTGATGACAATGCAGCATTCCGGTTCTTCCACCTCAAGCTCTGCTACAACCTGTAATGGGTAAAAGGGGTTCTTGGCCAGGGGATCAGCAGGCTTGCTTGCACCGAGTGTCTTAGGTTCTTCTCTCAGCACTATTTGAAAGCCGCAATCATTCCTGGCCTTCAGGCTCTGGTATACCTCCCTCTAGGATCGAGATTGGGACTGTGATTGTGTATGGTCTGCTTTCTTCAAACACGACTGGGCAATCTCCATGAGATGAGGCAAGGGATGTGGACCAGGAACAAGAGTCAGCTCAGGCTTTCTTGGCTTGGGAAGAGACGGGGGATGGAATATCTCATCACCCAAGGGTCGGTCTAAAGAGGGTACTCTTAGAGAAAGCCTTCGAGTACCAGGTCTTGAGCGGTTCTTCCGAAGGAGAAGGGACGAACGGGGGACGAGACAACTGTCAGTGGCCTTTCTATCAAGAGCTCGAAGTAGTTTGTGGAGGTGGCGGGGGTGTGCCCTTTGAAGAAGGGTTCCAAGTGATCTGGGGATCAACCTGGGCTCAAGCAATCGATCGGGCCTTAGGAGGTTGAGTATCATGAGCAAGTTTTGTGAGGGATTAGTCTTGTGACCACCCCTCACAGAGTGCGCAGGTATGTACAAAGAGGGACGACGAGAGGGTCGTCTCTCATGTACTCGGGTAAATGTAGCAACAGGGCTGCCCCGAGTAGTGCGATGCATATGCAATAGATATACAGGGCCGAGTCTAAGAGGACCCAAACTTGGACAGTGGCTCGAGACAGCCTGAGGGTTGCCCCGAGGTGTGGCTCAAGTGGATGGACCACGAGCTTTAATGCGTGTGTGAGAGGTGGTGGCCTTATGGCCTCCTCCTCTATGTGTCGAGCCTCTTGTTACAGGGGCCTAATGTGGTAAGAGTGGGGGGTGACCTTACGACGACCCATAGGAGCACTGACAGCTGGACTGCCATGTGTAGGAAAGGAAGGGGTGGCCTTTTGGCTGCCCTCAGTAGTGGGACCAGCAAGTGATTTGTTGGTAGCAGGGTGCATGCAGTGTGTGGTGGCTAGTGCACCACCCATGAAGGGTCCATCAAGGCTAGGAGATGGGGAGTGAGAAACGTTTAGGTCCCCCCTTTTACCAATCTAGGTTAGGACCTGGGAGCATGGCACGAGGTCAACACTCAGAAGGAAGGTCGAGAACGAAGTTCGGGGAATCTGTTCTTGAAGAGAACTCGCGAGTGCGAAGATTAGGAAGTCCCCGACTCGGATGGAAGGCTTAACCGACCCTGAAGTCATGTGTGTGTTAGTGACCATGAAATAGAAGAAAGGAAAGCCAAACAAGGACATTCTGACTATGGGGTAGCGTGTCCCCAGTGGAATCGCCACGCTGGTTTGGTGCCTCGATCTCACCCTCCAAGTGGGGATGACCTGGTGGCATGGTTCCGGGTTTGAGATGGACCCGAGACCTGAGATCGCTCTCTCGGGAACAGCGTAAGGAGGACACGGGCAGGAATACCAACCGGTGACAGAGGAATTGAGTCGTGAGGCAGAACTTACCTCACATGGGTCCATGACATGCTCGGGCTGGCTCGCATGGGCGCCCTCTTAGATCACGTGGAATACCCCTGGCTTGTGGCCGGTTTGGAATCGTCTCCCTTGACCTATTTCTTCTTCCCTGAAAATACACACACACATTAGAATGCAAACAAGTGGGTCAAAAGACTCCACCTTGTTTTTGAATGAATGCACATAGGCATGTACATTTGAGGGGATAATGAAGGAACATCGACATTGGATCCCTATCAATTGGATAGCCTTACGGCATCTTCTTCATAAGAGATTCGCGACATTATTTCATGATGAAAAATGAAAGAAAAAGGGGGTGAGATGAAGAAAATGTAGGAGAGACAAAGAAAGACAGAGAAAGAAAGAGTAGAATAGAGGAACGAAGATCAGTTTGGCTTTCATCTTCTTCAGAGAGAGAGAGAGAGAGAAGAAAGTAAAGAGAAACGAAGGGCCAGTATGTCCTTCAACTAGTCCTTTAGAGAGAAAGTAAAGAGAAACTTTTTAAAGAAAAGGGAAATGAAGGTCTAGTATGCCTTTCAACTAGTCCCTCATAATGCAAATGAATAAAGAGAGAAGGCAAGATTGCTTTTCACCCAGATCCTTTAAAGAATAAAATAACAAAAGAAGCAAGAAAGTTAAGAGAGAAGAGAAAAGGAGAAGAGAGAAAAAGAAGAAAGAGAAGAAAGATACAGACGGAAGCTTAACTACCATTTGTGATGAGAGAGAAGAGAGAAGGAGAGAGCATAAATGGTGGCTTAGTTGCCGTCTGAAGAGAGAGAAGAGGGAAAGAGAGAGCACAGACAGTGGCTTAGTTGTTGTCTGAAGAGAGAGAAGAGAGAAAGTGAAAACACAGATGTGAAGAGGGAGAAGTGAGAAAGAGTGAGCACAGACGGCGACTTAGCTGCCATCTATGAAGAGAGAGAAGTGACAAAGAAAGAGTACAAACGGAGGCTTAACTGCCGTCTATGAAGAGAGAGAAGAGAGAAAGAGAGAACACAAACAGTGGCTTATCAAAGAGATAAGGAAGGGAGAGAGTACACAACAGGTGGCTTATCTATCGTTTGTGAAAGGAGAGAAGAGAGAGTATACACAAATGGTGGCTTATCTGCCATCTGTGAAAGGAGAGAAGGAAGAGAGAAAGTACACAGATGGTGGCTTTGCTACCATTTGTGAAAAGAGAGAAGGTAGAGAGAGAATACATAGATAGCGGCTTAACTATCATTTGTGAAAGGAGAGAAGGAAGAGAGAGAATACATAGACGACGACTTAACTGTTGTCTATGAAAAGAGAGAAGGAAGAGAGAATGCACAGACTGCGGCTTAACTGCCGTCTATGAAAGGACAGAAGGAAGAGAGAGAATATATAGATGATGGCTTACCTAATGTCCGTGAAAGGAGAGAAGGAAGAGATAGGATACATAAACAGCGGCTTAGCTACCATCTGTGAAAGGAGAGAAGGAAGATAGAGAATACACAGACAACGGCTTAGCTACCATCTGTGAAAGGAGAGAAAGAAGACAGAGAGTACACAGGCAGCTGCTTTAGCTGCCATTTATGAAAAGAGAGAAGGAAGAGAAGGAAAGAAGGGGAGAGCACACGGACGGTGGGTTAGCCACCGTTTGTGAAGAAAAAATATAAGAGAGAGAAAGAGAAGAGAGATAATGTAGAGACCGCAGCAAGGCCTGCCAAAAAGGGTAGGCCCACATTGC
The DNA here is from genome assembly GCF_000471905.2 of Amborella trichopoda. Next base: position 758,190 of record NW_006497159.1, read on the forward strand.
TGTCCCTGGGAAGAGGGAGACAGAAAGAGAGAGAAAACAAAAAGAAAGGGAAAGAAGAAAAGAGAGAGAGAAGAAAGAAGAGAAAATAGAAAGGAAAGAAGAAGAGAGATAAAGGAAAGAAGAAGAGAGGGAAAGGGAAGAAGAAGAGAGAGAAAAGAAAGAAGCAAAGAGAGAAAAGAAAGAAGAAGAGAGCGAAAAAAGAGAGAAAGAAGATAGAAGAGAGAGTTACCTCGATGACTGAGGGGTACCCATTAAAATATTCTCTCTCCTCTCTCTCTCTAAACCATGACCCAAAACTCAAGCAAAAGCCAAATTTTAATTGATCAAGATTGTGTCCTTTACATGTGAGCATCACGTGCTTATATATAATTTAAATCCAAACATGGGTGGATGCTCAATTTTTAACCTAATTGTAGAAAAATAGGAATTAAATGAATTAAAAAAAATTAAGAAATTAGGTACAAAATGATGATTTTGGCCCTCACCCACAAATCTTGAAATTCCAATTAAGTCTCTTTCATGGCCATGCAACCTTCGCGATCTTCCGGGGTCCGTTTGGGGTCCTGGTTTCATCCAGCCAAAAGATTATTCTTTTCTTGATCGTCTTGGGAAGACGATCGTTTTGATACCCATTTCGAACCATGGATCGGACTTTTGGGCCACGATCACGAGATGTAAAAATCATGAGAAACATGTGATCTTTGATTCAAGATCACGTGTTTCTCCATTTTTTTCATGATTTCTTTATTGTACTTTGAAGAGCATGCCGTCATGAGCATTTTGGCGACAAAAGTGGCTCGATTTGGTGTCCGAACGACCATTTTCCAAATTTGATATTTTGACCAAAGTTTGGTTTCTGATGGCCGAAAATTGCAGCAACTTCGACTCCATAGTGCAACGAATTTGACCGTTCATCACGTACAAGATTTAGCTCAAATGAAGCCTCAGACCTCATGCTCGTAATGGGCTTGATTGTGCGTCGATCCAATGCGTGAGCGCCGTGATGTGGGCATTCGATTGAGGGGACGTGCAGATGGAAATTTCTTGCTTCTTTTGGAACTTTCCAACGAACTTATCTCTTTGATTTCTCTCGGCTCGGGCCGTGTCATCATGTGTGCCATATATCAAATCGATCGGGTCGATGAAATGAACATGCTCCCAAAATTTGGGCTCGATCTGACCTGGGATGAGGAAGATACAACCATGTGACGTTTGCCCCCGAAATTGAGAACCACAGTTTTCATTAATGAAAATTGGTTCACCAAGGGTGCACCGTAATAGTCTCAGAATGATCCAAGAAGGTTCCAGATTGTGCACTGTAATAAAAATTTTATAGCTTCCGTAGCCCACAAGTTTTGGTACCTACGGATAAGGGTCACAAACTGCTTTCTCCTTATTCACATCAGGGATACAAGTGTTGAAAAATACCTTCAGACAGTGACATCATCCATATGGGAAATAACATTACCCACCTGGGGCATTAAATACCACTAGTGTGTCATGTAGGTGACATCACACCCTATGTAAATGTCCTCACACCCTCCAAATGACCAAAAATACCCTTATTAAAAAAATATTCTATGTATAAAATAAGGGTATATAGGTGTCCACAATTGTTGACTACAATGATAAATTACTCCACATATGAGCACCCTAACATAACCCCCCCCCACACGCACACATAT